>CM057383.1:7373096-7815596 GCA_030015415.1 Cynopterus sphinx | reverse complement strand
CACACCGGGTCAGGTTCCGGCTTCTGGGCCTTGGCAGAAGCTGACCTCCGCATTAGCTGGAGCAGGGTGGGCAGGGGTGTCTCTGGGAGCGGGCAGCTCCTTGCTGGCTTTGCTCCTGTGCTTTGGGCTAAGCAGAGTGTGACCCCCAAGAAAGGCCCTCGAACCCTCTACTCTGAAGAGTGCGAGGGAGCATAGTTTCTAGTTTAGTTGTTCAGTGTAGAATAGACAGAGGGAAACAGGATTCCACTATGAGACCAGCACCTGGGAGGACCTAAGGGAGCAGCTGTCAGCCTCATCTTTAAGTCAACCTTCTTAGGGGCAGGGGACCTGCTGATTTGAGGATTACAAATAACTGTGACTAAAGATTAGATGCTCAGTCGTGGTTCTTGGAGCTGCCGCCTGCAGTGCCTCCCGCTGCCTGGGTGCTGCCTGGGACCACCCTGCCTGCCGACTGGGGCTGGGGTGCAGTGCTGCCCTTTCCCAGTCCCCTGCCCCCCTGGCCTGTAACCCACATCTCTCAGGAGCTTGAGGCCCAAGACCGATCGTGGCCCCACCATGTACCTCTCCTTCATTCCACAAACCTTCTCAGAGCTGTTGGTCCTTGGGCCTCTCCCTGGTCAGAACTGCCCACTTGCAGGAGGCCTCAGCCCTGCACAACCCACAGCGGGCTCCTTGCCAGCACCTCGCAGCCTCTGTGAACAGCTGCTGTTCCTCGGGGTCCATACTTCCAGAGGTGGGAGAGAGGAGGGCTCCTCTCCCTTGTCAGTGAGTGCTAGGGGTGGCAGGTAGACGGACACTCTAGGTTAACCGTAGCTCACCAGCTCCAGCCTCTGGTTTAAGCTCATTCACTATCCTACCTTAGTACCTCCTCATAAGCGACCCTATGAGGCACAACCAGTTTTATCCCCACTTACAGAGGAGGAAACGGAGGCCCTGACTTTAAACCAGGCTGTCCCTCTGAGGAATGGGCTGCCTGGGGCGCCTGGGGTGCCTCGGCTCCTCGGCTGCTGTCAAGTGAGACTCACAGCAGGGAGAAAAGGAAGTCGATGCTGAATGGGACAAGCCGGGGGTCCCAAGGTGTGCTCCAGCCCAGACCTGCTGGCTGAGGGGCCCCAGCAGGATGCATGTCTGAACATATGACTTCCCAGGAACATGTGGGGCTAAAGGGATTAGAGGCCACCCAGCCACAACCACAATTGCTAAAGGAGTTCAGTTAAGGAGGATTAGCCTGGATTTGGAGGAAGTTTCCCGCAAATCACTGTGGCTCCACTGGCAAAGATTACTTGGGGATCAGGAGAGGTCCTGTTGGATGACGCAGAGAGAAATGGGGTGCTTGCTTTCCCAAGGTTCTCAGTGCTCCCAGAAAATCCAGGCTGAGCCTCACTGCAGTGGAGGCCTTCACGGATGGGATACTCCCGGGAGGCCTGACTGTGTGGAGAAGGTACCCTCCTGGCACTCGGGGCCCTGGCTTCTAGTGCCTCCCTGTTCTCGTCTGCCAAGTGGGGATCCCAGAACCCACTGGGGGGCCGGCTAGCCCTGTGGGCAAGTGCCCGGGGGCCCAGGAGGGGACTGTGTCTGATTCCTGTCTCTGACCCATTAGTGAATCCTGTCACCTGAGCCCTCTCTTCTTCCTCTGTACAAGGTGGGTAGCTGTACCTCCCTCCTCAGGTCCTTACAAAGTGTTTGTTCAGTGCTCTCCATGTGCCTCGTGCGGTAAGAGCTCCATCAACAACCCTGTGGCTACTGTCACCCAAAGGCCCCCGCCAGCATCACCAGCCTAAAGAGGACGAGGGCTCCCCTTCCACGGCCCTATGCTGCCCCCCGGCGGTCATCAGGAAGGAAGCGAAGCAGCGAGATGAAAATGAGGAGGAGGAGGAGGCTATTAGATGCATGACATGGGTTATCTCATTTAGGGACAAGGTACCTAACATCTCGTATTAAGTAAAGCGGTGCGGCTATTTACGTGGCCAGAAGCATGACTGGTGTCATTTTCCTTAATCCTTACCACGACCGTGTGAGGTAGAGATTTAGTCTTTTCACCTAACAGGATAGGAAGGGATGTTAAACAACTTCCCAAGGTCACACGGCCAGGAAATGGCAGAGCTGGGATCGGAACCATCTCCATTTGGAGCCAAGCCCATGCGTGTTTGAGCATCCCGTGTGTCCGGAGAAGCTCCGAATCCTCTCCCAGGGGAGGGGGTCTGGAGGGAGGACAGCAGGACCGCAGAGGGAGACTCAGGGGAAATCGAGAGCCGTGGGCGGGAGGATCGGCCCTGGACAGATGTGAGGACAAGGTCACAGCCCTGCAGTCTTCTTCCGAGTTACTCAAGTGCTTTCCAAACCAATGTCCTGTTTCCCCAAATGTGGGCACAGAGATGTGGGTGCAAACGGCAGACTGGGAGGAAATGCACCGTCCCTGGGAACCCTGATTAAGGAAACCTTTAGTGTCCATCTTTATGCTTTGTGTGTCTCACTCAGTGTGTTTAAACCGCCTTGGGTGAAAGATGACATCACAATAGGAAGGACCTTAGAGATGGTCTGGCTCATAGTCGGCGCCTAGTGGTGTGTTCAGGGAGAGAAGGAAGGAGTCTGGTCTGGGGAAAACTGAGGCACAGAGAGGGGGAGAGATGTCTCCAAGGCCACACAGCCACCAGTTAGGTCTAAACTTGGGTCTCCAGACACACACTGGTTCTCTTCCAACTCCCCCGAATGGCAGCACGCAGAGTGGCTGTCGGGTTGGGCAAGTGGAGGGAAGGCCTGCGAACCCGCTGAAGGCACTAGGGAGCAAGTGAGGGTTTCAGAGCAGAACAGTGGCCAGCTGGGTCTGTGCTGTGCCAAACAGTCAAGTCCTTTCCCATTCCTTCTGCTGTCTGGGAGAATGTCTGTCTGGAGAGAGGGAGGGAGGGAGAACTGACCTTGAATCCTAGACCCGGGCCCCTTATAATCATATCCAACCCTGGGTCGTATTTGCTGTCCTGTCTCCTGATTTATTAAGAAGGTACGTGGCCCAGTCTGGTCTTATACCTGCTCCCAGGTCCCAGAGGGCTCCCTGAGGGACTCGAGGTGACATTGGAGATGGGAATCACCCTATTTCCACTGTCAGAGTCCTCCCATGTCCCCATCCTGCTTACAAGGTGACATCCCCCCTTATACAGCTTACGATGACCCCACTATGTGCCATCATGGGGCCCAGCCCTTTGATGACAACTTAAGGGGCAGTGATTTTTTTTTCTCTTTTAAATAGACTCATTTTTAGAGCAGTTTTAGGTTCACAGAAAAATTGAAGGGAGAGTAGGGAGTTCTCATTCACCCTCTGTCCCGCCCACAGCCTTCCCCACCATCCAGAGCCCCACCAGAGGGTTACATTTGTTTCAATCAATGAACCTATACTGATGTGTTATTACCACCCAAAGTCCAGTTTATATTAGGGCTCACTCTTGGTGTTACAGTTCTGTAGGTTTGGACGAGAGGTGGTGTTTTTAAACGCTTATTCACAGAGGAGGATAGCGCGGCCTGAGAAATTAGGAGCAAGGTCACACGGCCGAGAGGTGCCAGGGATCCGAACCTGGACCTGTCCTACCCTCTGTCAGGCCACAGGGTTCCCCACAGGATGCCCACCACGTGACAGGCATGAGATGGCCACCAGAGAAAGCTGAGTGGATAGAGCTCGCTGGTGGGGGTCCCCATGCCCACCGGTTACTTTTTGCTTTGTCGTCACAAGGCCGAGGTCAGCAGATACTGAGTTTCCTCACACCTCCCATAGGCTGGACAACATTACGCGGAATGTTGACGCTGTTCTCACCTTTTCGTGCTGTTCAACATGCTGGCACTGGAGACGGTCCTGAATTCCCCCCCTGGGATTTTACAGGTGGCCGTTTCTACAGTGACCCAGGGGCACTGATGAGATATCGTAACACCAATGGGGCCCCAATAACTGGTGAACTGGATTACTGTCTCTTAAAAAGCCCGCGTCCCTGGCCTCCCCTCACCCTCTTTCACCTCACCTCTGGGTGTTTGGGTGGGCCCAGCATCCCCTTCTGCACCCTGCGGCATTTCTGGGACCTCGTGGCCTGAGTTCCAGCTCCCTGGGGAGGCAGCACTGAACCAGCTGTCACCCTCCACCCCACGGGCAGCGAACACTCAGCTCTGTAGGAACCAGCCTGGCCCTCCGCGGGCAAGGGCCCTGAGCCAGGTGCTGATTCCTTTCCCAGGCTGTGTGGGCCAGTGGAAAGAACATGGATTTGGAGTGAGACCCTCCCTCACCTGAATTTCAGCTCTGCTCCTTGTACCCATGTGGCCTCGGGCAGGACCCTCAGCTTGCTCATCTGATAGTTGCAGTGTTCAACCTTACAAGAGGCTTTAGGCATCCGAGACAAGGGGGCACAGTTCCTGGGACACGGTAGTCACTCCAAAGCTGGTGGCTCTTATTCCTGAATCAGAAGAGGTTACCTCGGGCGTGCTCTAGCTTGAAAACACCTCCTGTCCAGAAGACATGCCTCAAGGGGCTGCCAGGCAAGGAAGCCAAGGCATCCAGAGCCCTCCCTCCAATTATCTGGCTGACAAATAGGAATCAATTCCGCCTCCATTAGAGCCATTACAACTTCATCACCCAGAAAGCAGATCCGTTTGCCCTATCTGATTTTCATTTCGGAAACCAGGTATCAATACTGACCTTTCCACAGGGTGCTGGGGCTTAGAGGAACTTATTAGCGTGAAGCTCCCCTCCCGCATCACAGGCCAGGGAGCTCCTCACTTTCCACTTCTAGCCAGCGGAGGTTGATGCTCCTGCCTTGGAGTGTATCAGGCCTTGTGGGAAGTTTGTTAAATGCAGACTCCAGCCACGCCATCCCCCATGGCTGTCCCCCAGTATATGCAATGTCCTAAACTGGCATCTGCGGAGCTAGGCTCAGGAGTCTTTATTATATTCACTACATTCGGGGAACCACTGCCTTAGAGCACCCACAGGCCATCGATCGGCCTCACTGTGGGTCTCTCCAAGGAGACCAAGGTTTATGGGAGCTCACAGAGGAGAAGGGGTGAGGGGAGGAGGGAGGAAAACAAACTTTCTGTCCTTTACAGAGAGAGGCGCCGTCGACCTGGTGTAGAAACCCAGACTCTAGAGGCACACACACATCAGCTGAAAAACCAGCTCAGCCGTGGATCTTGGCAACCTCTCCTTCTCAGGTTGCTTTTAGCTTTTCAGGTCTCTCGACATTAATTCGAATATCTCTTTCAAGGACTTGCTTCATATTCGAAGAGATTCATGAGGCAAATGCATGACCCAGAGCTAGGCAGGGAGTGGGTGTGCGCGTGAACAGTTTGTCGCCTCTGGACTCCCAAACCGTCCTTCTTTGCCAGGCTCTGCAGGGTTGGAGCCGGACCCTGTCGACAGTTCTCCTTCGCCAGCTGGTGTAATGTTAGGCTTTGTTAGCAGAGGGTGCTAGAGGGATGCATAGGAGGAAGAGCTACCCTTCCTGGCCCCAATGTGCTTTTTATTTCCTACGGTGTGGCCTCCAGCAGTCTCCAGTCTCTCTCACCCATCGGTGCTCTCTGCAGTGAGTTTTTCTGGCCCCCAGCTGGTGGGACACCTGTGCTCCGGCTCTGTCTGCTGGTGCCCCAGGGGACTCCACCATCCCAAGGGCCACAGCCACGCTCTCCAGCACAGTCTGAACCTCACCCCAGCTCTTCACTTCTTCTCTGGGTGATCTCCTGCAAGCCTAGGGGCAGCTCTGCTTCTTGATTTTCTGCGCCCGTATTTCCCACAGTCCTCTTTAGCCCCTTTTCGAAGTTAACTACCTTTCATTAGTTCATAATGCTTTATATTAAAATGTCCCTTTTTAGTGTGGTTTCTATCTCCTGACCAGACACTGACTAATACATAGCAGATGTTTTAAAATAATAGGTCACCTGCTCGCCATTGCCAAACAAAGCATTTTTACAGACACCGTTTAGTAACAAGGGGAAAACCAGCACCCACCACCACAAGCCCTGGCAACTCTAGAGTTTACATCCTCAACTTGAATGAGTGACTTCCTTCTTCAAGGGGTTCCAGACTGTTTCTACTGCCTACAAGGGGGGGGGGGCACGAGGAGTACATGCAACATGGACGCAGCCTCATCCAGCTTTTCTGCAGTTTGCGTACTGGAAAGCACCAAGGTTTGCTGTGCAAATCTTCAGCACTCAGAAGACTATGCTTTGAGAAAAACTGATAAACACAGACCAAAAGTTAGTGACAAGGGACGTGGTTCAAGAGGCAGGGAGCCCAGTTATCCCGGGATAAGAATAGCAGGACTCAGGAAAGACCCAACAAGCTTAGCCTGCGTCCTCGGACACACCAGCACAGGGTGAGCGCCTGGGCCCCGAGGGAGCTTCTGAGTCCTCAGCACACAACCCGTTTCCCCCTTCGCAGTCTGTAGGGTGTTGGTATAGGGAGGACAGGGAGTTAAGAACCCGTCTGTGTTGTTCTCTAGGGATGCACAAACTCTAGTGATCCCACCAACAGGGTAGGATTCTGGTAAAGTGAGTAAAACCAGCTGAACTGCCCTTCGACTCAAAGCTTGCTCAGGGAGACTCCCTTCTGGCCGTTTCTGTTATTTCCCTCACCTCAGCATCTGGCAGCCAGGACGGAGGCAGAGCTTGGTGTGGATCACCTGCAGCCTGCGAGGCTGTGGTCCTGCCTCATGGCCGTGTGGACATGGCTGTGTGGCAGGACTGTGCGTGATCACGTGGACGGAATCCAAGGGTCCTGGCTGTGAACTCCTGGCTGTGTCTTCCCAGGAGGGATGTCCTGCCCGACATGTGGGCCTGGGATCCCTGAATGTCTCCACCAGCCACAGCAGGGTCACAGAGAACAAAGTGGATGGATGGGGAAAACGCAAGGGCCAAACTCCTACTCGAAGAAACAGACTCAAGTCACACAGAGACGTGAGACTGAGGCCACAACCCAGGGCCCTGCGTCACTCACACTGTGTAAACGCTGCCCATCTAGCCGTAGGGAAGGAAGCTCGGACTTCAGTGAGTGCTGAGAAGCTCTTTGATTAGTGGAGATGGCCACTAGGTGTCATGGTCTCACCACCGTCGGTGGCTTCCCTGTGCCTTGATTCCACTTCCCCGGGGCAATGTGGATGCTCATGGCCAACCCCCGGTGAGTGAAGGGACTATCGCATTTCCATCACTGACAGCAGAGCGGAAACTCTCGAGCTGAGGCGGGGAGAACAGCACTGTTTTGATTTACTTCCCCAGAGAGTGGGCGCCTGGAGGAGATGCTGTTGCTGCAGGGCTAGGGGCTCCTTTCCCGGCCAGTTGCTGCCCCTTAATGATGACTGTGGAATAGAATCCTTAGGGCCGGGCTCCCTAAGTTTGTGAGGTGAAAGGGACCTTAGAAGTCTTGAAGTTCGGCCCCTTCCTTTTAGAGAAGGAGGCCCAGACAGAGAAGGCCTTTCTCCAAAGCACACACACAGCTGGATGGAGGCCGAAGTGGGACTTGAACCTGAGACTCGGGAGACCGGGCCCCATGATCCATCCACATGTTCAGTCACTCAGTCTCTGAACATGGATTGAGCACTGTTTTCTTTTCTTTGTCGCTGAACACCGTTGGAAACTCTTAAAGACGAATGGTGTCGCGGCCCATCAATGAGCAAACCAGGGTGGCACAGCTGAGGTCGGGTTCCCTCCCCTTGGTCCAGAGTCTTTGCCAACATCACCCACTCTGTATGCTAAACATCAGAAATGAGACCAGAATGAAGGCAAAGGGAGAGTCAGACAGAGGACGAGGCAGTTCACAGGGATGACAGCTCCGACGGGGCACTCGCCGGCGGGCTGGCCCGAGGCCCACGCCGGGTGGGTACCTGAGTGGGAAGGAACCTTCCGAAGGTGGATGCTTCGAAGCTGCCACGACTGGCCATGGGAGGGCAGAGTTTTATCACGGCTCGCTTGGTCAAAGGGACGATTTTCTTAGCACCGGAGAAAGTAAATCTTCCAAGGGAGCGGGGGTGTTTAAAATAACAGCCTGAGTGTGGGGGGAAGAAAGATAGATCAGCCTGGACTTGAAATTGATCTCCCAAAGGCAGTCGTTTTATCACCTCGCCCGTCTCTCCTCTCATTCCGGCAGCGATGCAGCTGGCACGACTATAAAGTTGGAGAATTATGTCTGCGTGTGCAACCCCTTTCCCTTGGCCCTTCTCTCGTGGGCCAGAGTTGTTCATAACCTTAGCAACGCCCTCGGAGCATTGATGGTCTCAGAAAGAATAGTCTAGAACCTGCGCAGAGATGACCCGGCCTGTGCAGCCTCCGCAGTCCACCTTCTTCTCCGCCCGCAGTTACCCATTCTGCATCTGTCTCCTCAGATAGGTCGCGGTCTGGTTTGCAGCGGCCCAGGGCTGCTGCTGTACTCATTATTGACCCTTCTGCTGGGAGCTGAAGCACTTTTGGCTAGGCCGGGGGATGGTTAATCAACAACCTTGTCAGAGTGATGGATTCTTCTAGGATTATTGCTTAATTAGCTTGTTTAGAGGTAGTAATCAACCAGGACATCAGTTCCCTGGGAGCTGGAAGGAAGGGGAGCTGAGAGGTGGTAGGAAGGAGTCTTGGTGATTCCCCAACAACAGTGTGGGGGGCAGGCGGGGGTCCGGACCCGAGCAGGCCTTCAGCTTGAATTCATTAGGCATTTCGTCCGTTGCTGCCCAGGTTGGTGCAACCCAGAGAAATTCTACTTTTCTGTGAAGCTGTGAAAGCAGTGATTCTCGAAATGTCCTCCAAAGACCACAGGTGATCCTTGAGGAGCTTTAAACAATGCAGATTCCCTGGCTCAGAATCTTGGACGCTTTTTAAAAAGGCTATTACAGGTGACTTTTCTGCATGGTAAAGTTTGAGTCATAGCCACACCCTGGTCATTACTGGGCAAATCAGCATTTCCAATTGGCCTTCAGATGAGTGAGTTCAGATGTTTACTCTCGCTGGGGTAACTCCCAGCTGCAGAGAGGTGGGCCAACCGAATGGCCAGCTACTGCAGAGGGCATAGCGTTATCAAGGGACTTGGGTTTCAGTCTGGGGTCTGCCACCTCTAATGGGGTGGCCACCTCTTCTCTCGTCTTCAAGGGTCTCACCTATAAAATGGCAGGGAAAGCCTGACCACCCTTCTTCCCTCACAGGGTGCTACAACTGCAGAAACTCTGGGGAGACTGAGGTCACTTGCTTCTTGAGGGCCCCTGCCCCTCTCTGTCCCTCTGTCTGGCACACACCGTGCTCCTTGCTCACTGCGTCATTTCCAGAAACAATACAACCTGCTCCAGGACCCATAGGTGAGAAGCCAGGAGGGCCAGAGTGTCCGACTCTTGCTTCAGAGGCTTTTCTTGACCTTGGCTGAAGGATATGGGGAGCTCTAGGTACAGCCTAGGAACAAGCTGGCTGGTCTGCCTTGTGCCAGTGCTAAGTAAGGATGAAGGACTTCCCTCTAATGGGGGGACAGGGACAGAGGCTCCCCCATCCCCAAACAGAGAAGCTAGGCCTCTCTGCTGTGGCCGCACAGAGGCTCCCTGAGCCCTCTGGCCCCAATGCAACTGTAAGAGTCAGCTATTCAATTAATCAATTGTGTAACCTTCTCTTTATATCCTGTTTCAAGAGAAAGTCAAAGACTTGTTCCTGAGCTAAGCCCTGTGATGGAGGGCACCACTCTGTGCCCTATGGGTACCAATCCAGCTGGCACAGAGGGAGCACAGCCAACCCTGGGCCGCTCGCCACTGACCACAGACCTGAAAATTCCACCCTTCTTATCTCCCAGGGCCCGAGCAGGTCCCTAAGGAGCCCAGGGTGACATGAGGCTGAGGCAGAGAAGGGTGCTGTTTGTTGCATTGTCTACCCAGACGTTCAGGTGAAGGTCATCTCCGAGTCCTGCCGGATGTGGTTTATTCATTCTTCTGGGCTTTCCCTTTGTTGGCAAAGTCTACACTGACCTGTCGGTACCGGTATTTTGCATGCAGAATATCTTATGTAACAGGGCGGTCTGACAGCTCGGGACTCCAAGTCTTTAGCCATTAGTTTCGTCTGCCTCCGTGCTGATAACCACGGCCATCTATTGTGCTTAACCAAGCACAGGGCCAGGGAGCAAATGGCCTGGCTCAAGCGTTGCTATGCGTCTGACGCTGCTACCCCACTAAAGTGATTGCAAACCCTTTGCAGCAGTGCCTGTGCGAGGCAGGTCAGCTGGCTGTGCATTTGTCCTTGTACCAGGACGTGTCCACCTCTGAGCGCTGACCCTGTTTCTGAGCACGGTAGTTTGTGTAATGACTCAGCCCTGTTTATCTGTCCATCCACCTTCCAAAGGCGTTAGTCAGAAAGGCCGCAGTGAAGGAGGTCCCCACCTTTCTGTCCTCTTGACACACAGAATTACAAAGATTCCCTCAGTGAGGAGATGCCTCAAGGAAAGAATTCTCAAATCCCGGGTTCTCCTGAGTGGGGTCTGGTCTGGGCATGCTCTGGAACCTCTTCTGAAGGCCAAGATCTTGGGAGAGAAATGATGACAACTTGATGGATAAGGAAGAAGCGAGGTACCTGCCTTACTGGCTGAATTTCCCCTTGCCCAAATGTATTTTTCATCCAGAATGAAGATCTTACTTGTCACAGAGTCCAAGCGCTTTATGGCAACCATGTTTTATTCTGCCATTTGATTGTGAAACAATCAGGATTCAGACGCTGGGGAGTATGATTATTCTGCAAACACCCAGTAGACTGGTCCTGTGTCACCCACAGCCCTTGTGGGTGGGGAGACTGGCTTATTCTGGCTTTTCCAGGCAATGGAGTGGACTGATGGGAGGGGACCAAGATGCAGCGTCTTCCCTTCTTTCTCACAATGGAACACCTCCCACTTCATTTTCCAGGTGACTCCAGGCTGCTGTCCCGAAGCACCCAGATGCCCTGCTCTGTGACCTTGGGATCACCAGAGCCTGACTCAGCTGAGAACCCCACCCAGGCTCCAGGAAGATAGTTAGATGACATTTTCAGCAGGGCAGGGGTCATTTGTATCATACTCATAGGGGCAACAAGTCCATTGGAATGAGAATAGATTCTTGACTGATCACTGGGGACTGGTCCTGGAAAAAGATACGGATGCTCAAATGCAGAAGACCCAGGGAGAGTAAAGAAGGTTTCCTTCCTTCGAGTGACCGCAGCGGTGAAGCCCCACTCCCACAGATACTGTTCAGGACCACCAGGCAGCAGAGGAAGCACACGCACCACCTACTGGCAAGGAGGGGTCAGCTCCGTCATGCCCATGGCTCCCCGAAGGATGGGACTGCCTCCACCTCATCCTTCAAAATTCCCCAGAGCCACCCTACACACCTACTCTGCCCTGAGTGCCCACAGCAACGTGGAGGGAAATTCGGGGGAGATCTTCTTCCTCCACCCCCTGGGGCAGGTTGAAAGGGCAGACACCAGAGGCAGCGATAGCAGCTGTGTCCTCTGCGGCAGCTGAGCCCTGATGTGCCATCTGTGGGCTCCTGCCGAAAAGTGGCTTTTCTCATGTGCACATCTCTTGGGTTCAAGCAACATTCTTGTACAGACATATTTTTCTACCACTGTAATCAGCCACCTTTCCCGCCCCAGTGGTAAAGAAGCCTCGACTCTTCACTGTCTCCCTCCCCTGGAGTCTTAAACTCTTGTCTCTCAGACTATCTGCTAGTTTGCTGATTTATTTTTATAAAAATTCAGCCCAATGTACATAATTTTAAAATGCCAATAGCATTACAAGGTGTGAAGGAAAAACAGCAGTCTCCCGTCCCATTCCTCTCCTCCGTTCCTCACTGCAAACTCTGCCTGTGGATGCTGACCTCCACATTTCCACATAATGTGCTTACGTGGTTACCCCTCATCAATGCTAAATGCTTATTGACATGATGGAAGATGGGGCAGGGGTGCTCCTAGTCCACTTTCTTACAAGCCCACTTCTATTCTCTAATAGATTTATGTCACATTTTTTGTTAAATCAATATCCAATTTTTATTTTATTACCATTATGTATGTACTGTTCACTGCTGAGTGAAGAAATACTCTAGGATCCCATTTCTTCTCTTCTATAATTCTCTGTTCTTCCAGGAATTAATAATTACCTCATTTAACAATCTGCTTAGTCTATGTCATTATCCTAATAATTCTCCCAAAGCTCTCCAGCAGAATTTCAAAATCCTTCTGAACGCCATTTCTCCCATGGTTCAGTGATCAGGTGAAACTACTGGTCACTTTTCCTGCTCCCCCCGAGCCTCCTGCTCTTTGGTCCCACTGTACAGCTCTGGTCTTGGGCAGCTAGACATCCTGTGTCCTGGATTCCAACTCTCTCCTTCTTGGTGAATGCCCTTGCAGTGTTCATGTCGTTTTCCTCGCTGGATACAGTTCTCTTTGAAAGGCAGCTCTAGAAGGCTGGACACCCTGGGTTTGAAAAGTGCCTGATCATCCCCAGGTATCTGTTGGCCAGAGGAAGTAGGGAGTTTTCACATCCCCAGAGGCAAATCCAGATGCCCAACTTTCCAAAAGAATTTCTTAAGTCTGAAGAGTAGAGAGATGGATTGATTAGGATAGGAGTGGACTCACTCTGGTGAAACCGTTGTTGGTCACTCAGCAGGATCAGGACTGCTGCCCGCATTTCACGTTGGTGCAGAGAATGAGGAGCTGGGCCGTTCAAGACACTTTATTTCTGTGTAGTGGGAAACTGTTGTAAACACTACCTTTGTTAAAATAAGGCATTTTATTGCCATATTGACAGTAGATAACAAGAACAAAGATACTGTCAGCTAGGCAAACTCTCAGTAGGGCATGCCTTGTCATGTATTAAACCTCTAAATTCTAAAATCAAGTAAGATCAACATAGCCTCAAGTGTCCAAGGACCATGTACCCATGTGATGACTATTAGTATTTTTAAAACTATGAACTTGGTAATTTTTAAGATTTTTAACATAGACCTTGCTCCCAGTACAGCGATGGAGTGGTAGGCTTTGTCCAAAAGGAAAATATATGATGGGAGGAGAGGAAGAGGAGTTGTCTGGTTGCATGTTTCTATCTCCTAATTTACTCAGCCAGAGGAGAGAGAGCAGATGGGAAGACACTCTGGCTTGCCTGGTGAGCCCAGAGGCAGCTGGAAGCTGGTTGTACACAGTTTCTAGGGAGTGGCCTGGAAGGGGAGTAGACTGCCGAGAACCATCAGCAACCCCAGTCCCTGGGGAGAAGCTCACTCAGCCCATCTGACGAGGCCTTCGCTTGTTCCAGAGACTGCTTCATTGCACAGAGGGCCAAATCGGCGAGGAGAGAGAATTCACCTCTGGACTGGATGCTGACAGATAGTGAAAGTCTCTTTGCTAACCTGGGAGTGATGGAAATCCTGGAAGAAAGCAACTTTGAAGTAGCAAAGTGAGAGAATGCTGGGCAGAGCTGAAATGTGTCGTGGACTCAGAAAAGCAGATTTTAAAGGGGGTGAGGAGATCAATAGATTAGACAATAGCCTTTATGGAAGAATATTGATAGTGATGTTTTAGGGAGTATAACAAAATAATGTTAACTGCATGTTCCTTAGTCATCTCAGTGGGGAAGAAAATCGAGAAATTGCTAAAATAACAGGAAGACTTAGGTTTAAGACAATATTTATGAAAGTTGGGATGAGAACAAAACAAAGGAAGACACAAACCTGAAAGGACAATTCCTTTCAGTCATTTAGGAAATTGTTACTGAATGGGTCTTCTAGGCCAGGCACTTTGCTACGAGCTAAGGAGAGAGCAACAAATAAGTCATATTTAGGCTTACAGTCTGGCAGAAAATACAGACATCAAGCAAGTAATTAAAAGTTGACTCAGCAAACTACAAATAGAGGAGAATTTTCTCAACTTGACTAATGGTCTCTACAAAAACCCCTAAATTAATACACTTATTGATAAAAGACTGTGTGTTTTCTCCCGAGGTCAGAAATGAATGTTTGCTTTCTCTACCTCTATTCAGCATTATATTAGAAGTTCGAGACAGGACATTAGACAAAAAAAGTAAGGCCACCCAGATTGGGATGGAAGAAATAAAACTATTTCCATTTGCAGATGAGTTCATCAAGGTGAAAAAATATAAGATTAATATACAGAAATCACTTTTATTTTTATAGCAATAAACAATCTGAAAAGAAAGTTATTTATGATAGCATTAAAAAGAATATGTTACTTAGGAATAAATTTAACAAAAGAAGTGCAGGACTTCTACACTATAAACAACAAAACGTTTTTGAAAGAAAGAAAGATCTAAGAAAAATAGAAGGACACCGCATGTTCACGGATCAGAAAACTATATGTTGTATGTCGTGAAGAAGGCCATACCCCCTCGATTGATTTGCATATTTATGTGATTGTGTCAAAATCCCAGCTGCTTCCCACCCCGCACCCAACCACCACAGGATTTGTCCTGCTGATCCTGAAATTTATATGGAAACTCAAGGAATTCAGAATTACCAAAACATTCTTGAAAAAGGAACCCGACTTGGGAGACTCACACTTCCTGATTTCAAAACTTAATACAAAACTATAGTAATCAGCACAGTGTGGTACTGGCATAAAGACAGGCTTATAGATACACGGAATCGAAAGTAAAGTTCAGAAATAAATCTTTATATTATGATAAGTTGACTTTTGGAAAGGGTGCCAAGACAGTAAAATGGAGCAAAGAATAGTCTTTTCAACAAAAGTGGTGCTAGGACATCTGGATATGCACATGCAAAAAATGAGATTGAACCCCTACGTCAGGCCATATGCAACAATTACCTTGAAATGGATCACAGGTCTAAATGTGAGAGTTAAACTACAAAAATTTTAGGAAAAAAAAACAAGCATTCATGATCTTGGGTTATGTAATTTCTCAGATAAAACACCAAAAGTTTAAGTGACAAAAGAAATAAATAGGTAATTTGGATTTTATCAAAATATCTGTAAATGATATCATCTGTAAATGATATCATCTGTAAATGATATCAAAAAACTTGAAACAGACTGAAAGAATGGGAGAAAATTTTTGCAAATAATAAACATGAATAAGGTATTTGTACTAGAATATATACGTATATATAAAGAACTCTTACAACTCAGTAACAAAAAGACAAATAACCCAATTTAAAAATAGACAAATGATTTAAATAGACATTTTTCCAAAACATATATATAAGGGTGTGGCTCCATAGTGTAATGGTTAGTACATCTGTTTTACACGCAGAAGTTCCTGGGTTCGGGCCCCAGGTGGAGCCACGGACCACACTCCAGGTGCGCCAGGCCCTGGATGTGCACCACGAGCCTGTGGGGGAGATGCCCCGCCTTCAGAGATCCAGTTCCTAAAAGGGAGACAAAAGGGAGACGGCAACATCTGTAGGTCAGTTGTGGAAGTGAGAGGGGAAAAATTAAAGAGGGGGGAAAACAAGATATACAAATGGCCAATAAGCACCAAAAAGATACTTAACATCACAAGCCATTAAAGAGCTACAAATCAAAACCACAATGTGATAACACTTCACACTTTCTAGAAGGGCTATAGTGAAAAAGAGAGATAATAACAAGTGTTGGTGATGATGTAGAGGAATTGGAACTCTTATTCACTGCTGGTGGGATTGTAAAGTGGTATGGTTGCTTTGGAAAACAGTTTGGCAGTTCCTTAAAATGTCATGCATAGAGTTACCATACGACCCAGCAATTCCACTCCTAGGGTATCCCCAGGTGAAGTGAAAACATACAACCATGCAAAAACTTGTGCAGGAACATTCATAGCAGGATGATCCACAATAGCCAAAAAGTAGGAACAATATAAATGCCCATTAAGTTATAAATGATGAATAAAATATGGTATCGCAACAAAATAAAATATTATTTGTCACTAAAAAGGAATGACATCTTGACACATGCTACCACGTGGATGAACCGTGAAAATACTATGCTAAGTGAAAAGAAGTCAGTAACAAGACCACACATTACATGATTCCAATTACATATGCTGTGCAGAGTAGGAAAATCTATGGAATCGGAAAACAGAATAGAGGTTGCCCAGGACTAGAAGGGTCAGGCAAAAATAGGAAGTGACTGACTGCTCATGGGCATGGGGTTTCTTTTTGTGGTGATGACAAATCTTCTAAAACTATACAGAGGTGACGGTTGCACAGCTCTGTGATTATGTTGAAAACCACTGAACTCTATACCTTCAAAGGGTAAACAGTATGGTGTATGAATTATATATCAATAAAGATTTTTTTAAAAAGGAAGAAATGGGCAACAGAAAAAACAGTATTTTAGATGTTGTGATTGGAAAGTGTGATGTGAGGAAATAATGTGGGAAGCCATAGGGTTAAGACATGAGGATCAGAAGTTAGGTAAGTGACCCAGGTCTGAGCAGGACAAAGGATGTGAGGCTGGGAAAAGAATAAAACGTGACAGGAAATAAAGGGAATGCTGGTGTGGTGTCTGTAGAGTGCAGGAAAAAGGAGAGACCCACGAAATGGCTAGACAGGTGGGCAGGGGCCCAATGATGCAGGCCAACTTCATGTCTTTAGACTTTTCCTGAATATCAACAAGAAGACATTGAAAGATGTTAACCTGGGGAGTACAGTGATTGAACTTGAATTTTTAAAAATGTACCCAAAGACTCTAGCAACCTGTTTTGAGGCATATGGCTGGACATAGAAAAATCAGATAGGGAGCCAACCAATGCAAAAATCAGGGAGAGATAATGTCTGAAAAATCTACATTGTAGAAGCTGAGGGGCAGGTGAGAGGTGAGGGATGTGAAGACAGTTTGCTCTTGAAGTTTGGCTGTGAAGGGAGGAGAGAGATGGAGTTGTAGCTAGAAGGAAATGTAAAGGATAAGCATGCTTAGTGGGAATTAGAAGGCTCCAGAAGAGAGAGGAGTTTAGTATTCAGATGTCAGGAGAGAATTCATTCAATCAAGGCCCTGTGAAGGTTAGGTAATGAGATTCCAGAACTTTCTTAGAGGGATCTACCCTCTAGCAAAATAGGAGGATTAAACAACCGAATTAAAAAATGGGCAGGAGAACTGAAGAGACGTTTTTCCAAAGAAGATATAGAAATGGTCAAACAAGTACGTAAAATGCTGCTCAGCATCACTAATCATCAGGGAAATGCAAATCAAAACCACAGTGAGATATACCTCTCACCTGTCAGAATGTCTATCAGCAAAAAGACAGGAGATAATAAGTGTTGTCAAGGATGTGGAGAAAAGGGAACCCTCGTGCACTTTCGGTGGGAATGTAAAGAGATGAAAGAAAACCAGAACCAAACGAAACTCACAGACCCAGAGAACAGATTGGTGGTGGTTTCCAGGCGGGGAGGGCTGAGAGGTGGGCAGAATGGCTGAAGGTGATCAAAAGGTACAAGCTTCCAGGTGTGAGATAATTAAGCCCTGCGGATGTGATATGCAGCATCTGCCTGGAGTTAATGATACTGTTGTATATTTGAAATTTGCAAGGAGAATAAATCATGAAAGTTTTCGTCATAAGAACAAAATTTGTAACTGCGGTGACAGCCACACACATATACACACACACACACATATATAAGTTTTGTTGTATTCCTAAAACTAATACAATGCTAAATGTCAATTATATCTCAATAAAAATTAATTTTATAAACGAATTCTAAATCTCTCACTCATGACTTTCAGGCCACACTCTACCGTGAATGCTCACTGGTCTACGTGGCTTGGATGAAATCTGCCGCCTTGGTCTTGACACTCAGGGGCCCCCTAAGCAGCTGAGCCTTGGCTCACGTGGACAACGGCTCTAAGATCTCGGGGGCGGCTGCTCCCAGGGAGAGAATCTTATGTGCAGTGTCTGGAGGAGAAGGGGAATTGTTACGCCCCTAGAAGAAATGGTTCTAAAGCTGCTACGTCTTACCTGGGGTCTGCTCTACTCCTTGCTTCAGTTGTACATGACCAGGTTCATCCACTAAGAAAGAAGCAACGTCATTACAACCGATCTTTAAACTTATGAGCTTTTAATATAGAACAGGGCGAATAGTGTCATCAACCCTTTCTAGCTAATTCCAACCCGAGCATGAGGTCCCAGCCCCCTGTCACAGCATGTCTGCTGCTACTCCCTGAACGGCCAGGTGCTGAGAGACATGGCTGAGGTTGACCAGCTGGCCGGGCCAGGAGGCTCTTTCTAAAACTCAGTAGGAGTGAGTTTAATGTACAGTGAGCTCAGCAGGTGTTCTTCACTTCCTTCTTGGATTTATGACTCCCACATAATCCTCTGCTTTATTAAGCTATTGGAAAAAAATAAAATCTGTCTGCCAAGATCCTAAAGCAGCCTTGGCAGCCAGCAATATATAAAGGTAGTAATTGGAGGCAGGGGGGCCAGCGGTTTGGCTGGCCTTTGACAGAGTGTTCGATATCTTCAAGGAGAAAAATGCTCCCTGGAATCAGGTGAGCAAAGGTGGCCCGGGGTGGCGCCCTATCTCTGGGAGGAGAAGGCAGCTCACCTCCATTTGTGTCAGGTAGAGTCCTTTTCCATCCTTGGAGAGGTTCTGGAAAGTCTCTAGGGTAAAGAGGAGGAGAGGAATCAGGATAAGAAGAAAATGAAGAGCAAAGGCAGTTATTCAGTGTGAAGCACGCTCTCTCTCTGCACAGAATGTCCCTGGCCTTGGCCTACTTTCCTCCCTCTGGGCAAACTCCACACCTGCGGGACAGCTCGGGGCTCCTGTCTTCAAATTACCACTCTCTGACTGCTCTGGCCCACTTGTCCCTCTCCCTCTTCCAGTTCCTTTGCGCTTGGCATCTCTCCACTCTTGGCCCTGGAGACGTGCGGGCTTGTCTTAGGAAGCATTTACAGAGGTGCCACGTGGCAGGGATAGCGCAAAGAGTTAGAGCTGAGGCCAGATTCCACTTCTACCACAGAAGCTCCCTTCTGAGCTATATTATGGCTTGGGGTTTCACATAAGGTTTCATTACAAACAAAAGGGTATACTGCTAAAAAGAGTCAAAACCTCTGGCCTACCTTCTGAAGCCTGGGAAAGACCTCCTGCCCCCCGCTCTTCACTTGTGTTTACAATTCCTTCAGCTGAGACCCAGATCATTCAATGCACAGCTAAAGTTTGGGTTTAAACTATAAACACAACCTGCAGTGAGGACACAGTGATTTAACCTTATTCACTGGAAGAGGCAGGGAATAGATCGGGTAATGAGGAAATGAGGGACCTGGGATAGGGGAATGTCCTGGGGAGAACCGGGTGTGGAAGGGAGGCTGGGGACACAAGCCAACTACATCACTACACAGGCCAACGCTGGCTCTGTCTCTTGGGACAACGGTTCTCATGCAGGACCCCAGGCCACCCCACTTCTGATGTCTCGCCCAGGCCTGGGGCAGGGCTGCATTTCTGGTCATGGCCATCTTCTATGTTTTGCATCCCTGTGGAGGTCTCCAGAATGGCATCCAAGTGACACTTACTTGCCATGGCTTCCAGCCGCATCAGGAAGCAGACCAGGCTAGGGAAGCTGACCCTGCCACTGCTGTCGCTGTACCGAAGGGTCATGAGATCTAGCAGCTCGTTGCTGATGGAGATCCCTGCAAGGAAGTCTGGGACGCAGAGTGAGCCAGTGAGCGGGGAGGAGGCTGGTAGCAGGGCTGGTCCTCTGCTTCGCAAGGCCCAAGAAGCCTGCGCAGAGGGCCTAGTGGCCTTCGCCATTGTTTCCTACTCAGCCTGGCTCGGTGGCCAGTCTACTCCTTCTGTTTAGTGTTTTTACGGTTCTCTAGTTCCCTCTTTCTTGGTGGTGGCTGGGCCCCAACAACACTGTTGTGGAGTTTGGCCAGAGGCCAACTCAAGATACTCGACACCCTGGCTACTCTGAGGACACCTCGGCCTTTATGATCACCTGCTAATTCCCGTGAGGGATGGGGGCTGCAGGGCACCTGGAGTTTGCTCCCAACCCTGCCTCTTTCTGGTGGTGACTTTGTAAAACCACCTTCCTCCCCGACCCCATCACTACACGTGGGTCTCACACCTGGTGCTGCTAGTGTGGGTCAGTGTGGTTCCTGGAAGAGGGGGATTCAGTCCTAATTCAGTCACCCAGGGAAGGGACTGGTCTCAGAAGGGAGATTGCAACTCAGTAGGTGGCCTTGGGTGGGCAGGACAGAGGCGCCTTGCCTTTTTGGGGCCTTGTCATTTTGCATGTCCACTTATGCACTCCAGGGAGGTACCAATCACATGGCTGACCTTCGAGCTCTGGGGAGCAAGGGAAACTGCGAACCAGACCATCTATCAAGAGGACAAGCATGGCTGCCTGTAGGCCCCAGACAGCCAGAGACTGGCTTCTGCAGCAGAGTTAATAAAATGTGAACTTGAATGCCTTTCAATAGGGCGTGCATTCTCCAACTTGCCACACTCTGGCCTCTGAAGGCTTTCGAGTTTGAAGTCCAACTATTCTCTATTTTTCTTCCTTTAATTATTGTGGAGTCGTTAACAGGTCTCCTTTAAAGACTTCATCTTTCATTGGCTATTCAGTGGTCCTCAAGGTGTAATCCTTGGACCAGGAGCTTGGCCTCACCTGGGGACTTGTTAAAAATGAACACTCTTGAGCAGCACCCCAGTCCTCCTGACTTGTAAACGCTGGGTGCGGGGTGAGGCACTTCAGTCTGAATTTTAACCGAGCCCTCAGCGGTTCTGATGCTCACTCGAGTTGAGAACCACAGCTTGCTTTCTAGCAGCAGCCCATGTTTCAATCTGCTCCCCAGGTCAGGAGGCGAGGGAGAAAGAACTACGATTTTCCTTCCAGCGGTATCCCAGTGTTACCTGACTTTGCATTTTATCAAGGAAGGTGCAATTTCCTTACTTAACCTTTTCGTGATCCGTTTCCCCCTGTTGGTACAGTGGGAGAAAGACTCCCACCCTTCCCCGTTCCAGAGTAGCTGAGACAATCAAATGAGATGACGGGAGGAAGTTCTTGCTGAACTACGAAGCACTCCTGCCCCCTGAGGTAGTATTATCATCAGGCCGGGCCTGGAAGCTCTTGCCTCCTCGAAGCAGACAGATACCATTGATTTCATTTTGCCCTGAACCCTCCGTGAAGAGAATGCGTAAGCTCACCCAAGGGTCTTTAACTCTGATGACCCAGATGCTGAGAGGGAAGCCTGTCTAACGGGGACTTGGTTTCTGGCAGGGTATCAATCATACGGGGTTATTTTCTCACAATTAGGTCTGTGCTGGGGGGAAGGGCCATCAGGGCTGGCACATGAGGACTCAGGCTGGGGAGATGGAGCCTGAGTCTGGAGCCTGGAGGCCCACAGAAGCCAGTGTAAACCAAGGAAGGACGTGGAAGCTGCCACTCTGCTCTCTCCTGACGGCCCACACTGCTGCACCAGGCCTCGCCTACAGTACGGTAGGGTGTGCATCACACACACACACACACACACACACACACACACACACACACACACACACTCACCACCGCCACCCCCAATCATTGCAGCTCAAAGGGTCCCCTGCTTTACCTGTATCCTTCACGGCTTTCCACAGATCTGAGCTCAGGAAAACGCCGGAGTTGTTCTGAGTGTTCTGGAAAACCCTCTAATGTGGAAAAGAAGCAAGATGCCCTTGTGAGTCCCAGGGCCCACCTTGAAGATGTCCTGGGTAGAGGGAGGTCCCAGAAGTCCCTTTTCTGTCTCTGGAGGCTACTTCACTAAAACTCGAGTGGGACCAGGTCAGAGCAGGCAGGGAAGCCCAGCTGAGGACGGGGAAGGCAGGGACGGGCTCTGCCTGATAAAGCCGCCCACTCTCATCTCCAGCCGTGGGGCTGTGGGCTCCTCTCCTAGGCACCCAGCTTCCCCTCAACCAATCTGCTCTTTCCTTCCTCGCCCCCTAGACCGGGCTCCTGACACACTGCTTTCCAGGGAGGAGGACAGCCCTCTAAAGAGCTTGCATAGGGTGGGGGTTAAGACTGCAGACTTTACAACCAACCAGCCTGGCTTAAATCCTGGCTGTTTAACCCTGTTTAATCTTTCCAGGTCTCGGTTTCCCCACCTGTAGCACAGGGCTAATTACAGTACCTAGCTCCCAGGTATTGTGCAAGGAGTAAATGAACAGGTATTTTTAAAGCGCTTGGAAGAGAGCCTTGCACAGTATGAGCACAGTGCAGGACGCACGGAAGGCAGGTGAGAGCTGCCCCTGGGACCACGTGCAGGTACAGGATGTAGCAACCCTAACATTCCCATTTTGTACAGGGTGGCTCTCCACCTACCTGGCATGTTTCTAACCCTCCCTGATTCTCACTACAGCCCTGATCATCAGCCTACCTCACAGGTGAGGAAACTCATGCTCGAGCAGGTGAGTGATTGCCTGGGACTGAGCATGCAGGTGCCGTGGAACCGAATGCAGGACTCCTAACGTGGGCCTAGGCACAGCTGCCCCACAGGAGCTGTTCCAAGGCAAAATAGCCCCGGCAGTTGTGTGACTTAGGCCCTCAGCAGGCGATAATCACTGTGAAATGGCAGTTTAAGAACTTTGCCTGGCCTCATTCGACTTTTAGTGAGTATAAAGACCCACCTGGCATGTTCTCAGTGAGAGAGTCACTCACTTATTCATTCAGTAATTCATTAATTCGGTCATTTGTACAGCATTTTTGTGCATCTGCTGTGTGCAAGACACCAAGGAAGGAGCTAGGGAAAGAAGATGACCGTGAGGGAGCCCCGGCCCTGGCGGACCCCACAATCGAATGGGGGTACACGTCAGCCATTGCAGTGCCCTTTGAAAAACAAAATAACACCAAGCCAGGGATTACATGATATATCCTGGAATATGCTCCACCCAGGAACTTTATTTTATTGTTGTGGGTTCAAGTGTTAGGAGCTGAGGGAGAAATGAACCTGGACTCAGGGTCAAGTGATACCCTTAGGGGAGGCCCTGCAGGGAAGGTGTGTCTGAGGCTGGACGCTCAGGGTGGGTGGACCCTGGCCAGGCTGGGAGTGCAGGGAGGGAACACAAAGGAGTCTTGTAGGTGGGGTCTGAAGGGCTATTCCTGGACCCCAAAGGCGGATCCCAACTCAAAGGGTTTGTGCATAGCTCAGGAGTTTTGACTTTGTCCTAAGAGCACTGGGGAGGTCCCAGATCACTGGTGGTGCATGTACGTCTCTACGAACACAATGAGAGCTCAAGAGGGCAGGGTGAGGTTCCTTTTCTTTTGTACCCCTCAACCCTGGTACAGGGTCGGGCACCCAGTAAACATCTGCTAAACTGAATGGACTAAGAGGGGTCGAAAGAAAACGAGCTGGTACCTGGCAGCGGACAAGACGGCTCCACAGTCTCGAAAACTCCTCTTGATCCAGCCGCCCGTTCACTTTCAGCTGCCGGGGAGTTAAGAGTTAACCAGTCCAGTGTGCAGTGAGCAGAGAGGCCGAGGGTCCTGCCAACGAGCCCTCCATCCATCATCTAGTAACACAGTCGGTCCAACCGCCCCCGGCCGGGACATGGCCCACGCCAGCTGGCCCCCGCTGCGTCTGACAGGGACCTGGCTTATGTGTATTTTCCAAGAGAAATGAAGAGTCGGAAGGAGGAGAAAGGTCTGAGAAAGTGGGGCCAACGTCCTTTGAATCCAGGGGAAGAGAGAGAGCCCAAAACACAGCCCGAAAAGCCTTCCTCCGTTGGGGTGGGGCCCCTGGCTGGGGAGAGTGAAGCAGAGCACGAGGGGGTCACGGCGACTCCTGGAGCATCACGCGAGGTGAGCGCGGCCCAGGTGTCCATGCAAGCGGAAAGCACTTGGCGTTAAAGCCAGCCCTTGTCGGCCCACACCGTGGGTTACATGAGAACTAAGGGAAAGAAAGGAGTGGATGTCTGGGGGACTGGAGTGTAGTAAGAGGCAGGGTAGACAAGACCTGTCTCCAGTGTCGGGGGCTGGCACAGGTGACTCCCCTGGGCTTCCTTGGCTCGGGCTGCCGGGCTGCTGTGACCCCGCAGATAAATTCTGATCAATCTGCGGGAATGGGCAGTGTCTCTGAGGGATTCCACCCTGCCAGCAGAGACAGGGCCTGATTTATGATTTCATCCGAAAGCCCTCTTGTTCGACAACGGCCAGCTTCAAATTCCCACGGGAGCCTTGTTAAGCGCGAAAGGGCTGGGCATCTGTCTTGCTTCCAGCAGACAGCACACACCCGAGGAAAGCAGTGGGGCTTAAGCGGCCGTGGAGCCAGTCCCTCCTGCCTGTTGGGAAATGGCTCCTGGAGAGAGAAGTCCGTAGTCCTGGGTTTGGTCCCCAGCCCTGCCCCTTGTGGCCATGGAACTTGGACAAGTCACGGGACAAGCCCCAACCGCAGTCCCTTCATCTGCAAATGCAGCGTAATTAATAACGGGGTGCTGTGTAGACCGAGGCATTTTCCATAAGTTTTAGTGTTTCGTTTTATCGGGGCTCGTTGAGTAAACTATTTAAATAGTGAAAACTCCTCCAGTGTCAAGGGAAGGAGTGGAGAGAAAATAGTTCCCATTGGTGCTGCAAAGAGACAGAAACCAGGCCCAAATTCTCACTGAACCCCTACTTCTTCCATTTTATGATAATACTTCTTATCACAGGGGTGGTTGCAAGAATTACAAAATACACACACACACACCAGTACAGTTTTGGCACAGGAGATGCCTGGTAGACGATCATAATTGTCATTATTGCTGTAGTTGTTCTGGTGAATTAGGAAGTCATTATGGGATCTGCAGAAACCCAGGCTCTTTTGCAAGCTCTTAGAACCAAGAAAGAAGAGAAAAGACGGAGAGAAAAGTCTTCCCTAGCATCCTAATTAGACTCCCAGGGCGGCCCACACAGCAGATGGGTGCCTGGAGCTGTGGGAAAGGATACATCCATCAGAGCCACGATGCTCCGGCACTCATCCAAAGAGAACGTGTCCCCCGGAGGTCCTAAGAGGAGGAAGAACAGGAAGGACTGACACCTCGGGGAGGTGAGCATTGGACTGGGTTGGCAGTGGGGATGAGGTTGGGGGCAGCAGGTCCTTACCTTTCAGGAATTCCTGGTTGAGAAGGCTCTGAAGCTGGGTGGCATCAAGGTCCAGTCCCTGACACAAACAAGGGAGGAGTGCAGGAGCCCTTCAGGGCCCAGGAGCCCGGGGGCACTGCCTGACTGTGAGCGGGCTCAGATTTCCAATCACCTTTCCTGAGGGCTGCAGGCCGCGGTGCTAACTCCCACCCTTGACCATTTGTAACACTGATTACTCCTGGTATTTGATACCTTGTGTGGACCACCTTGCGTTTATCTCTTCATTCTTTATTGGACTGAAAGCATGTTTGCTTCCTCCCTGCTGGGCCTGGCACTCGGGAGCCCCTCAGGAGTTCTGCTGAATGACTCAATCCAGCCGAGTGTGTGTGTGAGTGTGTGAGTGTGAGTGTGTGAGTGTGTGTGAGTGTGTGTGTGTGAGTGTGTGTGTGTGTGTGTGTGTGTGTGTGTGTGTGTGGTGAGAGGTTAACGTGACGGGAACTGAGCCTGGGAGAAGCTGCTCCAACTGAGCACGTTACTTAGCATTATTCTTCCTAGACGCTGAAGCAGAAAGGGAGACATCGTGGTTTTCCTTCAAAAGCAACTGAAGTTGGGAGAAACTCCCTGGCCTACATTTCTGGAGGCATTAACTGCACTCCATTTTCTACAGGGGACACTGAGCGGCTTTATGGGCAGTGTCTTCCGTGATGATTTTACAGAGAAGGGGAGCTGTTCTGCATGTGGCTGTTTCTTGTATCAGCCAGGTAAAAGCTCAGGGGATGAGGTGACATCAACACCCTGGAAAAGCATTTACTGGGGAGTAAAGAGCTGGACCGAGGTCTCTCAGCAGGTAGCTTTGCAGAATAGCACTAGGTCATGTGGAAGAAGGTGTCTCCTTGGGGGTCTTTGAGAGCCAGCCCCCCATAAGTGACAGGCGTGCTGTCCCCAGAGTGGGCCTTACCACACAGAACTGATATCAAAAAATCCTATAGCCTGTCATTATGGGAGTCCTTTAGCTAGAAGGAGGACCCCTCCTGATACACTCAGAGAAGCACCTTTTCCACTGTCTGAAATTGGCCCTCAGGTCATCATCGCTCCAGTGTCTCACTGGTCGGTTATGCTAGGGAAGTCAGCGTGGTGTGCTCACCATCAACTGAGTTTTTTCCTCAGGAAAATCATGGCACCTCACTTTAAGACCAGTTGACATGGTGAGGAACCCTAACTCATGTGGGATCACCAACTAGAATATAAGCAGCTTTGGGGCATGGACCACATCGCCTTCCTTCTGCATGTCTCCCACCCTAGGACAGCCTTTGACCTGGACTCGGTACCTAACAAACTCCATAAGGTTTGAGGAGATGGGCATAGGAAGATGAGGGTGGAGATGAAGTTAGCCTCCACGAATTCCCAAAGAATTTCCCTTTGTCTCTATCACCCCAACATAAGATCCCCAAGGACAGCTGCTTTGCCTTCCCAAAACTTAGCACGGTACTTGGAATGTCCTAGGTATTTGAGACATGTTTTCCAACTGAATAAGTGATGGGTAGATGGACCTGGCCTGACCCAGAAGCCAAGTGTGTCCTTGCTTGTCCACAGACCACCCTTAGGTTATGGGACCGTCACCACTACCATGGCCAATGAAGGTAACTCATGGAGGTGGTAGTGGTAAGTGTTCATTTAACGCTAGTTAAACAGATGACAAAAGATCAGGAGAGAGGACATGGTGAGCGCCTTAACAAACACTTTGTTTTGAGCTTAACTTGGAGGGCACAACCTCTGAGCACAGTCTGCAGGTTGTGCAGAATGATGCCAGGTCGGCCTGCTCAACAGTGCCCAGCTAAAGGGTGAAAAGAGGCTGCAGTCCAGCCTGGGTTCCAGTTTTCAGCCATGCTCCCTGGCACAAAGCTGCACCCGTATCTTATTCTAATTCCTTTGAAGGCTCCAGTTACTCTCTATGAGGAGACATTCGATTGTTTAGAAAAGTCTTAATTAGGCGATCTGTACCATTTCTCATCAGACACGCTATATATATATTTTTTATATTTTAGATGTGCAGGTGCATGGACCATGTTGAGGATTTTGCCACCTGCCCCTAAAAAAAGCTTGTTCTGAGGTATCTTGATTGCCTTGGGGTCAGGGACCTTAGCTTGGGCATACGTTCTATGGAAGCTAATCTGTCTTATTTTTATCTATCATCCATCTATCTATCTATCTATCTATCTATCTATCTATCTATCTATCTATCTATCTATGTATCTATCTATCTATCATCTACTTTTTTAATTTTACATCTACAGCATCTGGTCTTCCAGGTAGTCTCCCATCCAAGTACTAACCAGGCACAACCCTGCTTAGCTTCCAAGATCAGATGGGATCGGGTGTGTTCAGGGTGGCACAGCTGCAGACTAATCTGTTTTAATTCAATGCAAATTGACTGAGGACCTTCTCTGTGCCAGGGGAATGATAGGTATTAGGAGCAAGGAATGCACATGCTGTTTTCCCTGTCTTCAAGAGCTCGCAGCCTGGGGACAATCATCTTGCATCAAGTGAAGTGCCTTCTGAATCAGCACATACGTGGACCTGAATCCTGAGCCCATCCTGATTTCAAGGAGGTTCCATACTGAGCTATTCAGTGCAACATGTACCCTTCGTGCCAGACACAGTTTCCATTTCTCCTTGTGTTTTCCTGTGGGCCCACGTTACCTAAATAATTTCCCTTTGGGCTGCTTCCTGGTCACCACTGCCCCGTTAGCCCTCTCAGTGCCTGGCACCCTGCATGTCTTTGGACTCTGCCTGGCCCGGGGCTGGCTCTGTACACATGATTGTCTGTATCACTTTCCACTTCCCACGAAAACACGGATATTAATGGTAAAAAAAAAAAAAAATCATTGTGCAGAGCCATTGGCAGCTGTTTTTAACCTGACAAGTCAAGGAGTTCTTTATAATGGTTTATAAAATCATTAAGAAAATCCCCTGTGCACATGGGTGGCTTGGCAGGAAGAGAGCTGCTGGTGCTTTCTGAAGCTGGCCGGCTCCAGGGGGGAATGATGCCAAGGTTGGTGGGAAGTGGCAGAGCAGCAGAAGGGAAGATTTCAAGGGGTGTTGCCAATTGCTTGTTTAAAGATTTTAAAAACATACACACACCTACACGCACCCCCCATAATCGGCCCCTCCCATTCCAAGCTCTATATTCCATCCCATATGTCACCCAGACAGGGTGTCATTTCTCTTTAGGGTTCGGTAGCCAGATCAGTTCTGGAAACATCCAGGCAAAGAGGCTGATAAAATCACCCATCAAGTCACTTTTCCTTTCTGTACCCTGATAAAGCCTGGGAGAGACTTTCTCCCCTCTGGTCCCTCTGCCACCTGCCCCCATGCTAAGTACTATACCTGCCAAGCATATCTGTAGAACACCCTTTGTTCAGAGTCATTCTCTGGAAGACTTGCCTGGATCAAAGAAAAAACAGCCAACATCAAGTTTCTGGGGAAGGAGGCCACCTGTATGGTGTAGTGAGGGCACCAGAGCTCCCTGTGTGGATCTGAGACAGGGGCTTCATCCAGCAATCAGATAAAGTGAGCAGAGGAATGGAAGAATGGAAGTGTGTGGAAAGAAGATGGCTGGGTCCAGCCTGCCCTTAGAGGCCTGGACTTCTCCCCTCTGCTCTGCCCTTTTGAGCCGTCATGGGCTCGTGTGGTGTCTCTGTTTTCATTGGTCAGTTGTGAGGCAAGAAGGAAGGAGACAGAAGCTCTTGGGGATGAGAGGTAGCCAATGAAGTTCACCAAGCAAACCTCGCCACACACCTACCTTCAGTGTTCTGAGGTTGAAATTGCTGTCCAGGTTCCTAGAAAATCAGGGGGACAGTGTGACAAGGATGACCAGCTCACTATTCAAATGACGCATATGAAAGGCGCTTAGGTGGCACTGGACATTTATGTGAAAGACTTGAGCAGAGAGCTCTCAGCACAGCAGGAGATGAAGAGGGCAGCTATGGCAGTCAGCAGACCAGTGAGCGTCATGATCATATGTCTTGTCTTTTGGGTCATCTGGTTTTCAAACCATTTAGTAAATAATTCTTTTCATAACCCCATACATATGTACAATAATCCCCATTGGCAGAATGACAGGTAAGCTCTACCTCATGTTCCAACTCTGATCGGTGGCACAGTGGCTGTCGGGCATGTGGGACTCAATAGGCCTCCATGCTCACCTCCATGCTTCACTGTCTTCAATTACAGTGAAGACTGCTGTGATTGCAGGGATCTCTACCTTGGGCGTAAGAGGGGCAACCGTGTAGGGTGTTTGCTGATTCCAGTCTTGACCTCTGACTTGGCATTGAAGACCTTCCATGATTGGACTCAGCCGTTCAGGCCCACCCTCCACTGTCTTCCTGTTGTACCCCACATCCTGTCCACATTTCACACAATTGCCACGCTCGCCGCGTACTACCTTCCTGTACATTCCGCCGACATCACTTATTCTTGCTTCTGCTCACGCTTTCTTCCCCCCACTGAATTGCCTTCCCCTTTGAAACATTGAATTATGTTTTCAGTCAAGGACTAGCTCAAATGCCATCTCCTCCAAGAAGCCTTCCTGAGTACCTCTTGCCTGAGGTGGCTCCTCCTACTCTGTCCTCCTGTGTGACTCGGCAATTCCCTCGAACACTGGTTCCATCCTGTTGGTGGTCTAGCTATTAGTTCAGATTTCCTTTCCCTGCTTCATGGTGAGCATTTTGAGGGCAGATCCCATGCTGACATGACACAGTACATGCTGCACAGAATGAGGCAATGTCTTTTTTTTTTTTTTTAATAAAATTAAGAAGAATAAAATATCTAGGATCCCAGAGGTTCTTACCTGTTATCGTCTGGTATTTTCAGGAAGATTCTGAGCAAGAACTCCACCGCTTCTCTGCGTGCAGATGCGACCACCACATAGGTTCCTGGTCTCAGAGTGAAGCACTTTGTGAGGTTACACTTGGTTCTAGTCGCTCTGCCCTTGTCAGCATTTCTGAATTGGGAAAAAAAGGTGGAGGGCAATCTCCCGTGGAAGTGCTGGAACTAGAGGAAACATGAGGATGGTGAGAAAGCCCCCCACGTGCATGCGTCCCAGCACTCAGCAGAGACCCACTACCCTCCAGATCCCTCTCCACACACCGAAATAGCACTCAAGGCCCTAACAAGGAGGGTGGTGCTTAAGAGAACTCAAAATGCAATAGGGTTTAAGACTATTATTTAACATGGATGCTAACACCACAACGAATGCAAAGAAAGTAGACGCGCGGTTTTGCTTTATCAACTCTAACGGCATCCTGGGCTTCTGGCTTATGTACAAAGAAGACTTCCGTGAAAACTAGTGAGATTGTTCCAACACTGAATTACTTTGGGCGCCCAAAAGCTCCTTCTGGCTCAGACTCTTTGCAAAGCACCCTTGGATTGGCACAGCACTGTAGCGTGGGACTCCTTTCGTTGCCTCCATTTCGTCTTTCTAGCGGAGCCCCGAAATTTCTTTTCATTGGAGAATCATAGGCCCTGATCATTTTCCTTTTATTTCAATATTTTCTTAGAGATAAAACAATAAATATAGCGCAGTTCGTATTACTGGATGTCACATACACATTACATAATAAAAACCCCTTACTAAATAAATTTCCCCCAAGACAGTCGAGCATGGGGATTCCATTTAGAATGGTTATGCAGCGTGAAATGATTATTTGTGAGCTCTGCCTTGGGGAAAAACAGGGAGAATGGAAGTTTCTTTTCAGGGGGTGGGGACAGGGCTAGGCTAAAAGAAGAGACAGAAGATAGGTGACTGTCACAGGTATGTAGCTGGAGGTTGGGTGAAACCTCCAAAGTGATTCTCCTGACATGGAGCCTGACTTGCTTGGGCCTTTCTGGCAAAAGCAATGATGAGATCAGTTTTTCTCCAGAAAGTCAGCACTGTGTGTGTGTGTGTGTGTGTGTGTGTGTGTGTGTGATGCTCACACGTGTTCGTGCACATGTGTGTAGGCATCATGCCCTGTAATATCTAGAAGATAAGGTTTTCCATGCTTCCCTGCTCCCCTGTCCTTGTCCCTCCACTGGACCCTTGTGACCCTGCCCAGGCTCCTAACCCTTCAGAACAGACTTGCTCGATGACTGTGGAGCCATGACGGGAGGCTCTTGGTTCAGTGCTCAGAGGATCCCGCAGTAAACTAATAGTAGCCACTAGTCACTAATCCCACGCAGACCTGACCCTGTAGTTCTAGGGACAGGGCTTGTGCCTTTTCCTAGATCAAGTCCCCACTTCATTCTCCAGCTCAGGGAGCTGAAACACTGACATATTTCTTGCACCTGAATGTCTCCCTTAAAGCCATTCCAGAAGTTCCATTTCCATGATTGAGGTGCCGGGAACCAAAATCTGATCCGAAACCCAGCTCTGTGGCTGGGCTACTGCTGTGACAAACCTGCTTGGTGCCCGGGCTTCTGGTATCTCTTGTTTGGCCTCTAACTACTGGGACAGCCCTGGAAGGTCCGGGGGAGCTCCTCCAGACCTGCCAGCATGCTACACTCACCACCTGTCAGCTGCGGCTACACTCTGCTCCCACCAGTGGGCCCTAGGCACATGTGCCTCCCACAGCAGCGACAGCAACAAAGAGCCTCTATCCAGTTAAGGGGTCTAAGTGCCTGTGAGGTTTGGTTTTCCAAACTCCATCTGTCCTTTTCCATTCTTACTCATATTTTAAACCACCGGTCACCAATGTTGAGACAGAATATCTCCTTATGATGGGTGGCAATTTGGTCTTAAGAAGAGCAAGAGGGTGTGCCTTGCATTGCGTGTATCCTGTTTGTTGTGGATTTGTGTGCTGACAAAGCATACAAGAAGCTACAGATATCCCCTTTAGCCCTGCCTTCTATCTTAAAGACATGGGAATCAGCTGCAGCAGACTTATCATCAGCAAGAGACATGCCAAGGCCATGGGTGTTGGCAGAGGCACAATACTTTCTCAGTGAACAGCAACAGAGGCTTGAGTAGCCCAGTAAGGGCAGCGGTGAGCCATACCTGAGGGTCCACCTGTGGGGAGGAAAAAGAAAGGCAGGTTCAGGACCCCAAACCAGTATACACAGGCGAGCAGATCTCAGCAGCCCGATAGGTCCCTACTTTCCTTCTTCCTGCATGGTCAGCCTGCTCTGGGCACACCCGGAGATGAATAGGTACCATTACTCATCCCCTGCGTGGAGCTGTGAAAAAGGAAACTGCACCTGTTGTAGGGAGCACGACGGGGAAGGACACTGAGGAGGGGAATACAGTGCTCGAGAGGAGGACACTCTCCCTTCGTCAGCTCAGCCAGCTGTGGTAACTTGTCACAGCAATGATGATAAAATGGGGTGAAAAAGTACGACGTTGATGGGCTTGGAGGTAAGATAGAACCTGGACCAACAATGGAGCTCCAATGAGAAGTAAACTTCTTTTATCCCATCAGACAACTATGAAGTGCGATGGGAACTGTTCTAGGATCCCTGGTGGTTGTAGGGGCTGAGTGTGTGCCTCTGAATGGGGAAAGAGCTACGTACCAGTCTTTCCATTGGGCGGATGGAAGCACCGAGGATGCAGGCCCTTTTTAAGCCACTCCACTGTCTGCAAAGCACTTTCATACAATGTGTTGGATTGTCATAGTGATCCTGCAAGCAGACACTGGCTCCCTATTTTATGGATATGGAAGTCGAGGCTCAGCAGTCTACGTAGCGGAGGTAAGAATAGAGCAAACTGTGATGCTTCTTGCATGACTAAGACTCACCATCAGACACTGTCTTCCACAGTTGGATTTCAGTTCTTTTCTACTGCTTCTCCGGGGCCCTACCTGTGAGTAACAGACCACTTGATTTGCCCAGGGAGACTACTCTGAAGACCAGGGGTGAGCTGGAAGGGATGTAGAAAGTCAGCCTGGGGGAAGAGCTTTGGGGTAAAGATGAAATGGATTGCCTACCCTTGTCCTTTTCCTTTGTCCTGTCTTCTCCTTGTCTTTTTGTACACCACCTATGTTTGGTTCAGTTTGATACAAGGTAGAGCAGTGCTCCCTAGCAGCTGGGGAGACCCACACCCAGCCTGGAGCACCACACGTAGCTGCCATCTGGGCATTGCTGTACCTACAAACACCATTAGAGCCCTGGAGACCTCTGAGAGCCTGGTCTCTGGCACCACCTTAGCCTGCTTCTCAGTTAAACTGTGAAAGAAATTCAAGTATCTCATGAGGTAACAAGATCTGGACTATTCTTCGGTGTATAATTTAGTCAGGATCCTGCAAGATCCACTGGGATCTCCAGGGAGCCTGAGGAGGTCTTGGGTCTGAGTGCCCAAGCTCAAAAGTAGAAAAGCTGAGAAATAATGCATGTCTGGCTCGAAAGTAGAAAACACAGATAGGATTACAATCTTGCCCGGGCTCCTGGACTGTGAAGGCTTTGGGCAAATCAATTAACACAAGGCTTCTGTGTTGTCCAGCTCTGGGGCACCAGACTCCTAGACGATAATGCAAATAGCACCTTCAGGGGCATCCCTCATAGCTTCTCTGAGTTTCTGTCTCTCCTATCAGGAAAGGGAAGAGTTAGCTGAGATATTTTTTCAGTTGTCCTGTCTGGTACCCTACACTTTCAGTCTTGGCTGCATAGATGAGATATCTCAATTCCTTCTCAGCATGTCCCAACTCTCTTCTTTTTGTTCCTCTCAGAGGTGAGAACTGGGGGGACTCTGGAGATAAGGGTTTTAGAAAGCACCCGAGTCCGTTGGGATTCTTGGCTGAAAGCAATGGGAACCAACTCAGAGTAGGCTGATCAGAAAGTCATTTATGGGAAGGCTAGCTCATAGAATCAATGGGACGTCTGGAGAATGCAAGCTTAGAAAATGGGCAGGAACTAGATGAGAAGGCTACACAGCGGGACACCACCACGGGGTCTGTACCCATTGCTCCTGCCAGGCCCAAAGAGTTGTTGCAAATAACCCTCTGGCAGTCCTATCTCTTTTAGTTACTCCCACAAGAGCCAAAGCCAAGGGCAGGTCATTCTTACTCTCTGAGCTTTGGCTTTCATATCCATAAAAGTGGAGATACTAGGGTTTTTGAGAATATGAATGTGAACATGCTCGGAACTCCGAAGTACTGTATCACTGGGAGGCCTTCATAGAAGAGTGAACTACAGCCGCACACAGGACTGTTCCCCCATGAGGGTGAAGTGCTCAGGAGCCCTGGAAATCTATAAACGGGCTAAGATCCACGTGTAAACACTGCCTTAGCCTTAGTGGGCAGAAACTGAGACTATTCTAGAGATGCTGTAATCAGAGCTCCAGCCTTGGGTAGATTTGACTGCAGCCGTGGGTGACTCTGGCGCTCAGTCTCCAGCTCTGCCGCTAACTCTGATTACATCACCTCACCTGAGTCTCAGTTTCTTCCAGTCTAATCCAAGGAGAGGTGATCCCAGCATTTGATAGTTGCATGATCCTAGCTATACAAGTGAGTGCAGAGAGACTGAGGAGTATGGGATTTAAGAACCAATCGCTTCTCTTTGAGATGTGTTAAATTATTTGGGGAAGGAGAAAGGAGCAGAGGCATCCGTTTTCTTTTGTAACACTTTCCTTTTACATGATATTTCAAAAATAAATTCCCTGATGACCTACTCGCAGTTGGGGTGTGTGCAGGTTTGTGGGTGGGGAATGACCTCTCAGGAGCTGCAAAGCTGGCTGGAACGCCATGAAGAGGAGGGGAGGCTAGGTGAAGAGGAAAACCTGGCCTGCGACGAGTAGCCAGGCAGATGTTTGCAAGCCAACCACAGAGCGATAATTGGATTTTCGTCTAAACAATAAAAAAGATACTTCCTAGCTCTTTATTCGGAATTATTTTTTTCTCAAACTTCTCCCAAAGTTTAGACAATCATTCTCAAACTTCCATGTCTATAGGGATCACCTGAGGAGCTGACTACAATGCAGATTTTCAGAGTCTGCCCACGGAAATTCAGATTCGGAAGGTTTGGGGTGGTCCAAGGAATCTCTGTATTGTTATCACAACTGGCCTTGGATCAGACTGCTGGAAGCACTGAGTTATGAGAGCCTGCAGCAAACCAGGACATACTGACAAGTGACACAGGCAGGAGGCGTGTTGCATCGTAACTCGGGCAAGTCTCCTCTGTCTCAGATTTTCCTGCAAATTTACAGAGTTGGACCAGATGAATTCTATAGCCCCCTCTGGATTTTATCTCCAAGGCTGTGGTTTAATGAAGTCTCCCCGCCCGCTTGGCAGCTCTTTCCTCACAAGTTATACACAAATGTCCTGAATGGGCAGGCCCCGAAGCAATCTCTCTTACCTTGAACACTTGGAAGTTTAGTGGAAATCCCTCATTTTCTGCCTTTAAATTTTGTGGCATAACATTGAAGGACACGACGACATTGTTGTCTTCCATGCTCTCTGGCACAGAGAAGATATACTGTGTGTCCCTCTGAAGTCCTTCTGCAAGAGAAAGAACCGTCGCCAGAGCTCAGCACAGCTCCGAGACTCCTGGATGGGGCCACGTTCAGCTCAGAAACCCCTGGCGGCTTGGGTTAGAAACTAAATTTGGAGACTGAAGACTTGGGTCTCAGTCCCCACAGTTCCTAGCTGTGGAATAAGTGTCTTCATTATGTGAGCCTCAGTCTCGTCCTTTTCAAAACAAAAAGGGGGGCATATTCCCCACTTAGTGAAAATGGTTCTTAAACTGTAAAGTCGAATGCTATTTTTATAGTAGTAAGTGGAATTTCAGAGTCCTCGGGTATGCATGAGCTTATGTATTGGTAATAACATCAGAGCCTTAAAATGATGTCAATCCCCCAAACACCAATGGAGATAGGAAAATAGGCAGAGAGATGGCGGTTCCTAATACTCCACCATCCAACCGTGAGCATCAAAGCCAGAGCAAGATAGCGAACAAATGTGAAAACCATTAGGTTCAGATGCATGAAGACATGAAGAGAAGTCAAGATAGAGAAGAATTAATACACACCAGAAGGTTTAGGGCACAACTGGAAAACCGTGAGAGGGTGATGGGGAGGCAGAAGGTTATCACTGTCACAGGCTTTTGTGAGGGGTGAACAAAATGATGCATTAGATGAATTAGCAGCACCTAGCATGTGCTCGTGTGCTGGTTCCCTTCTCTTCCTTGTACGGAATTACTAAGAATAGCCAACGTATCATTTAGGTTAGTCTGTTGACGTGCACTATATCCAGAGAAGAGGCCTTTGGCCCCACAGCAGGACAGGTGCAGTTCAGGAAGGTGAATCAGCAAACCTGAGTGACTCAGAAATTTCTTGGAGTCCAGCCATGACCTCCTGGTGACAAGGTTCACTGACCAGCAGAATGAACAGGAGGTTAAAAAAGGGACATCCTGGAAGAGAGGGTTATTTAAGCCAACTATTCTAGATAGGCAGAGGGGGTGAACATGCCTGGGTGCAAACACATACACGAGCACACACTTATACACACGTTGTTCACACAGCCTCTCCTATCAAGGGTGTGTAAGCACCCTCAGGCTCATCTTCACGGAGAGTTATTCCACTCATCCAGGTCACAAACAGGGAGCAGGAGGTGCAGTGAGAATATGTGACTCTCCTAAGATCACAACCAACGAGATCCATTTCGGGGATTCTCAAAGACAGATGCTGAGAACCTACCTCTATCTCAGCACCCTGTTGCAGGACACACCAAGCAAGGGGGCAGACACATTCTCCCTTATGTCTGGGTGGTGCTTGTGGCTTCCAGGGCCAGACAGGGATTACTCATCTCACTGTTTCCAGGTGGGGAGGCTGGGGACAGAGACCAGCCATATTCCCAGAGTCACGAAGCCAGTAGGCGCAAGGACAAGCATTAACCCACACCTTGACTTTGGCTCAGTGTTCTTTCTACTCCCAGGTAACTACTGAAGAGCAGTGAGCCGGTTCTACTCCTGGGAGCTGGGTGGAGTTTAGCAGAAGGACAGCAGGAGGGCAAAAAAAGGCAGGGCCGCACATTTGCTATTCTACTGCCACCCCCCACCAGCAACCATTTCTGTTGGAGAAGTATAGCTGTCTCTTTAGGTTGAAAATTCCTCTCCTTACAACTTTGGGCCGATGGTCCAGAATCAAGGGCCATTGAGACCCGAAGCCAGGACAGGGCGAGGGCAGCTTCTTGTCTGGCGGAATAATTCCCAATACATAATTACCTGCAGTGTGTCCTGGGATCATGCGGTTCTTAAACATCATTTGGGACCATCTCTCATGGGGCATGTATCTGTGGTCCAGGTTGATTGGAAATTGGTTACATATAAACAAGCAGGAGAAATTCTCTTGGAAATCATGGCATGACATCCTGGTAGAAACAGACACGCATCACTTAATGACCACAGTTTTTTTCCCCTGGGGGGAGGTTCCCATCACTTTACTGGACTTTTGCCTGTCAGCTACAGTATCCATTATCTTACCACTGTCCTCCCCAAAGATCAGCCCCTCATTCTGGTTCATCTGTCATCTAGGGCAGAGTCAAATTCTGGGTTCACATGTCAACTGGCAAGGGCTTTATCATTAACTATCATTTTCTCAACCCACTGATCAAACTGTGAACCCTCCCATGGCGAGCAGGGTGACTGCCAGTCTCTCTGCCATGGGTCTTCCACGCTGCGAGGAAAATCGCCTTTCCCTAGGGTCCTTTGCCAATTTCTTTGCTAAAGTCTTTATCAGAATAAAATGCATTCGACACACGTAAAATCCCACCTCACGCTGTGATCAAAGTGGAGATTCGGGAAATATTTTTCCTTCTAATTTACATGTGTCCCTCTGATTCTTAATTACTTAGACTCAGCCTTCTTTTCCCACATGCTAAGTTTTATTTAAATATGTCATTAAGCAAACCAGTCAACCCCTCGGAAAAATGTCCATCATGTTCTTTAAGATGTGAGCATATGGTCAGAAATGAGTTTTCAAAACATCTAGTCCCACATAGCTGCTGAGCGAAGACATGAATGTCTCACCTAGAGCCCTAGAATCAGGCCTGGAATATGAACACTGAGCTGAGTTGCTCCTTTGGAATTCATGCCAGAGGTACACTCTGGAGCTCCAAGGCCCCAAAAGAAGCCTAGAAGATATGGGCCGGATAATCACACATCCTAGTTCCCAGGGAACTGTTGGTTTCAAAGCTTTGGTGCCAATAGCCCCTTTTACCATCATCATTTTCTGGAAGTTTTGATATTTCAGAGCTGAAATATTCACGGAAAGAGAGAGCACACAAGTAATTTCCAGTTCAAAGCTTGTGTGTCTTGATGGAGAGAAAAGTCTCCTTCTAAATAGGACTTCATTGGGGGTAATGTGTTCCAGAAGTTAGTCCCAGTCTCTGCAAAACTCATCTCCAGTCTCATAAAAGTTTAGGGAAAGGGGTAGGGGTTGAGGATTTGGGCAATAGTTAAAGATTTAAAATATAATTTTAAAAGAAGGGTAAATACCAAAATTCGCCATTGTTCTTATTCTCATACAGCTGGCTTTTCCGTTGGTCCTGAGTTTCCAGCCACTCTGCAGACCTGAGTGTGGACAGACAGACCATAGCATGAGATCTCCAGGGTGCTTTGTCTCAACCACATTGGCCCAATAGGCCTCCAACGAGCTCCTAGGTCCAAGGAGAGAGGGCCATTCTACCTAGTAACAGGATTCAGTCATTCTCTTCATGCCGCTGGCTTCCAGGCCGTGCCGAGCCTGGTTCTCTTTCCTGAGCTTTAGACGGATACTTGCTGTGGCCCATCCCACATCTCCACCAGAGGCCCAGTGACCACAAATCAATCCCGCACACACCCCCACATCCAAACAATCACCCAATGCTGATGATTTCACCTCCTAAACTCCCCTCGAAGCCATCCGCTGATTTCCATCCCCACTGCTGTTCACCTAGTTCAAGAACCCTCATCTCCCTCGCGGACGTCTGCCTGATCTCCCTGAACTCAGCCCTGCCTGCTTTCCCATCCATTCTCCACGCTGCCATCAAAATGATCTTCCTACAAAGAAATCTGATTATGTTATTCCCTGCTTAAAACACATTAATGGTTCTTTTTGACTCTCAGGATGAAGTGCAAACTCCCGAAACGGAACCTTGGCCTCTGCCTACCTCTCCAGCTTTACCTGAGACATTCCCTGTTTCCTCACCCCACACCCACCCTTGAATTCTATGCTCCAGCAATAATGAGTGTTGATTTTTAAAAAACACAAGCTCCTCCCCTACCCCTACCACTTCTTGGTCTTCACTGTGAAGCGCCCTCTGCCTGGAATACTTTTTCTCCTTTCAGTCCTACAACCCAATAACTTTCACGCATCTTTCCTCCTCACAGGCGTTTCTGCTAGGAAACTCTGTCCTCCTCTGACGCTCCCACCTCACCTTCAGAGCCAGTGTCCCTCCTTTGAGCCCCCTGCACCCTATGCTGCTCCTGTCTCAGCACTTGGCACCTGGTGTCACTAGTGCTCATCCATTTCTTGCTGTCTCTCACCAGACTCCAAGTTCTATGCGATCAATGAACCTTGCTCACTACGATAACGATATCATCACAGGGGCTTAACACAATGCCTCGGCACATAGTAGGTATGCAAAGAGCTTTTGCTTGCTTAACTAATAATTAAAATTATGCACTTCATCGGGGTAATGTGTTCCAGAAGCTAGTCCTAGCGTCTGTGGTGAAGGAGGAGGCCCTCACAGCCCGCTGCTGAAAGCCGAGGTGTGCTCAGAGGCAACAGCCCCCGAGGCATAGAAGTGAAATGAGATCTCCCTCTGCCAGGGGCTTACATTGAGAGCTGGGGTCATGTCTGTGCTGGGAGAGCCAGGCAGGAACCACTACCCCTCAGGCTCTTGGCTGCAGGCTGAGCCAGTCAGATGTACTGTTGTAAAATGGCAATTTTATAATTAAGCGATAATTACATTTTCTGCTGTGTGTAAGGGAAAATAAATGTAGTGTAAATCAATACACTATTGATTCATGCAAGTTTGCCTTTAAGTGTGTGCGACTGAAATTTCAATTATGGCTGAGATTAGACCATCCGGCTCTCTCCATCCATCCCCATTCTTTAAAAAGTCGGGAGGAAATCGACCACCTGCATGGAGACAGTGATTATGTGGCCCTGCTGCTTCCTTCTAGCCTGGTTTCTGGTGGGAAATGGTGCATCTTAGTGCTCAGCCAAAATACCTGCTCCCGCAGTGTAGGTGCTGCCATATTCATCTCCCTAGTCCCTGCTGTGCGCTCATCTCTGCCCTGCTCAGAGGTCTTCATGAATCCCTAGGCCCATAGGGTGCAAATCCAGACTTGCAAGATGGCATTGGGCTCAGCCTCAGCTCCTCAGTTCCTTTGCCTCAGGCCCTCTTGTTGACCCTGAACACATTATAAATGTTCCTGGCTCAGCACAGTGGCCTTCACTTCCCCACCTACATGATGACCTCTTCCGTAGTGAGTCCTCCTTTTGGAGGTTGAACTCAAGTTCAATCCCATCCACTGAACATGCCAGGCCATTGGAGGCTTCTCTTCTCTGACCTCCAGTGTCACTTGTTGCTGATAGTTAGCATGAGAGACTGGGCCAAACATGAACTCACGTGAATGTATACCCTGTTCTTCTACCCCAGGGGCATGTGTCATTGCCATTTGCCCCTCCTCTAGTCCTTTACCCAATAGCCAATCCTGAACCAGGGATTCTAGCTAAGCATATCACCCCCTGGGCCAAATTTGGCAGCTTGAGGTAGTGATTGGGAAGGAGAACTGGAAAAGGCCAGAAGCTGTTAAGATTTACAGTGGAGAGAGCAAAGGGTACCCCTGGGAAGGAGAAAGAATAGAGGCAAGAGAAGAGGAGATAGGGTGACTAAGTGAAAACATTCTTCAGTGATTCCCGGTTTTGCAGCTTCTTTCCCTTTCTGTGGAGGGGATTCAGATGCCTAGTTACCCAGGGTGCATCTGAGGTCACTCCAAGTTTTTGCTATGAATTCATTTTGTTTGTTTCCTTCCTTGCCTTCTTACTTTCCACCCTAATCACAGTTCCATCTCTTATTTGCTGAGCATCCACTCGTCTGGTTCACATAAGCTGTCAGGGCTCACAGAGGATCAGAGCGGTCCCTGCCACAGCCTAGCATGGGCCGCTGGGCCGTATTCTGCGTGCTGGTTTTCACTGCTTGTTAGGTCCTGTCCCCCGTATGTCTGAATGCTTTGTATTTCCTTTTAGATCATATCCGCTATCCTACTCGCACCTTCTCCTCACACATTCCAGTTCCCCTGACCCCACATCCAGCGATGCTGCTGTGGTCACCACTGGTTTTATAGATTTACACAGGTCTTCAAAGGAATGCCATGGGCCTGGGCCCCACTAGCTGTCCAGAGGAGCAAATAACCCGTGACTGTCCCTCTGTCCCTCCCAGAACCACCATCTCACTCTCAGCAAAGCAGGTAGGACCAGGGACAAGTTCTCTTGGCAGCTGGGAAATGCAAACCTCTGACCACATAGTCAGGTCCCCACTGGTCAGCTGGGTCAGAAAACAATTGCCAGGGACATGGCCACAGGAGCATCTGAGACCCCCTTAGCTCCATTCCCTCCTACTCTGAACAAGGTGCTAATCCTGGCATCGGTCACATGTGAGAGGCCAGATCAGTAGGGCAGGATGATGACCCAGCTGAACTGAATAAAAAAATCATCCAGATATTTTCCTTTAACTTCCCCTAAAATGAAGTCTTTTCCACCCTGAGAACATGGTATCATCAGAAACGGAATCCCACAGAACCCGTGTATGGGATGAGGCACCTTCTCCCCAGCTCTCTGACAGGTAGAACCTGGTTCTTGCCCTGCCCACCCCCTCCCCACTTTTATTTTTAAATAATTCTGGTTATGTGGGTCCACAGCTCTACTGTGACATTCTGGAGGACAGACGCTAGGGTCTTGTCATCTGCATATATGCCACAAGTACCTGCCTAACACAGTGTACTTAGCACAGAGAGTACACCGTTGATGTTTCATAGATGCTTGGCAAATGGCATCATGGGAGCGTGAGATAGACCGACAGCCATGTACAGGTGTGGAGTGGAAGAGCTTGCAGTGAGATTCACAGCAGGTGAGACAGATCCCGCCCCCCTGGGGCAGAGCACCCTCTGAACACTGGGCCTCAGTGATGGATAGAGAGGTTTTCAGGAGCCATACCCGTCCCGCCAGCGCCCTCGCCACTCGGTGTTGCCCCAAGGGTTCCACAGGCGGATAAGATCTTCCCAGCCCCTCCTGCACTGAATCTGTAAAGAACAGAAAGGAAACTGTGGGTGCACTCCAGCAGAAGTCAGCAGAAAGAGGGGATATGAATGCAGCTGCTTTTCACCTCCAAGGACTGATTTAACTTCTGACCTCATTTGGCTGAAGCCAGAAACAAATTGAAAGGGAAAAAAAATCAATGTCTGCTGCCTGCATGGCGTTGAAATGAGATAGAGGAGAAAATGGCCCCTTCCTGCTCAGGACCTCACAGGACAGGTGCAACTTCATCATTCCGTGCGCCTGCATCCCAGAATCGGGCGAGCTGAGATCTAACAGCAGATAAACAGCACGGGGTGATGGGATGCTGCTCGCAGGCTGCAGAGGGGAGAACTTTATGCGTCCCCAGCCACCTCCAAAGCCCTGTCACAGCCGGCGTCTCTATTCCATAGATATGGCCGCTTCCCTGACAGCTGCCTCTTGGCAGCTGTGTGGGAGTCTCCAGTGTCATCCCGAGTAAGGAGGCTGAGTCAAGCAACATCGGGACAACCTGGGAATCATGGTATCCGAGGCTAGCCCCCCTCATCCTGCTACCCTGTCTCTCTGCTGAGGAGCAGGGCGCCTCGATGGCCTGGAATTTCCTTTCCCCCCAGGGTCCCCATCATCACTCTCCCAGAAGAGCAGGTTGGCACATTCGCTCCTTCAGACCGCTGAGGCCAGAGGGCAGGACTGTTGAAAAATTACAAAGGCACAGCAGCCACTCCTTGAGCCTACAGTGCCTGACCCAGGAGCCCTCAGCCTGGAGAGAGAAATTAAAGTATGATTGAGTTGTAGCTGTGATATCGATCTGTGCTAATGTTGTCAGCGGACAAAGAAGCCTGGAGGGTGAGGGAGGGGGTGAACTTGCTCACTGACTCTAGGTCAGAGGCGGCCAAGTGGAATGTTACCGCCTGGAAAAGAACCCTCGTGTGGATGCGGGGCTCGGAGCCAGGCAGCGGCCGGGGGCTTAACATGCATTACATCCTCCAATCCTCCCAGGTGGGTTTTTACATAATCCCTGTCTTGCAGAGGAGGAAACGGAGCACCAGAGAGGTTAAGCAACTTTGGCAAGGCCACAGAGTAAGTGGCAGAGGCAGAATTCTGGCCCCAGCCACTGTCAGTCTCCAAAGCCCAGGCTCCTAATTTTGGAACTGGAGGTGAGCAAATCATACTGCTGTTCCAGTGCCCAGACCATTCTCAGACGTGGCTATGATCCTGACCTTGTGAAAACCCCTTGGGCCACCTGGCCAAGGCCCACGGAATCACCACTGGGGCATTGCCATGAAAAAGCAACGCATTCCGACAGGGGCCCAAGAACCTGGCTTGGGTAAGTTTCTCTTCTGTGGCTTTTGCTTGTCTGCTTCTGTCTCTGGCTGGCACTGCAGTGGAAGGTACTCTGGCTTGTAATGCCACACCGGATGGGGGTGGTCCTGGCACAAACCCAGATTTCCTCAACCCCTCTCTCCCCCACCCCCAGGCACGTCAAGCCTTGCACACAGTGCGCTATTAACTGCCGGCACCTGGAGGGACCCATGGAGCAGGACGTGAGAAATGGATGCCTGGTGGCCCAAAGAGCTTAATGAGCCCCCCTCAGAGCCTAAGGAACAGTCAGGGGCTCAGCGGGGCACGGGATAGCGGAGTGGCCAGTGACTGGAGGGGGCTGAAAGAGGGCTAAATGAGGCATGCAGATAAACACTCACCCCCTTGCCCCGGGGAGTCACGGACCAAGCTAGGTACATAATAAAAAATGCCAATTTCATTTATCTTCCTGTCTGTGTCCCCGCCAGAGGGAGGACGGGCAGATTAAAAAGCACACAGCATTTAGGGGCTGGTTTAATCTTAGCACATGCTGACAGCTATAACCTCTTCTTTCCGGAGGAGAAACCTTTAGACAAGTCAAGTTCTTGGGCCCTCCTCTGACTATGTCACTCCTTTTTGTCAGCGCCCTAGTAGTGATCACAAGGGCCAATGCCAGGTGGCATTGAGGCCAAGGTCACAGCTAGCTTTCAGAATAGGCTAGGTCGCTTGCTTTACTCTCCTGGCTACTCAACTGTACCACTGACCCTGGTCAGCTCTGTCAGATAGGACTGGGCAAGAAGTAACCTTGGTTATCTATCCCAGGATACTGTTTCCTTAAATGAATTCTCTTGAATGCTAGTTACATAAGCTCTGAATAGTTATTTTTAGAAAAAAATCATTTCATGGCTAATGGTAGATTACAACCAAACCGTGTCTGTATCATTAATTCAGGCTTTCTCAGAGCCTTTAAAATGCAAATGTCCCCTATGAATCTCTACGTAGGGGACACGGTGAGCTTCTCTGAGGATCTCATTGGGCTGGTGCTCTGTAGAACACAGGCTGGGAAGCGCCAACAGCCACACAGCGGCAGGAACAGTGAGAGCAGACCGTTCCGGACACGCAGTCTTAGGAACCTGCTATCACAGGGGAGGTGTCCTCTTCTGACCGCTCAGTGTGTATGTGGGAAGCAAATGTTTGGGCCGTGAGAGGAGTCATCGGGAGCCCAAATCCAGGCTTAGCTCACTGCCCGGCTCCTGAGTTCACCTGCACTCCCCGGCCCTTGGCGTTTCCATGGCTACTCTATAACCTGGCAGTCACGGCCATCTATGCTCAGCTATTCAGGAACTCACATCCCATGGCCATCTGGACCTCTGAAGACACAAGTTCCTCCCCTCTGTGTTCAGAAGAGAAACAAAGCTCCTCAACCTATGAAAAGGGCCTTATCCAGGAAGGGCAGCGACATCACACAGGTCCCCCGGTTCTGTCATTCCACGCCCAGCACAGACATCATTTACTGATCATAGTTCTCTTTCTCCAAACCCAGAAGCAGTGACCAAGTCTTGTCAACACAGTAATCCAGGCAGCATGGCCAGTCGATTAAGGGTGACACGTTTTAAGAAAACCTGTTTGCTATTGCCGGCCTAGACTTGTCCATATCTGGGATTAGGAAGCTGTGGGGAGCAGAGTGTCTGCACATGGCCAGGGGTGATGATGGCATTAGGTGTCCCCACTGAGAATTCAGAGACGGGCTTGGGAGAATTTAGAGGAAGGGAGTCTGCAGCTGCTGTGACTGAGGTCTCTTTGGGGCTGGGTTTACCAGGACAACTTCTTCCTTGCTTGTGGACAATGTCATTTGAGCTCCTCACACATGTTCTGTCATAAAGGATCAGTGATATCGTCTTCATAGGCCAAGGACAAATGCATCATTCACTCATTAAAGTGCACCCATCCATTGATCTAAGTAGCATGTTTTTGTGCCTACTGTCTCCCAGGAACTATAAAGAGGAAGCATTTGGTTACTGATTACCTTAGGGAGACAGGCAGGAGACAGAACATATTGTCCCTATTTTGTGGGATGGCACATTCACCAAACATGAAATGCTGGAGCAACTGGCCTTAGGTCAATGGGCAGGAGAGACAGATGGATGCGGAGAAAGGGAAGGCAAATAGGAGACAGCATGCTAGAAACAGAACCCGAGACTCTGCATCCTTGGCCCATAAACTCCTGTGAAAAATGTACCCTGCAGTTGGGAATGCCATCTCTCAGGGCCTACCAGGCATTACCAGACCTCAAGAGTTGTGAGAAATACAGAGATGGGGGAACACTTGGGGGAAGCCATCCAAGGCCAGGAAGTGCTATCCCTGCGTGGCTGCATGGATGGGGGCCAAGGAGACGTGGTGTCTAGGCCCAGGCATTCCAAGTAGCTGCGTGACCTTGTGAAAGACCTTCCCTTCTAAGGCTTCAGCATCTTCATTTTTGACTGGAGGAAGCTGGACTTTAATAGAGTTTTTTTCCCTCAGACCAAATGATACTGCATCCAGTATGTACATTTTTATCAACTCAAAGTCACTTCTTGTATCAAAGGAAAGACTGCCCTCCAGTAGTCACCCTTCTATGAAAATAAAGTTTTAGCTAGGTGTATGGCAGCCCAGCCAGGTGGTATGTTTTCCAGGCTGCCCTGGGCCTCAGCATGGCCACATATTTAGGTTCAGACCAATAGAACCTGAAGAGAAATGGCGTGTGCCTTTCCTGATGCATGCTCCATGTATGGATGTAGTGTCCCCTCGCCTCTTACTCTTCCCCTTCCCCTGGCCAGCAGATGAGACCTGGAGCAGGTGCCCTGGGCTCACGGGTAGAAGCCTCACGTCAGAGATGGCAGAGCCACCTATTAGCTCTGAAAACACCTGCTCACCCGAGAGAGAAACGAACTGCATCTTGTCTGAGTCTGGTGTTTTGGAATATCCCTGTTATAGCAGTTTAGATGGTATGTCACAAATAAAACCCTTTCGGGGCAAAACTTCCCCCAGAGTCAATTGTCTAGTTCCTTCTCCTTCCTTTGGGGGCTAATCCTCCAGTCTAGCTAGACACTCACTTTCTGAGGAACTCACATTTCAAGGGAAGCGGGATCTCTGGTGGGTGTCTGGGGGATGAGGATCCTGGGCACCCAAACTTACGGATGAATAGAAGGAACGAGGCTGTTCAATGCAGATGCCACCAAGGGGCGGGGGTGAGAAATACCCATTTCAGTTTTGCTGGGCTTGCTGAAGGTGTGTGATTCTGACTCCTCTCCGAAGGAGCACGAACACTGGGGCCCAGCCCATGGGAGCCTTACCTGCTCAGCTCCGGTCACGGTGTAGGCGTGCTGACTCACCAAGCCATTCTCCATGCTTGAGGCCTCCCCTGTTGGCTTCAAAGTAGAAAAGCAGACCATGCATTAAACATTCACAGGTTCTTCAAAGAGATAGAAAAGCATAATTCCATCAGCAGCCAAGCTGTGGGTGGATGAAAAGTTCCCCACTGACTCACATTGGAATGGCCTACATTCCTGGAACTCTTCTCTAGAGAGGCAGAGTTTGAAGGCTGCAGGGGAGTTGAGACTCCAGGCATCTCAGACCTCAAGAGACCACCCCATTCCTGATGGAACCCCCAGGGTCCGGAGGACCTGGAGTGCTTGTTCCTCCAATCACTTTCGTCAGTGAGACGTAGCACTAAATGTGTCTGTGCTGTGAGCAAATGGGGTTGAAAGTGCATCTTAGTTGTGGGGTGGCCTTTTGTATAGGGATATGTGACTCAGAGCCCATATGTTTAAGGAGTGAAGGAAGAGACCTCAGGGATAGGGAGCTGGCTGTCTCAGATTGAAATAATTTAGAGGGTTCTCCGAGCTTTTCAGAATGGGGCATGCGACCCTGGGGATGCTGCATTTAGAATTAGAGCCAGGGAGAGGCAACGCTCTCCGCCCCCACCCACTGGTCACTCTGGATCCATTGCTCCTGGTCAAGTGGATGTGCTAGGCAAAGACTCTGGAGTCAGACAGCAACATTTGCACCCCTGCTCAGAATTTACTGGCTGGGATGGGGAGCATTTTATTTGGCTTCTCTGAGCCCATTTCCTCTCTGTAAGTGAATCCTGCAACCCCTTTCTCAGAGGGAAGTACAGCATCAGGGCTCCCTGATGGCCACTTGGCCATTCCCTTCCCTAGCGGAATGGGCCAGTGGTCAAATACTCCTGGTGAGGACAGGCTTGAACCAGTGCAAAGGGATTCTCGTCCCACTCACCCCTGCCGGGGTGGCACAGGTCATCAGCGATCCCGCCATGGCAGCTGTCTTCACCATCATTAGCAGGTCCGAAGTGGAGGAGTGCAGGTCAACGCTGGTGACCACCCCTCCCGTGAGGTCCACAAGGGCGTCAGGGAGGTAGCCGTAGTGCAGGTGAAGATAAGACCCGTGAAACCTGGGAGAAGGAAATCCGACCAAAACCTCAGTGGCGCTTTTCGTGAGACGCTCGGGAAGGGCAGCTGAACACCTGGCCTCTGCGTCATTCCCAGGTGAAGGACGGCCAGACTCACCCCTGGACCACAGCCATCTACCTTCCACGCACCTGGATGGAGATTCTAGAGACGTATCGCCCTCACCTCCTTCTTTTCCCTGGGCAGCCCCACGAGTGTCAGTATTATATAGAGGTTAGGTGTGCAGGTGAGTCAATATTTCATATTAGTATGGTGAGGATGCCCTGCTTCCCATTCGTTTTAACAGCAATGGTAAGTGCGTCCCGTGTTCAGGGCACTGTGCTAGGCGCTGAGTGTTCAAGATGAACGAGACCCTGATCCTGCCCTCACAGTCGACGACCCCATGCCTGCTATGGCCACAGACAGCCTCTGTTCTCGCTTTGTCCAAAGCTCAATCCAGAATTTCCCATTCCCATTCCCAGATCCATCACTCCAGCACCATCAGCTTTCCTGAAGGTAAGATAGATGAGGACACCAAGGCCAGTGGCAGTGGGGACACTCAGGATGGTCTTCTTTCTGGTAATGCAGTCGCTCAGGGGTCGGGGGCCTGGGTCCATCCATGCAGCTGCTTTTAATGGGGCCCATGACCTTGGATAAGACTCTTCCTCTCTCGGTCCTAAACCTTTCGCTTGTAAACCGGGAGGTTGACTGGATCACTCTGGGAGCCTCCCAGATACTCCCTTCTCACTCTGTTTCCACCTCAGTCATTCCCTCCTCCTGGGCATTACCCAGAATTCACATAAATTCACTCCAGCAAATACATATCAAGCAGCCACTATAAGCAGGACACCTTCTCAAGCACGGATACCATAGATGGCTTAGAAAGTCTCTAATTAAAGAAAGCCAAGAATACACAGAACAAAAGGGCCCTTCTGCAGAAACCTCGAAGTGACCTCAGCCTGTCATCAAACTGGTTTTAAGTTTCATCTTCCTCTTTCTCTCTCTGACCCAAGGTTAGGCCCAAAACTAGAGTCTTATCTCAGGGGTGTTTGCTTAGTCAACCACGAAGCCTGCCTTTATCAGGATCACGCCCTGTTGGGTCTGAATGTCTGCTTCCCTTCGTTTCCCACAGGTATTCTGGCTCCTGGCCCAAGATTAAGAGGGTTTGGCTGAGGGGACTAGAAGTTCACAGAACTGAACCCGTTGCTGAGCCCAGCAGTCTGACCTCCCACACTGCAACAGCCCTTTCCTGGTGACACTCTTGGGGGCCCTCTCTGGCTTCAAAGAGGGGGCTGTACCAGAGCCCTCCAAGAGAGCAGCTGTTGGGCTCTGTCCTGTCACTTCGGGTCCGCTGCCTCCGTGTCTGTGGGGCTCGTCTGCACCCACTCCACTCTGTAGTCACCACAGAGACACCCGGTGGAAAGGACAGGACCCGTGGTCGGCAGCCCCCTTCTCAGCCTTTTCTCACCGTCCCTCTGCAGGGCCTACAAAGCCTGTCCCAACAGCAGCTGCATGTTGTGACAAGGAGCCATCTCTCTGCTTTACAAACACAAGCTCACGAATCCTGCTGATGTTTCAAGGAACATGGCAGCTATTCTTAGGCCTTTTGCTGACAAGGAGATAGCAAGGGAAGGAAAGATAGACAGAACTGTGTTCGCCACACCTGTCACTGAGCGTTGTCACCTGGACCCAGGAATTCTGAAAGAGCCTTGTTCTCAATCCTCTGCTGCAGCCTCATTTGGGGGAAATGTCTAGCGTCCCGAAACGATATGAAACAGAGAAAAAATTCTGATATCTAAATCAGAGTCAGAAAGGACGCTGAAATGCTGCATTTTTTATCCGCAGAGATTCTATAAGAAATGGTATACAACTTACCAGGTCTTGTACCCCAATCTCCTCTCTATTTTATCACCTCAGGGGGTAGGGTGCGGGGTGGGAATCTGCAAACCTGATTTCGCCCGCCCATCCAGCTGCCATAAGCAGTGCATTTCCAGACACCCCGGCCACAAGAATAATTGAAAGTTTGGAGTTGACATGCTCTCTTGGTGTTGCCTGCGCCCTCGTGTGCCAGACAGTGAGTTCCAAAGAAGCAAAAAGATAAATCTATTCCCCAAAGGACTGACAGTATAAAGGGATAACGGATGACTTGGGAGAATAGTTCTCATTCCAGCTTGGCCTCAAACACCCTGCGACCTTGGGCAAGTCATTTTACCTCTCTGAGCCTCGGTTTCCTCATTTCTCAAAGAAGGTAGGTTTTGATGCCGACAGTGGTTCCGTCCTGCTCTGCTATGCTCTCATTTCTATCTGATTCACTCCTGCATCCTATAACTTCCTTCTTCAGATAGAGGGGAAAGCTTTTGAACAGCTTAATAGTTGGAAACATTTTATTCTCTGCTAGATATCTTTAGGCAGTGGAATGTGGATTCCGGGTCCAGTTTCCCATTTCTTTTCAAGCTGAGTGATTGCCTCAGGTCAGCTGTTCACGAAATGGGGTCGGAGTCATCATTTCATTCCGCAAGCTTTCTAATTCTCCCAATGAACCGCTGGGTTCCCTCGTCCTTTTCATAAAAAAAATAAAAAATAAAAAATGAGGCCCTGAAGTGGTGAGGCCTGACTCCACACTGGAAAGATAATGGCAGAGTTTGTGTAAGTAGCTTAGGTGTGAATTAACCTCCTCAAACATATGGATTTGGTTCAACAACCTTGGCTGTTATCTGGGCTTCATTCTCAAATGCTAATGAACAGCTCTTCTTGACACTGGAAGGGCAACTGCTTCCGTTTTTTACAAGCTGGCTCCAAAGGAAAAATACAAAAAAAAACAAAAATGTCTTTGAGATGTCTTGCTGTTCAGATTGCAACCTCCAGAAGGACAAGGACTGGGACAGTCTGTGGGGCTGCCTGTCGCTCTGCCTCAGGGCCCAGGATAGGACTGCACACGGTCTTCAGTCTTCCTGAATGATGTCTCTTGGTCAAATAACTGAAGACTGAGAAGATTCAGGCTAGATACCTACTCCTGCCATCACACCACTATTTGGAGCCTGGGATTCCCCATTTGTAAAATCAGGAGTTGCTTAGGGTGACCTTCGGGAAACCTGATTCGGGTAACACTCTCCACTACCCATTTTCTCCTGAAAGCTTTGGTCCTCTGTCCTTTTGTCTCCTGGTGTTGATTTCTAGCTCTGATGTGACTGTCACTCACCTGCGTGGGTCTTTACAACAGTGACTTCACACACACACACACACACACACACACACACACACACACACACACCCCTACTGTTGCACACACCTACTTGAGCCCGTCTGAGCATCTCCGCACCAGTGCCAAGCACAGTGCCTGGCTTATGGTTCAATGCTCATCTGTTGCTCATCAGTAAACACCTGTTGAGTCAAAGTAACCCAAAGAGACTAAGTAAAACATAGTCTTAGTGAATTGGGGTAATCAAAGTCCTTGAGCTTGTCGACACCAAAAGATAGCCCCTGAATCATGGTGTCTGAACCATACAGAAGCAACTCCTGCCCTACATCCCCTGCATCAATGTAATCCCACAGCAGTCATACCAGGCCCCTACTGCCCCAACCTCACTTTGAACTGTCCCACCTCTAGGTCTCTGCTCAAATCGTTCCCTTGTTGGGGATGCCTCCCCAACATATCTCCTCTCTCCTTGTTGAAAGTCTACCCAGCCTTCAAGACCTTACTCAATGCCACCTTCTCTGCATAGCCTCAGCCTGACTCCCTGTGAATCTGAAAGTCAAGACTGCTTTCTCTCTCCTCTGCCCTCTAAACAGATTGTGACCACGATGTGATATTTTATTTGGGCTTTTATACCAGCCTTTGCAATAATCATTGTCAGCACATAGCTCTGCCCTGCCCACCCTTCACTGTGTGCCTCTGGGTCCCTCCCAAAGGCCCCAGCACAGCCTTACACTCAGTGATTGTTTATGGTGGATGCCCAGCTAGGCAGCAAATGTTCTGATGCTCCCAGGGGCATCATTTGCATTCAGCAAAGCTGCCCAAAGTCTCGGAGCCAACTGGTGGGGGGCATCTATCAGGGCACACAGCTGGGTAGGAAGGGCCAGCGTCAAGGCCCTGGGCTGAGGGGCAGGCCCATTCTTACTTGGCATAGGCTTTCTCCAGCAGGCAGGGCCAAAACTCTTGGTTGTTGCTGAGAGGATGCACAAAGAGGTACTTCTTGTTTATGGCAGGCAGGCGATCATCAACCACCACTTCCACCCACTGGCCACACTGCCAGAACTGGAAGAGAGATGAGTATATGGCTTAGTAGTATCGGGGCAGGAGGGAGCTCTTGGACCCACAAACCATGCCAAAAAAATAGCCACAAAGCAAAAACAAACCTACCCAGAACAAATCTCATTTTACATTGATGGAAAGGGGATAGGCACGTCATCTCCACTGGCAGATAGAGAAAACGAGTCACAGACCAAGTCAGTCAAGAAAAACACTAGCAGAGGAGAAGGAGGCTTGGAATTTAGGTTGACTTTGCTACTAACTCTGGCCTCACTCTGGCAAGTCCTTTGTGAATTCCAAACACCAGACGCTCCAGGTACAGCTTCTGCACAAACTGGCAGTAGGAGAAGCAGATGCAGAAAAACAGAGGAGGATGGCGGACACAGATGCTGTCATAGGGGAAGGAGAGCCCACTGGGAGCTGCAGGCCTGAGGGAGGCAGGGTCTAAGCAGGTGGAAGAAGAGATAGGGAAAGCATCCCAGATGGTAGGAACAGCGTGGGCCAAGGCCTGGAGGCCAAATGATGAGAAGTGCTCAGGAGGATGGAGCAGTTACAGCTTCTCCCTGGCCCTGCCATCAGAGCAGCAGAGATGAAACTGGCTGGTGCCACTACTGCTAAGAGTGCAAATGAAGCAGATGTTCTTCTCCAAAACAGACTGTTTTAATCTCCAGCATTCTACTCTTAATGGTTCACCCAGGACATTGCCAAATGAGGAAAATTCATAACAAAGCCAGTCTTGTGGAGTTTCTTCTCTGGTCCCTCCTGTGCTGGATGAGCAGCAGGGCTTCCAGCTTCAGGTCTGAGCCTTGGTGAAGGCAGGTCTCTGACAGGTGTGTTTGCAGTTAAGCCAGGTGGATACAATTCATCACCTGGCTCAGCAGTGACAGGAAGCCATCCACGTGGCCTTTTCCACAGCTGGATATCCCAGGTGTTGGGCTGCTGAATCAATGAAAGACGTACTTTCAAAGATGAGACGGAGACCAAGACAGAGATGTCAGTGGAGATAAAGCAAAGATGTTTTCGTGGTCACTGATGAACCGGAGCACTGCAGCTGGTTCCGGCGCAGATGTGGACTCGTGTGCTTATTGCAGTAACAGACATAGGCGGCTGCACTTGAGAGCCACCCGGGCTGTTATAGGGGGAGATCATGATATGTGGCTAAAGCACCAAGGAAAACTAATCCTAACTCCTAGACGGAAGTACTGGAAGGACAGCCCAATCTGGATTTGGGTTTAGTGGGAGAGCAAAGTATAGTAAACCGTATCCAGCTGGTGAAACTGTGCTTGAGTCCTGCTTTTGCCTTTAGTTTACTGAGCAACAAACATTGGATGAGTCTCCATGTCCCAGTTTCCTCATCTGTCCAATGATGTAAGGATGTGAGGTAGGAGTAAGAACTACCTGGCAGGGCTGTGAGTCGGATCAGATGAGATTGTAAAAGTGATATCCTAGTTTTGAAAGTAAGAACTGTTTTTCAGTAGCCTTTTGGTTCAGCATCTAGGTAGGATAGTGCCTGGCACGGAGTAGGCCATCGAGAATCAGTGAGTCCTGGCTGGAATGAGCTCCTCTCATTGGTGTCCCCTTAGAAATCACTCTCAGTCCCATCTTCCCATACAAAACTTGTTTTCCCTATACAAAGAGAATATCAGGTAAAATCACTGTTCCCTGAGAGAATGCAAATGGCCTGACTGGTGGTTAAGTACAAAGCCATAGACCTATATTTCCTGGTTCACCTTTGTGGGTGAGGAGGGCTGGCATCTGGATAATGTCTGCACCCTCCAAGAAACATGTTGGTGCCATTTTGACAACACCCGAGTATCTGAGGGAAACCAGAAGTGTTTTGGGCAAAGTACCCACATTGCCTGGGCACTGGGCCCTTTCCAGAGAGTGGTGCCCAAGGTCAGAGTGATGAGAAGAGACGTACAGCAGTCAGCACTGCGGCCATTTATAGGAAACTGTGAGACTTTCTTCAACACCCAGAAGAGCAGAGTTTGTCTTCTTTGGCCTCAGGTTGTCCCAACCACCTGAGGCAAAGCTCAGACACAGCTGAACTCAGCATCCTCTGGCTCATTCTTCAGTGTGATCCTTGGATCGCAACCGCAGCATCACCTGGGCAGTTGTTAGATGATCTCGTATGCAAATAATTGGACTCAGGAAGAGAGAACAGGATAAAGCAGGATGCTCAGAAATAATGGAGGGAAATTCAGCTGAGCAGACAAAGGAGGCAGGTCTTCAGAACAGAAAGGCTCGCTGAATTCCAGGCAAGATTAATCTGAAAAAGGCATAATCTAAACATATTCCAGAGAAATTTCTCAACGCCAGGGAGAGAGATTCATAAACTTGCAGTTTGAAAGAACATGCTACATCCAGAGTCAAAGCATAGATTATCATTGGATTTTTCTTCGGCAACATTAAAGGCTGTAAGGCAATGGAATAAGGTCTATAGAACCCTGAGAAATGGAAATGTGATCCAAGAATCCTAAACCCAACAAAAATATCATTCCGAAGTAAGAGCGAATGAAAAACACTCATGTAATCTGAGGAAATTATTCAAGGAACCATTCTTACCCACTCTTAGTTAATGAGGATGAAATTATAATGAAAGCCTTAAAATAAGGGAAAATGAAGAGTGAAAGAAACAATGATGAACAGTGAATTTTAAATATGTTTTGTACAAGAAACATTCTTATTACAATAGTGACAATGAGATTGATAATGAAGAAGTGAGCAAAGATAGAGCAGGAAAATATAAATAATAGAAAGCTGGAGCAGCGATATGAATATCAGATAAAGAGAAATTCAAGGCCCAAAGCATTACATTTAACAGAGAGATATTTGTAAGCTTTTATTCCAATAATTTGATAGCAAGAACATAAACTTTGACATCAAAGAATATAGCAGGAAAAGTGAAAAGCTAGAACATCTGTAAACGTAAGAGGAATCCTCCAAACTGTAACTTTTGGGAAGAACTTCAATTCACATTGCCTCTTTTAGAATATGACAAATCCACAGACAAAAAAATAAGCCATGATAAAAGAGATAACTGCAGATAATATTACATGCAAATTAGTTCAATTCTACATATCAAACACATAATCTTTAGATAATATACATTCTTCTTGTATGTCCATAAAACATTTACAAAAACTATGGTGCACTTGGCCATAAAGAAAATTTAGCAATTTCCAAAATGTAGAGATTTATTATATTTTCTGACTATAATTTAATAAATCTAAAAGTCTACAACCAACAGATTACCCCCTATAAAACTTAATTAAAACAAAACATATTATTTTCAACTTAATAAAAGTAAGATATTTTATATCAAAATCTATAGATACGAATAAGGTCTCAGAGAAAATGTTAAAGCCCTAAGCTTCTGTCATTAAAAAAAGACTAGGAATTAAGTGTGAAGTTTCAGAAAATAGGAGTAAAAAAACAAAATTAACAAAGAGAAAGTAAACGGGAATTAGTGGAAATAAATTGAAAGAAATTATATAGAAAACAATCCCCAAAGAAAGAATAGACAGACTAGTAAAAACCATAAATTAATTAATTCATTCAAAAACAATAGACTGGTCAGATTAAGAGAAACTAGGTTAAGAAAAAAGATATATATATCTATATCTATCTATCTATATATATACACATATGTATATATAACTGGGATTGATAAAGATTTAACCACAGATTAAAAGAAATTAAATAAATTTTCTGAGAATTATATAAGCAACTTTTTGGCAATAAATTTAGAACTATAGAAGGAAGAGTTGGCTTTCCTGGCAAAAAATAAACTTCAAGAATTAACTCCAGAAGAAACAAGAGTCTCAAGTCGATGAATAGCCATTGAACACATTGGAACTGTTAAAGAAATCGGTTTTAAAAAGGAGGTAGATCCAGATGCTTTAACTATTGTGTGCTTTCAAAAACCAGATAACCAGTGGTTAGCACCATCATTCAAATTATTTCAGATCAAAGTCTGTAAAGCTCAGTGGGTTCACTTTTAAAAGTTAGCATAACTCAGACATAATATAAAAAACTAGACTTCAATTACATATGACATAGATGCAACAACTCTAATAAAATTTTTAGCAAATCGAATCCAACAGTGTATGTAAGGAACGGTGTGCCAGAAAAGTATGTTACCAAAATCCGGAGAAGGCAGGATTTTGCTCTTGTCACTCTTACTCAGGATTGTGAGGTTCTAACTAATACGACAAGGCCAAAGAATAAAATAAGCTCTGTAAATATTGAGAGACAATATTATCTTTATTTGCAGATAACATTAGATAACTAAAACCAGACTTCACGAAAGAAAAAATTAGAATAAAAAAAGTCATTTGGTAAGGTGGCTGCATAATATTTAATATGTAATGAGCAGTTGCTTTTCTCTTTTCAGCAACATATAGTTAGAAATGAGGGGCGAAATCTCATTCACATAAACTATAAAACTATAAAATATTTGAGAATACATTTACCAAGAAGGGCACAGAGCCAATATGAAAAGATAACTATCACATTTTATGGAAGGGCATAAAACTAATTCTGAATAAATGGAAAGATCGACCATGTTTCTGGGGAAAAAAAATTTAAAATAATAAAAATGTAATTTTTTTCAAATTAATACGTAACTTGAAAGCTGCTCCCCTCCTCATTACAGTGGCTTTTCTCTTTAATGAGACAAAATTATTTTAAAAGTTCTCATTGAAGAATAAATGTGCAAGAATTACCAAGCTATTTTTCAGAAAAAGAATAATAAATAATGAAGGAGAACTCATCCTACCAGACATTACGACTTGCTCTAAAGCTACAGCCATCAGAGGAACAACACGAGGCACAGGAATAGACAGAGACGAAAAGCTCAGTGATGTCCAGGGTTCTTGCTGATTGTTCCTGCTTTTTAAAAAATTTTCTTGAAAACCTGTTAACTGTTGTCTTTCCCACATTGTCAGATCATGAGCTCAAATACCTTTTCAGAGCTACGCAGAGTAACTATCACACAAGTGTCTCTCCCACATCTCACGCTGCCAGACCCACGGACTCTTCAGGAGAGTCCCCCTATTCAGGGGACCCATCCAAGAGCATCCCTGCGGCGCCCGTACCCGGAAACGGAAAATCCCTGCGTACTGGTGGTCAGTGCTTTGGTCCATCAGGATCTTCTGCAGATGCTCGGGGTTCTGTGTCAAGGAGCCCAGGGCTGCCAGGAACCAACAATCTCCTGTGAGGGGACATGAGCCAAGCATGAGAGGTGGGGAGGACACACTCGGGAGTCCCACTCTGTGCATTTCACAGGCCCCCATACCTTCTTCTGAAAAATGATTTTATTTTATTTATTTATTTATTTTTGTCTGAGAAAGGAGACTTAGGAGAAGGGTTGGCTGGGTGGTTGCAAACGATGGAGAAGGGGTTAGAGGGGAATGGTGGTTTAAAGGGGTCAGGGGCAGGCCAGCCAGGCTGCAGCAGGGCTAGTGGGCCAACTTGCCTTCTGATTCTCATTTTGCCAGAGGCGCCCGGAGCTAAAATTACAGGAAATTTTGTTGTCAGCACCAGTGGCAATGGCAATCTTACAATTTCAGAAAACAGGTTGGTGCTTTTCTTTGCTAGTATTTGCTGAGCCCTCACCCGTGTTGGGGACCACGCAGGAGTTTTCTCCTTATCCCCCTTGAGGGACACACAGCTTGACTTTCTCCTTGGATGTCATTGTGGGCCCTCTGATCACGAGCATCATCTCCTTCTCCTGAGTCTTCCCTCCTTTATCTTCAACATAATCAATTATTTGACTGTCATTTCCTGTCAGGCACTGTGCTGGGTGGAGAAGCCACAAAGACCCCTTCTCCACTCTGGTGAGGCTCTAGTAGGAGGATTAGTGGCTGGTGGGGGTTTTCAACACTGAAAACAAGTCGTGGAGGCTTTTATCAACTTGGCCCAAGAAACCACGATTCCACCAGGTGAAGTCCAAGCACAGGCGTAATTGGTAAGCTGACAGTTTAAGGACATAGAGTCTGTTCTCAGCAGAGTTGTTAGTTTATTTTGCTGTCTCCCATCTCCTTGTCCACTTTCCCCTCCCAGCCAGTCCTGCCTCTCCACTCCTAGGTTCTCACTCAGGGGTTTCTCCTGGCCACTCCCAATACCTCCAAGGCAGGCCCACCTCTTCCCTGTCCACGCTGCTGCCACAACTTTGCCCTCTGGCTGGCTGGTGGGTGGGAAGGAGTCAACAGCCCTGGTTCAAACCCAGCTGTCTCTATTGCTTACGTGATATTAAGGAAATTATTGTACCTCTTGGACTCTTCGTTTCCACCTATATAGAGCTGGGATGCTGCAGGCATAAAGGAAATAGCACGTGCAGACTCCCTAGAACAGCCCTTGCGGAAGCTCAATAAATGTTTACTTCTCCTTTCTTGGTCTCTCTCTTCTTCCCATCTTCCCGGCAGCTGATGCCTCTCTCTTCTCAGTGCTCAGACTAAACCTTGTATCCATTTTCTCCCTTTCTTCAATAATTCCTCACCCCAATTGGCTCTGTATACCCATTGCTAAGCCGACTTACGGGGTATAGGACTGGGTGTGAGCTGTCCATCCACAGCAGCACTGAGAAGGCTGGCCTCGCCCTCTCAGCAGCTGGGGCAGAATCCGAGGGTCTGGGTGGACACCCCCTCCCCCTCTCCCTATCTGAAGGCAGCCTCTCTCAATCCAGGGACAGAAGAGAAGTTGAGTTTTTACCTGCCTCTCCTTGTTGGATGTCAAATCTACTTGCACCTTCCAGGATGAAGTGAGGCTCTGATTTACCCTCCAATAAATCCTTAGGAAAGAGAGAGAACAACCATGAGCATCTTTCATTTCTCTATGTCCTAGTATAGTACCCAAGGCATCACTCACTTTGTCCTTGAGAGGTAGAGGTTAATTCTTAAATAGGTGCTTAAAACCTGAGTTAGAAAACTTCCCCCCATTCTTCAAGTTATATTGCTCTCAGGAAGGCAGATGTCAAAGGGATGTATATATAACTGACGAGACAGGCAATAAATATCTAAGCAAACGGCATGAAGAGATAACATAAATAAGGATTCGGAGTTCTTACATCAGATAGTCAGCTTCCTCGGTCCTAACAAGCGGTTTTATTAAGAGGTTATAAAAAAGCAAAAATCAAACAACAGAAAAGATACATTTATGAGAAGAAACTTTAGAACATAACAACACTTTCCTGTGAAATGTCATCTCTCAGACGTTAGCATAGGCCTTGTGGGCTCCAGGTTCATGTCCAGCCACGGCTATATGGGACGCAAGATGGGCATTACTCAAATCTTTGTCTGCCTCATGGCTAACTCGCAGACTGATTCTGGACCCCGGGCCCCTCGTCTCAGGTGCTGTTACTCAGTGCCCAGTGCTTCCACAGCCCCTAACACACCTAGGGCCTGCCAGCCACAGAGAGGGGGCCGTTAGAGGACTCTGCAGTGCTGCAATGTCTGGGGAGGATTTGGGGAACTCATAGCAGACATGCGATGGTGGGAATTCCTGAAGGAGCTCCACAGACACTTTGGGGGAACACTGGGCCAAAGGTCTGGCTCCTGCACCGGCCCTGCCGGGGACATTCTGCAGCATCCTCTCTGAGCAGCTCCTTCAGGATGTCCATGGCATACGTCTGCGTTATTTGGTAATTGTGCCTGCATCATGTACTTTCACACTGACAAATAAGTTCCCAGAGGGAAGGACTGCGAAGTGGAAATAGATTCATTTACTCGGCAGCTGTGAATGTATAGCGCCCTATGCCTGTGAGACCTGCCAGCCCTTTGTAAACTGTCTGTTTTTTGGTGGAGCCACCAAGAAGCAAACAAAGTGTATGCACACCTTGCAAACACAGCAGTCCAGCGGGTGCCTAAGGGGGGATCATCTCACTACTTCCCCTCCCTCTACCTTCCCTACAAATAACCGGCCCTCTCAAATGGTGCACTGGGACCCAGGCCCCTCGAGGGGGAGGCGCCGAGCCCGGCCCTCTGCTGTCCCCATGGCTGGGTGGAACTTGGGGGTGTCTCCAAGCCAGTAGGGCAGAGCTCTCTGCAAGGCCATGGAGGGAGCAACTCACCTAGTTTCAGAAAAACTTGGGGGCACTTCAATGGCTTTAACTGTCTCCTCCCCTTCTACTGGAAAAGAGAAGTAAGGTTCGAATGGAGGCCTTCTGTCAGAGCAGATGCCGAGACACTCCACCGTGGGAATTGGAGAAGAAGGTGGAGGCCATGAGGTGTTTGGACCAGGAACAAAGTCAGCGCTGCTCAGCTTTCTTGTCCCACCCCCAGCAAAGCTCCTCTTCACTGCTTTTCCCTGGTTTCTCCCCAGGGATGCGCAGAGGAGGGGTGTGTGTGCTTGGAGTCAGTTCAGACAGACGTGGCTGGAATCCTGCCCGCGCTGCTCCCTGGGTGACCCTGAGCCACTTCCGTTCCTTTGCTGAGCCCCAGTTTCCTCAAGTGTAAAACGGGAAACTGAAATGCTAAAGCCATCGAGGCACTGGCTGCTGTTATCAGACCCTTTGCTGAAGGCTAGGTACTTTATTCACAGATCGTCTCCCAACAGCCTTGCAGAACTGGAGTCCTTCCGTTTTACAAATGAGGAAGGATGCAAAGTACTTAGCACAACGTTAGGCAGGGTACGTGTTCAATAAATATTGATTCCCTCCTTCTGTACTATTTGCAAAATTAAAAGAGCCATACGCATAGACAAACCCAGAGCCTCAAATCCATTCACTATTAAACAACAAAGAACAGAAACATGAATTAAGCAGTCCACTCATAGATGTTAGAAAGAAAAAGACAAAAAGAGCCTTGCAAATGTAGGAGGAAGGAAGTGATGTTTTAAAAAACACACACTTAGTGAGTTATAAAATAGAAAACCAGCAAAATCAATAGAGCAAATAAAGTGTTCTGTTTGGGGGAGAAGGTTTACACAGACCTAAACTTTGACAAAAATGTAGAGAAACCCAAATAAAAGTAGAAGTAAAAATGGGATTTCAGTAATGTAAAAAACAAATTATGTAAAATCCTATAGTAACCAGTAAAAATACTGATGATTTTTTGATGAAAATAAATGTGTCCCCAAATTATTCAAGTTAGTAAATAACCTGAAAGATCAATAACCTTGGAATAGTGGTTTTTTTTTAAATGATGAAAGAATATCTCCCTAACGTCCCTGTCAAGTTTTCTGGGTACATAATGATTTTCCTGATGAGCCGTCTCAGACTTTCAAAGCAATTCCATTGTCACTTACAATTTTAGTGTTGAAAAAAGAAAGGAAAAAAGAAAGAAAGAAAGAAAGAAAGAAAGAAAGAAAGAAAGAAAGAAAGAAAGAAAGAAAGAAAAAAGGAAGAAAAAAAAGAAAAAAGGAAGAAAAAAAAAAAGGAGAAAGAATCCTGCTACTATTTATTTTATGAAGCCAGCATAGCCTGCATCCCCAACCTGAGAGAAAAAAAAAAACACAAAAACACACGCATACTACAGTCTTATTTCACTTCTGGAAATATTCCGAATTTAAATATCCAGGAAATGAATCAACAATAAATAATAAGACTAACCCACTATCATTGAGCAGCATTTGCCATAGAAATGCAGGACGTCAGGGTGGTTTCGTAGCAGGATGTCTAATAACATAAAATAGCATTTTCATGGGTAAAAAACAATTTATATCCTTGCAATAAATGCCGTAAAGGCATTTGATACATGCACAACTTTCTCTAATTTGTCCAAATAATAAAAATTTAAATTAAAAACCCCACAAAACTTTAGCTAATTAGGAACAGAAAGATATTTTAATGTCATGAAAATTAAATGCCAATTGTTTCAGATCAAAAGTTGATAGGCAGCATTGAGTTTATGGGAAAACACTGGAATCGTTTGCATTAAAATTGGGCACAAAACCAGCATCTGTGTCCCCTGTCCTCTCTGAGCTTCCTGTTCCCTCCTAACCCTGGGCTTTAGCAGGGCATTGAATGATCAAAAAAGAGCAAAGATAGAAAGAGATGGAAATTATACCCAGAAGCATTTTAGTGGGCTGGGCTGACTTAAGGCCCACAGAGAAAATAGGTAAAGATGGCTGGGAAGAAGAGAGGGATGCTCTGGCTCTGGGCAGCTCCCCCCTCACCAGGTGGGCCAGGCACACCAGGGCAATGAAGTCCCTGGCAAGGGGCCGTCTCCGTCATGAGTGTGACTCAGTCACCCAGGAGCTTCACAGACATGGGGACTGTTGGGGTCCCCCCTCCAGCAACCTGGATTTAGCAGGTCAGCAGGGGTAGGTGATTCTGAGGCTCAGTCGGGGGAAGGAAGGTTCGGAGAAGCAGAGAGATTTGTTCTGGGTCCCACAGGAAGCGGGCCCGGAGCCGGGCAATCTGCTTGCACAGCTCCCAGCTGTTCTCTGCAGACCACACGGGTGTGCAGGGGCTTCACAACTTCAGTGTTTTCTGATTCTGTGGAACGAACTGGCCCTTTGAGGCTCTGAATCACCCATTTGTTTGGGAGGAAGCTGTAACGGTTGATATTATACATGGCTGGATCCTGGGGTGTCCAGATATTCGGCTAAACGTTATTTCTAGGTGAATCTGTAAGAGTGGCTCCGGATGACACCAGCACTTGAATGGGTGGACTCGGAAAAGCAGACTGCCTCCTCCCCACACCCCAGTGTGGACGAGAGTCATCCAATCTTTAGAACAAAATAGAACAAAAAGTAGAGGAAGGGAGAATTCGCCCTTCTCTGCCTGACTGCCGAGCTGGAATGTTGGTTGTCTTCTGCCCTTGGCCTGGGAACTACACTATCAGCTCCCCTGGTTCTCAGGCCTCCCCACTTGGGCTAAACTATGCCACTGGCTTTCTGGGTCTCCAGTTTGGATGTGGCAGATTATAGGACTTCTCAGGCTCCACGATCCCACGGGCCAATTCCTCTTAATAAATATATCCATAGGATATATCGCTAATATAACTAATATTCCCTATTAGCTATATGCTATAGGATGCGCTTATTCCCTATTGATTCTTTTTCTCTGGAGAACCCAGACTGACACAGAAACCGTCAGCAATCGTGGAGCTCTTAGTGTAAAGTCTGGGGCAAGCTCTGTGATATCAAGTGTGCTAGAAACTCACATAATTCAAGCCCCTGGCATGTTAGAAGGTAATCTCTCTGAAGTGGCACCTAACCCAACACTCTCCCACAGTCATTTCTGGAGAGGTCTCTCCCAAGGTGACTTGACTTGGTCTGTTTTTGACAGTGATCCCTGCATGCTTTTCAAAGGCTGCTCATGCGTGTCCCCAGACGGTGCGCGGCTCCTGGGTGAGGTACTACCAGGTTGAGCGTGTTGGCATTTAGACATAGGCCCTTTGAGAGGGTGGCCAGAGTTCATGCTGGGCCAGGCGGCAGCGTCACTTTTGTATTCTGGCTAGAGCTTTACTTTATTGGCATCAAAGTTCTTTGGCTCGACGGCAACTGGCTGTTGGCATATTTATTTTCTGTCACCTTCTGTTACTTGTTGCTTTCACAACTTACAATCGAATCTCTACATTGTTTACTCTTTCCTTTTCTGGAGAACTCATTTTGGTCCCAAGGTAAATAATTTCTAGTGAATCATTCTTGCAGAAATTCTGCTCTGGCTTTTTGGAAGGTAAAAGTTATTGCCTGGGTAGGCAATGCTTCCTTCTGGGATGGCCGCAGGCCAGAATCCACAGTGGGGCTGGGTGCTAAGCTCTAAGAACCCTCCCCCATATTTTGGGCTCACACCTTAAGAAGTAAAGTGTTTTTTCTTCTGTAAAGATAGTGTTTTTCACTAAAGAATGGGGACAAAGATAACATTTTAGTCCCTCAATCGGACATACATTGGTGACTCTGCTGTGCTATGGTACCCACCAACCATATTCAATTAAATTAATTTAAATTGAATAAAGTTAAAACTTTCATCCCTTAGTCACACTCGCCTCCTTTCAAATGCTCAACAGCAACATGTGACTAGTTGCCACTGTACTGAACAGAGCAGAAAAACTCATTTCATCATTTCAGAAAGCTCTGTGACAGTGCTGATCTACCGAATGAGGATAATAATATTATCTACCTCACAGGACTGCTATGGTAGGTGTCATGTGTAAAGTGCTTAGAGTAATACCTAGCACATGTGCATCCTTGATAAATGCAGTTTATTATTAGTACTCATGAAATAAAAAATTCTAAATTCTAAAAGAAAGTCACTCTAAGTACCAAATGTACTTCAGGGAAATAACACATGATGCCCCATGTGTGCATGTAATTCTCAGTATTGTCTCGTGCTCAAATGGGGGGCGGGGTTTGCAGGCATCATTGATGCTGATGAGGAGTGGACCTTGGTGGTGCCACTCTCTCCAAACAGAGCCACGGGCTGCTGCAGAACCTGATTGCGGGGAGTGAGGGTTGGGGCTGGGTTGGAAATTCCTTAAACAAAGAAAGCTGAATGAAGCAGGATATGAAGGAGACGCTTCTACTTCAAACAAAATCGTAGCAGTAAAATGGATTAGGTTGTTCGGTAGAGGGAGGGAGGACAAAAAGGAGCAATGGATGGCAAAAGAGGCAGGGTGATGGCCTAATGACCTTTGGTGCCACCTCGGCCATTATATAGTTGAAGTGTAAGGAGCGCCAGTTAGACCTCTGGACCCTGATTAAACTCTAGACTGGGAGGCAACCTTCTAACAGTAGTGATTAGCAGCTGATCCTGAGAAGGCACTCTCCACACTCCCTGCCAGGCTCGTCCCTAACGCTCTCTAAATGGTTTCCTCTGACCTCCCAGGGTTTGCTGAAATGAGCTGAGGGCTGAAGCTGAGATGACTGGGCTGTGATAGCCCAAGGGATGAGGGGACAGCCCCTGAAGATGCTAGCCTATCCCATCCCTCCCAAGTTAATCCCAGCAACAACAGTCATCATGCTGTGAGTATTTACAATGTGCCAGACACTGTTCTAAATATTGTCTTAATTTATTCCTTAAAATGATCATGTGAGGTACAGGTACCATTTTTATCCTCATTCATTTTCACCTAAAAAAATGGAAAGCAGGGCAGAACATAGAGAGATTGGTTCCTGAATACCCAGACGAGGTCGAATATCCTCTTGGTGCGTTCAATCGTATTAGTGGCAAAGAGGAACCCAGGATACAACACGACTTCATGATGAGGCCTTACAGGAGGCAATATGGTGTGGCTTTAGGAGTACGGGTCTTGGAGGCGGGCTCCAGGGTTCAAATCTCAGCTCTCCCACTTTGGGCGGTTCGCTTAACTCTGTTTCCGTTTCTCACCTGTAAGGGGGGCTGATGATAGCACCTCCTCATAGAGTTACTTGTGAGGACTCAGTGACTCAGAGCACGTAAAGCTGGGTCTACCTTTTGGTCAGTATTATGCAGGTGTTGGCCATTACAGCTGGGATTGGTTCACACTGGCTCTGTCTCCTCTTCCAAGTTGCTCTGTAGTCACAGCTGTAAATTGTGCCAGTCAAGGATGTCACCGTGTTGAAGGGGGGAACACATTGGCTTTCTCCTCTACAATCCTACTTGGAAGCAGGTCAGTCCAAAAACTCTCTGTTGCACATATGGAGTCTGAAACCCACGTCAGGCACCCGTAGTCATTTATTCACTCACTCATTTATTCATTCATTCATCCAAAACCTAATGGAGTCCTACTGGACACACAACCCCATATGGGAAAAGTACAGCAGGTGAGTCAGGAATCTTAGCTTAAATACCAGGTCCTGCTCTACTGTGTCACCTTGTGCAAGTCACATCACCTGTCTGAACCTGTTTTCCTTCTTATAAAACTAGAGAAGAACAAAAGTGACAAAGTAACACAAGATGAATGAAAAGCTCTAGAAAGTACTATACAAGGGTAAGTGCTTCCAGTTGTGATGAAGGACACAAAACTACACGACATATCCACATATACATTTTCAAAGGAGTCCTATCATAAAAAAGAGCCCACTGGTAGAGTTCAGGTAAGCTGTTGGATGTGAAGAGGAGGGGGAGTAGTTTGTATTTGGCTTCTGGCTGCCTCTGTTTCAGGTTCCTGGCATGATTCTGTGTAAGTCGTTTTATTTCTGTTTGCCTCAGTTTCTCCTTGACCCCCAAAGACATCACAAGTTGAGATACTGCTAAAATTAAGATAATGAGAAACTCTCAACCCTTTCTAAATAAATGCTATGAACTCCCAAACACCATAAATATGGTCTCACGTCTATCACTCAGCACCTTATGAAAAAACAAAAAACACCTTTGGAAAGAATCTCAGTGTCTGAAAATAACAAAGGAAAAAAATGTCACTCTTTCAAACTTTAAAAAGCGTTCCCTATTCATTTGTTCTTAGGCAGTGAAGGCCCAAGAGAGTCATTGTCAGGAACTTGTTGCCTCTGGCTTGTAAAAATAGACCCTAGAATTCAGAAGCTCCCTACCTTCCTTTAAGCAGCATCCAAGTTCCACCTGATCCCCACTAACCCTCCCCTTCCCCAAGGCTACGAATCTATCCCAAGTTAGGACAAGAGCGGGTACCCAGGGCTCTGTGTCCCGTTCTATGACATTAGAATATACCTTTTCTGTGTAACCTAACCTTACTTCATGGAAAAGGCTCAGGAAGGAACTTGACATTTAATTTGTGCTCAGTAATTCTTGCTGATATGATAATTATCAGTAATTTATAATTATTATACATAATTACTATGAACAACACATATTTTTTTCTCTTATTTAAGTTCCTACTGGATGTTTGTAGGAGCATGAATAAGAGGTACAGGCACCAGGGCACTCAAAGTGGTCCTTACCTGAGTCCTTTCTCTCCACAGTAGCCCTCATGAGATTATAAAAATATCAAGCGGGCTGAGAAATTTCCTTTGGAGTTTTATGCCCTGTAACTGAGATGGTTCTAGAAAAACCAGTAGGGCTCACCTTGCTGCAAGGTGGAGTTAGTGGCCATCTGCTGAGGTGCAGGAGTCACGGGGGTATGACTACTGCCTGGCAATATTTCCCCAATTTTACAGCTGATGCCTGAAATTCTTTCATAGGTGATCGAAAGTTTACAAGATTGGAAATACAAATAAAAGTGAGAGAGGCAGTTGTTTAAGTTCATCTTCTTGAATAAATGACTGACATGGTATCTTCCCTTTGAGTAAATTCTAACAGGAAAAGAGAAGATAAAGACGGCGATACCTGAAGAGAATAAAGAGTGCTGAAGACCGATAGATAGGCTCACCTGTGGAGATGACAAAGACCTTAGAGACCAACTGCCACACTTTTCCCACCCATGGCTTCCCTTTTTTCAGATGAGAATGTAGAGGCATAAAATCTACTGATGTGCTCAGTGTTAGAACTTAGTTGGAACCCAGAGGTCCTGCTTCCTGGCACAGGGTCTTTCTATCTCACTGTAGCTGAGGGACCGGATGAATTTCATTCTCCTTCCCGTTTGGGTTGGGCCACCCTTCGAACCAGCTCTCAGTGAGAGGGACCATGGCAGGCGAGGCGACTCAGAGGGCCGCGGAGCTGGGTGTGCACCTGGGAAGCTCACTCACCTGCGGCCGATACCACTTCAGGCCGGAGAGGTTTTTCCCCTGGAGCAGCTGCATACCTATGGAGGAGATCTCAGCGGGGAATGTCTCATCCTCGAACAGTAGACCTCTGCTTAGGCAACGATCCCGCAAGGAGTGAAAGTCCTGGCCATTGAACTTGATGACGGGGGTCTTGGCTGGAGGCTCCTGGTTGTATGCCATGACGCTCCTTAGAAGATATCCAAAAAAGGTATTTTTAGGGATGAGACATCAGGTTCTTTGCATCATCGAAGTGAGCCTTGGAAGGGCATTCAGATGTTCCCCTCACCCACGAGGGAGACCTAGATCAGTGCTATCTCTGGTGACACAGCCAGTTGGTGGGTGAGCCCGGACTAGAATTCCATCATCCTCCCTTCCAGTTCTGTTTTCAGTCTGCTGTACCGAGAGCCTCTCAGTATGTTCTATGTGCCCCAGAGACTATGGGGGTATTTGTACATTAATGAACATCTATTAAGTACTGACCTTGTGCCAGGCGCTTTTCTGAATGCTGGCAATTCAGAGATAAATATGACGTGATCTCTACCCTCCAGGGGCTCATCATTAAGTGGGAAAGATAGATTAGACATTTCAACAGAAGCTATCTAATTAAAAATGTGTACAATGTCCTGTGGACACAAAGAAGCTATGAACTGCCCATTGACCTTTGAATTAAGCCTTGAAGGAAGAAGAATTTGCCAGGTGAAGAATGGTAGCTATAAAAAACAGGTCCCTCCAGGTGCCTTGAGTAGCAAGTGCAAGGAGGCCCAGGAGTTGGATAGAAAAGGTCATGTGTGTTAGAGGAAATAGGAGGGGCTGGGGAGACAGTGGTCTGGGGACTGAGGGTAGGGAGCATGGGCAGAGATAGCCAGGAGGTAGGTGGATGTTAGTACATGGAGACCCAGGGGAGGCTCCCAGGACTGAAAATTTACTTCTGCAAGCAGAGGGAAGGGACAGACCAAAGAAAAAGGCTGGCCACTCCAGTCTGGTAATTATCAGTTTATTCAGGGAAACTTGCATATGAGTCCTGTCTCAGGTGACAGCAAGACAAGATGGACCCTGGTGCCGCTTGGCAGGGGTCAAATGATTATATAGTGTAAAGGGGGGTATAGTCACGGGCACTAGAACGTGATTGCTCCCAGGTACTGAAAATTCATGCTTGACCAGGTCGGGACAACAGTCTGTTCCAGGACCCAGAGCATAGCAGGAGACAGGGAGGGGTGCTGATTTATATCCGAATGAACACCAAGGCGACCTCTGGACCAGGTCCAGTTTGGGGGACACCTGTATGGGTTAATGACACCAACCTTCTAGGGTTTGTTGTGGTATTAACATTTGGCCTAACATAACAGGCAGAGTGGCTGGCATACAGTAGGCGCTCAATAAATGGTGGTGCCTTAATTTCCCTAAAAGGATGTCAAGGAAACTGGGCTTTCTTGTTCAGGAAGCCGTAGGGGTGTAACTGACACCATTTACTAAAACATGCCTCGCGTCCTCCATCTGTGAGGCAGGATGACTTGGATCTGAATCCTGAGTTCACACTTAACTAGTTGTGGGACTTGAAAACCTTCCTTAGTCCTTAAAGCCATACATTTTAAGCTTCTTTGACCAGTGTCTGTTTAGGTGGCACAAAAGACTCCAAGGTCCACATGTACTATTCATGTCAACTTCCCAGTGGAAAAGAAATCAGGTGATGATAAAAAATGGGAAAGGAACATACGTGAACAACTCATGAAGGAAGGATGTGAGCTCAGATCAAGATCTTGGATGACAGAAAAAAACATGCGAACTTAAAATCACAGCAATTTTCTTACAGTTAACTTACAATAATATGTTGCAAGCCATTTCAATGCCATAAATTCGTAGGCACACTATCACAGTGAAGTGTCTCTGTACTCACGTATTTGGAGGGAATTAGGTACATAATCGTCTAGCAAACGAGGTAAGAATAACTTATATTTGAACTATTAGGTTGAACCATATGAAACTGTCATTCTTGTAGGTCAAAAATGGTTGGAGTCCGTTTCATATGGTTTAACCTAAGGTAAAATTGGTTGAATATAGGCAATTTCATTTGGTTTAGCCTAATATGTTAAATGCATTTCTTTGCATTCATTCTTAAAAAAATAATGGGTGAAAATATGTTAATATACGTCACCACTCACTATAGGGTTGAGAGGAGAGCCCACAACCAATTATATAGTGATAAAACTGAACTAACAGTAAAGTATCAATCAAGAGCAAGAAAGCAGTACCAGAATTTGATTGTCAATTCAAGACGAAGGCAGTGACACCTGATAAGGGAGAGCTGTGAAAGTCATAGGTCTTCAAACTCTGTACCTGCCTGGGGACCGTGGAACCAATGCAGCAGAGCCAAGGCGCCTATATCCCAGTAAAATGTTGGATTAGAGTACGTGATGAACTCCAGGAGTGAGCTCATTTCAGTTTATGAAACCAAAATTGTAGCTACCTTTAATTACATAATTCTGGGACCACTAGGAAACAGCCATTAACTGTATGTAAAAATGAGCCTAAAGAATCTGGCTTCCCTTCTCCATCAGAATCTTGCAAAGGCCCTACATTTGGGGATCAGTTCCCAGACCGAAAGCAGGGCTCTAACTGCCCCCTGTTGGATAGTGGACTGGCTGACTTTAGGAATCCCACTCCAAGGCTCACTTTCCTCATTTGTGGAATGGAGATAGTGATAAGTATGCATGGCATAGAGTAGTGAAACTACGATGAAACCACGCTTGTGACTGGTAAATAGAAAGCGATCAATAAATGATGGTCATTAGTATGATTATCATTTTCATTTTGACCATGGAAGGGCTGTGCAGAAGCCCTACGCCCTCTAACATAGGGTCTTGCTCTAATGAATGACAGGCTGGGCTCAGAGGGGCTTGCAGAAGTGAGGGTCAGGGGTGAGACATCAGAAGTTCACCCTCAGCTCTGCTGCTGCTCTGCACCCACTAGCTGAGACCCAGGAGGAAAAGGAAGGACTCTGGGGGACAGGTGGTAGGCCTTGGTGTGACTTGCTGGAGGAAGTGATCTGCTCTGGGAGGGAGGAGAATCTTGATGGAGAAAGAGAAGGCAGGAAGGAAGGGGAGGCCCTGCCCCTCAACCCCACATGCAGACCTCACACCTACCAGGTTCACTTTCTTTCTCCATGAATGCTCATGGCTTGGTCAGGAGACAGGCTTTAGACTCATTTTCTCAGGCCTGGAGGATCTAGTGACCTTGACAACATTTCACTTTTGTGTGCGGCGGAAGAGGCCAACCAATTTTCCCATCTGTCATGTTGGGAAAGGCTTTTGGCATATTTCTTCTCTACCCTATTTGCTTCACTTTGCAAGATAAACAAAGTCAGGGGAAGACTCAACTATCTTATTAAAAAAAAAAAAAAGAAGAAGAAGAAGAAGAAGGGAGAGGGAGATGGAAGGTCTACCTGACATTCAGGATAAAAATCTGTCTTGCTGCCGGGTTATTTCTTAGGCTGAGCAAGACAAATGGCAAAAAGTTGATAATAAGTTCTTAATGTGAGAAGCTGTGTGAGCTAATGAATCAAGACTCAGAACTAGGATGAAACCCAGGCATAAGTGCAGTTGGTGGCTCTGAACCCGGCTCTTCTATTTTCCTCGCATCTATAAAATGAGTTCGATTCAGTCCTTCCCAGTGTTCTCTGTTGAGGTGGGTGACTGTCTCAGTCTGCTTGGGCTGCAACAAAATGCTACAGGCTGAGGGTTTAAACAACAGACATTTATTCCTGACAGTTCTGGAAGCTGAAAGCGGAGATCTGGGTGCCAGTGTGGTCAGGTGTTCTCTTCCTGGCTCACGGAGAGTCACCTTGCTGTGTCCTCACGTGGCAGCGAGAGCTAGAAATTTCGCTTTCTCTTGTTCTGAGGCCATGGTCCTGTTGCATTAGGGCCTCGCCTTTAGGACCTCATTTAACCCCAGTTACCCCATCAAAGGCTCTGTTTCCAGAAACTGTCACTTTGAGAGTTAGGGCTTCACTATATGAATTTGAGGAGAACGCAATTCAGTCCATAGCAATGACTAACCCCAGGCTGCCTCGACAGCTCTCCTGGCCCTGGCTGCGCATTTCAGGGAGCGTGTGGATCAAAGACAAATTAGGGCATGTCAGCAAGGACCTCAGAAAACAGGTGAAGAATGCCAGTGAACATGGGAAGATGGGAATGCAAGGGAAAATGACAGGCAGAATGCAAGAGTGCTGAGTAGGTAAACATTAATTAAATTAATGGGAAGATGAGGACTCTGTGATGGCAGAAAGGTCTTAGATATTAAGATAACAATTTCTTTGGTCTGCCATCACCTAGTGCCAGGCCTGATCCACATTAAGTATTCTATAAAATTCTTGTATCAGAGGAATGAATGTCACGTATCAGCTATTCTCAAGTGTGTTCTGTGCAGCAGAAAACTCATGAAATGCTCCATAAATCACAGATTATAAGGTCAAATTGTTTTGGAAAATATTTTATATCAAGTAGTCTTTAAGGAGATTCACAAAAGGCTCTAAGAAGTCCTCAGCAAAGAAACTTATTTAGGTTTACTTCCAGTGTTTCATATGCTGGCTAGCCAGCAAGTCATTTTTATTAGAAAACTCTTATTACCATATGAAAAAGATCCACAAAAGTTAAATCACTTCAGATGACACTGACTCAAGTCCTCATTCTGCCCCTAGTTATCCATATGATCCCAAGGAAATTTTCTAATCACCCAGCACCTCAGTTTTTCCTTCTGTCAAATGGACACAATGATACTTGGTTGAGAAAATAAATGAGAAGAGATTTAAATTTGGAGCCTAAAATAAATAATAAGCCTAGAATAATTTTATATAAATTATTATTTCTCTGACTCTGGTAATTCTGTTCTAACCTTTCTTACATTTCTTCCACTCAGAAATGAATAATTGGAAAAATACATATGTAGATTATCTAAAGTATTTCTGCCCAGATACAGAACAGGGGGCATTTATGGAAAAGACCTCCCACATGTGTTGATCTACATTAAAATTCACAGACTGGGCTGTCTTTAGAAAAAGAGAAAACCAACATGTATAAGTATGTGTACAGATGCTCTTGGAAATAACTTCAATATACACTAAGAAATTTCCCGTGAATTTTCATAAAAACTTTTTTGAAGAGTAGTCCTTATCCTTTTGAGACAAATGCGCTTTGAACATATTTAAGAAGAACAATTTTTTTCCCCCAATATGTCTCTCAGTTGGTAGAAACACTTTTGAGGACATAATAAATAATGAATAGCCAAAGTCTGTAAACTATACAAACCACTAAAATTATTTAATTTTTAAATGGGGTCACTTTTGATATCTATAAGAGAACATGTAAGCTATGTAGGTTATGAAGGATCATAATCGCATGAACATCCATGACCCCACCACCCAGTTTATGAACTCACTGACTCCAAGCTTTCCTGCCTGATGCTGCTCCCTCTCCTCCCTCAGAGGAGACCACCACCTGGATGTTGTGTTTATCATCCTCTTGTTTTTATTGAAAAATAGCTTTATCATATACCTATGTATCTCCACACTGCATTGTTTTAATTTTGCCTGTTCTACAGCTTTAAAAATTATTTAGGATTTCCAGTTCCTTTCTGGCACTATAAGAAGCCCTCCTCTATAAAGCCCATCTCTCCTGCTGATTAGAACTATAGCCTCTGATAAAAATAAAATTACCTTAGGACCCTAAAATGAAAAAGAAAAGCAGGCAAATTGTAAAGGGGAGTCGAACTTGGAAGAGAAACAAGACTGACGGTGCACATCCAGGTTTCTGTTTTTCTCTCTCATATCTTTGCCACGAGGGTGGGTCCCTGTCATGAGGATGCCTGTTATAGATAACTAAAGCTTTGATGGAAACTCTGCCATCTTTCTGGTGAGAGAGCCCTTACAGACTTGTGGATAGCAGGCTGGGAAGAGGAGGCTGAGAACAGACAGAGCCAGGGGATGGGATCCTCTGATTCTGTGTATAAACTCACATGAATCTTAGCTTAACTCATCTGTACTGTGGATATGTGGGACAGATCCAAACCAGCTTAGCAAAGGCTTAAAGAAATGAACTGAGATTTTTATCACTTCCCACAGAAAATGAGCTAGAATACATAGATGACTTAATGGGTTGACTGGCTACATTACCAAAAAAAAATTCTCCAGAGGTTTCTAACAGAACATGAAGCCTACACAGTATAGCATTCACTTTGTCCAATATAACCCCAAACTATTAAATATGTGTGTGTGTGTATGTATGTATATATACACACACATATATATATATATGATGAAATAGAATACTAAAACATATTCAAATAATCAGAAGAAGTTCATAAAGGGGAAACAACAGATAAACAAACAAACTAAAGATATATATAAATCCAACCATATTGACAATTAAATCAAATGTTAATGTAACTCCAGTTAAAAGGTGACGATTGACAAAATAGATTTAAAAAGCAAGACTCAACTACATGCTGCCTATAAGAGACACTTTACAAAGACATACATAAGTTGAAAGTGAATGGATGAAAAAGATATACCATTCACACATACAAAGGCTGGGAGGGATATTAATTAATCAAATAGACTACATAACAAAGAGTATTATTAGGATAAAGTGGAGCATTTAATATTGGTGAAAACTCATCAGGAGTTTTTACTAGTAATAGAACCTGAAAATACCAAAACTTAACTGAAATAAAGGGGAAAAAAACAATTCCACAATTACAGTAGGAGATTTTAGCACTCATTTCAGCAATTAATAGACCAACTAGACAAAAAAAGATAATCAGTGAAGACACAGAAGATTTGAATAAAACTATCAATCACCTTGATATGATTGACACATATATTGCATTACATTTAAATGCAGAATATACATTCTATTCAAATGGATGAGATACAGTCACCAAAACTGACAATATACTGATCCATAAAACTATATATTTCCAAGAATTGAATCACAGAATATGCTCTAACTGTAAGTTAAAATTAGAAATCAATAACAATAAGATATTTAGGAAAATCCCAAAGATCTGTAATCAAACACTGCTAAATAACTCATGAGTCAAAGATGATCTCATAGGGAAATAAGAAAACCAAAAATAAGTATAAGGAAGTACATAATAAAGACAAGAACAGAAATTAAGAGAAAATTAACAAATCAAAAACTGCTTCTTTGAAAAGACCAACAAAATTGACAAACCCAGAGTCAAACTAATCAAGGACAAAAGAGTGAGAATGCAAATCATCATTATCATCACTGATAAAGGGCTTATTGCCACCCATCCTATAGATATTAAAGAGCTAAAAAGAGACTAATATGAACAAAGTATTGCCCCCCCAAATTGATATCATATGATAGAGATAAAATATATCTATATATCGTCTACAGACGGCAAAGATCTTTAACAAAATTTTAGCAAATCAAATCTAACGATGTAAAAAGGAAAAGAAAAAAAATAATGTATTAACACCAATTGGGTTTATTTCAGGAATTTAAGGTTGATTTAACACTAAAAGAAAAAAAAAATCAACCAGTGTAATTATCATATTAAAATACTAAAAAGAAAATCATTGATTGAATTAAAATTAACAAAATTCAATATATATTTACAATAGAAAATCTTAGAAAACTAAATAAAAAAAGGTAACCTCCTCAAACTAATGAAGTCCATCTATGAAATATCTATAGCCAAACATCATATTGATGGAAGAGTGTATTTTTTCCTCTTATGATCATTATTAAGGCAAGGATGTCTGCTGTCAACACTTTTCTTCAACATTGTACTGAAGGTCCTAACCAGTTCAATAAGAAATAAAAATTCAAAAATCAGAAGGAAGAAAAATGATCTTTATAGAAAATACTAGGAAATTTACAAAATAACTACTAGAATAATCGAGTTTAGCAAGGTCACAAGAGACAAGGTTAATATAAAAATCAATTGAATTATTATATACTAGGAACAAACAATAGCAAAATAGTGCCACCACCTTGCCTCTCTCCCCCCAAAAAATACTTAAAGAAAAAAATCTAACTAAAGACATCCAAGATTTTTAAATCAAAAACTACAAAATATCCCTGAGAGAAATTAAAGAAAACCTACATAAATGGAGAGATATATCAGGTTTATTGATTGGAAGTCTCAACATTGCCAAGGTGGCAATTTTCCTCAAATTTATGCATAGATTTAATATAACCTCAATCAAAATTCCTTTTTATAGAAATTGAAAAGTTGATTCTAAAATTTACATCTGAATGCAAAGAACCTAGAATAACAAAAGAATCTTTAAAAAGTAGGAGGACTTACTAACCTGACTTCAAGACTTATTATAAAGCTATACTATTGGCAAAAAGATAGATAGACATCTATAGACAAATAGATTAAAGGAGCAGAGTACAGAACCTAGAAATAGACAAAAACATATATGATTAATTTTTGACAAAGTTTCTAATGCAATTCAATGGAGATAAAAATGTCTTTCAAAATATGATGCTGGATCAACAGGATATTTATCTGGAAAACAAACACGGACCCTTCATACCACACTAAAAAATCAAGTCAAAATGACCACAAACCTAGAGATAAAACTTAAAATTATAACACTTTTAGACGAAAACAGAGGAAAATATTTGCAAATGTGGGGCTGATAAATTTGTAGCTCATATAAGAGACAAAGGACTTGTATTCAAAATATATAAAAAACTCCTATAAATCAATAATAACCAAAATGTAACCTATTAAAAATAGTCAAAAGATTTAAACAAATACTTTATCCAAAAACATATAAAAATAGGCAATAATCACGCCTATTTTTAAATGCAAATTCATAAAAATAGGCAACATGAAAAATAATCTTTCATATCATAAGTCATCAGAAAGATGCAAATTCATACCACAATAAGATACCACCACACACCCATGAAAAGGCTGAAATTAAAAATCCTGACCATACCATGCATTGTTGAGGAGATGAAATTGGAACGTTCCCATACTATTTGTGGATGTGTAAAAATAGTAGAACCACCTAGCAGAATTTTTGGATTTAGGGTATGCATGTATTTGACCTTACTAAATATGCCCAGCTATTTTCCAAGGTTGTACCAATTTATAATCTCACTAGCAAAGTAAAAGAGCTCCCATTGCTACACGTCGTCGCTAATGCTTGGTATCGGCAGGCTTCTTATTTGTATACATCTGGTGGAAGTGGAGCAGCAACTCCTTGCCATCTTAATTTACGTTTCCCTGATTACTGTTAAGATAGAGCACCTTTCAATATGTTTATTCTTCATTCAAATCTCCTCTTGTGTGAAATGAATATTCATACCTTATGCCCATTTGTCTATTAGGTTGTCTTTCTCTTATTGATTTGTAGGAATTCTTTATTTACTCTGAATATTCATCTTTTGTTAGTCATATGTATTGTAAATGTCTTCTCCCAGTTGGTGGATTATCTTTTTACTTCCTTTACAGTGTCTTTGATGAACACAGATATTCTTCACTTTCTACAAATATAAATGTGTTATGAATATTTGCTTAGAAGCTTAATTTTTATAAATTGAGCCAAATGTTAATTCTTATGGGAACTTCATGTAAGAAACTCTGGGAGAGATTCTCTTTTTAAAACAGGAAATTTGTTGTTAACACATTCATTCCCTCAAAGCACTGATTTAAAAAATAGTTTTGTAGTTCTATAATAATACTTTTAAGAAGTGTAGTAGTCATAGCAAAATTCTGAGATGGATTTGCAAAGAAGCACCTGAGTACTTAGGAAATAATGCTCATATTTCTAGAAGCAAACACAGCCTTGCCAAAACCAATTACTTAACTTTCTCTGTTTTTTTCTTCCAAAAATAGTTTCTCTTTTGGAAAAACAGAAGAATGAGATATATATATATATATATATATATATACACACACAAACACACACACACACATACACACACATATCTCCAAATGTGTATATATAATATATATGCACACATATATTATATATATGTGCAAGTATAAATATGGTCATATGTATATATGATATATATAACCTTGTATATACTCAGTTATAGATATTATGTATGTGATATATAACATATCTTGATTTTTAGAAAGTATTTGATAAAATCTCCCTTTATTCCCTATATATAAGAGAGTGAAACCAGACTAGACTGCTAGACTGGGTAGGTAGTATTGTACAGAACAGAAATACAGTGTAGTATAGCACAACAGAGTACAGTAAATAGAATTCACAGTTTGAAACAGAGACTATGGCCAAATATTTCTGGATTACCTTGGAATGACTGCACTGTAGTAGTCACATAACTCTGTCCCTTGTCCTACTTTTGAACATTTTTACCTTGGTCCTGGATGAAGATGTTGAGATGAACATAAAGATACTTTACAGTTCTTTCATCATTTTTAGCGATAGAAAGAAAGGAAGGACAATTAATGAAGCAGATGGCAGAATCAAAATTCAGAAGGACCTCAAACTCAAGAAGATGGAATTTAACCAAGGAAACTGCAAATCTGCCTTCACATTTAGAAGTTAACTGTGCAAGTAAATAGTGAGTGGGATCTGCCTTGGCTAAGTTTCATTTCAAAAATATTATGTATGGCTTACTTGGCTTCCCACGTACAGCAAGAAGATTTGACACAACCTGAACTGCTGTGACAGCATAAGATGTTGCTTCAGACAGGATATAGCTCCTGCCCCCCGGACAGAGCTGCTCTTGACCCCACATGGACATCTAGCCCACTCTGCTCAGTTCTGGGGCCTGCGTTTTAAGAGGTACATCAACACTCTGAAAGGTGGCCAGGGAAGGGTTTTAGAGCAGCGTGGGGTGCCTGGCCAGGATGCAGCCTGTTGGAAAGCAGGGTTTCACGGCATGCAGTTCTATCTCCCTGGAAAAGGTGGTGACTTTTTGTAATGGGCACTAACATGCCATTAGCTAAACAGAACAGGAACCTCGAGATCACTTCCTAGGAAGTTGGAAATCTGGACATGTTTAATGAGAGAAAGACTGAAGGACTTACGGTGACTGTCCAACCCAGCCCTGCCATCCTGTTCCCCAGCCCTATAGAATAAACCCGGTCAGAGAGAACAGAGATTTAATCACCTCTCGTCCCACAGCCAGGCTCCCTCTTGCTGCTTCTGACCCCCAAGGTTATGCCTCGCTTTGGAAAACTAAGCTTTGCCTCTTGTCCCTTAAAAAAAAAACAAAAACAAAAACAAAAACAAAAGACAGTGGAATGGCGGTCAAGCGCATGTGGAATCAGTTTTAAACTGGTTTGAATCCAGATGTTGCTTAGTGACTGGATGATCCTGAGCAAAGCTCTTCATTTCTCTGAGCGGAGCTCCTTCCTTTCCTTACATATAAAATAGGCTGGAGGTGGTGGTGAGGAAACCGGCCTCGCAGCACTAGGTGGACATTGAATGAGAAATTCTTGTAAAAGGCTTGGCTATGCAGTAGGTCTTGCGACCATCACCCCGGGGAGAATCAGAATTCTCCCCAGGTGTCCACTACCCTGGCCCTGTACTTGAACCAGGTGGTCAGGTCACCTCCTGGACATCCAACAGTAGGATTCTCCAGGTCCCCAGAGTTGTGTTCAGTATAGTAGCCACTAGCCACCTGTGGCCATTGAGCACTTGAAAAATATGGCAAATGCAACTAAGGAACTGAATTTTTAATTGTATTTCAACTTAATTAATTTACCCCCTGAAATTTAAACATCCACACAAGGCTAGTGGCTGCCTTGTTGGGCCGCGCCAAAGGAAAGAACCGCTGATGACACAGATGACCACAGCCCAGGGAGGGCAGGCACGTTCTTCAGTGGACTAGTCAGGCCGAGGTTGGATGATTATAAAAAGGGGGGAGCAAGCAGCATCCTCGAAGTGGGCAGATTCCTTTCAGCTTGGACCTGTAGGGTTATCTCCATTCAATCACATTGCTTTGACATAATATTTCTGCCACCAAGCCGCCTCGTCACTTCTGCCAGTGATATGACTGGGGACAGCGGCTCTTCGGGCCCCACAGTGGCAGGTGCAGGGCAAGCCCAGGAATCCAGGATGAACTTAGCATATCCCATCGACAAAGGGTGATCCTGTCTGCATTTTGTTTTCAGAAACAGGAAGCAGCGTGCAGTTAGTCCCTGCTGGCGAGTGGAGCCCAGAGCTCTCTCCTGGCCGGGGTTTTGCAGAACAATGGAAATCAATCTGATGTAATGTAGCAGAACGCGACAAGGGACGGTTTCCCCTTAACAAATACTCATTTGAAATGGTGCCCGGGCCCCGCACGAGGAGCGATCTATTTCCCACAACAGTGTTCCGGCAAAACCCATTACTAATTCCACAACTCAAATTAAAACTAACAGAGCTTGAAGGCTGGGGCTGACACTCTCTGCTGACAAGCCGCAAGGAAGGGTGGGGGAGGCGCTCTGCACCCCACGAGTGTATGTGTTTAATTACACTGGTTAACACGGCGAGAATAATTTAGCCACCCGAGTGGAGAAAATAAGGCACTTAACTGCTCTCTGGTGGAAAAAAAAGAACCTTGCAAACCACTTTCAGCTATATGCCACCTGGGCACACAACTCAGGGCTTTGGAGAAAGAGAGAAGAGAGAAGGAAAGTCAGGGAGAGAGGTAGAGCAAGGGAGAGAGAGAGGAAAGGAGGGAGAAGAGGGAGAAATGGAGGCAGGAAGAGGGAGGAGGAGGGAGGGAGAGGGGGAAAGGAGAGAGGAGAGGTCGGAAGGAAGGGAAAATGGGAATTTTCCATACGTGCAAATCTACTGAGGGCTGGGGAGGACACGTGCCGACTTCTCAGAGAAAGCTAGTCTGAGGCAGTGGAAGGGTGAGAACGAACATAAATTTTAGGTTTTAAAATAGAGCTTAATCCCTCGACCAGCAATTTCCCTGGGTCACTCTCCCACGTCAGAATCCTTTCAGCGAGTTTTCGTGACTCAATGGCTTGAAAGCCATGGGTGGGATTAGTGGACCCTAGAAAGGCAGGCCTCAGTGGAAGGCTACGCAGAGCTGACTTTGCAGAAAGAGAACCTGGGGATTAAGATCCAGAAAGAGAAGTTTGGACAGCACCTGGAATAGATAGATGCCTTTCCAGCCCCCAGCTTCAAGGCTGGTGATCTGGCCCGTGGGCAAAGCACGGCACTATCCCCACCAAGGGGCATTGTACTTTCTGTTGTATTAGGGCTGAGAGGGGTCTGAGAGAATCCCTAACCCATCCAAAGCCGAGAGAGAGAGAGAGAAAGAGAAAGAGAGAGAGAGAGAGAGAGAGAGAGAGAGAGAGAGAGAGAGAGAGAGAGGGAGATGAGAGAAGCCTCTCGCATGGCTTCAGATTTAGAAAGCTCCGAAGCTTCTCAGATCTGGAGCACATGCCAGGGAAGTGAGTGCTCAGAATAGAACTATCTATTGCCTGCCAGTGACTCTGGGTTCAGCCGCGGGGCTGACTGCCAAGGAGAAGAACAACCTGGCACGAGAGAGGCAGAAAGCAAAGGCTGCTTTTGTGATTCATAGAGGGCGACCCCATCCTCCTCTCTCCCAGGTGGCCTTGCCCTGTGGACCCAGGCTCTTCGGGGACTCAGGGCCTAGGGGAGCTCAGAGACCTCAGCGGATGGGTCCCTCCCAGGAGACGCTGCAGAGTGACAAAGAGAACGCTGACCCTGCAGAGAGGAGTCTGTGCCACGCCACTAAAGTTGTGAGCTGCAGGCAAGCCTCAGTTTCCCCATTTGGAACACCAACAAGGTCAGACACACTCTTTTAAGTGCTTTTCAACTCTGACGTTCAGTTTCCGAGACTGAGAACGTGGGTTCCTATGTACCCACATGAGGTATTAGTGTTGGGCCGACAACGAAGCAGGATTCCAGTGATTATTCTTTTCATCAAGTTTATGTTCGTCCCGTGCAAATACAAAAAAATGGAACTTGTCTTTGCATAAAAGAATCCTCCTTTCCCACCTCAAACATTCTGATATGTGTCATTCGGTTATGAAGAAAGGCCTAGAAATTTCCAGAGTGGACTGTCGAAGTATTCAGAGGATAAGGCAGAATGTTCTCTCTGGGTGCTATATGTGTCCCAGACACACTGTGTAATATTTGGAGTGAACGTGGATTTCTGGGCATGGATTTTTTTTTTTTTCATCCCTGTAGAGAGGATGTACTTCCCACTTAGCTAATTCAAGCTCCCTCTTAAGCAAATTAGGGAACTTAGGAAGTTGGGGCCTGTCATGTAGCAAATTATGATGTGGGTCTAAGAGCTGCTATTTCTGACCCATGCTCCCCAGGTAGCCCCAGGCTCCAGGCTGTGTATTCCCCAGAGGCACAAACCAGAAAGGGCCATGCAAGCACTGTGCATAGTAAGCGGAGGGCCTTTTTTTTCTTTTAAGTTTCTTTGGAAGCTAATACCACATTTAGATAATCGATTTCCTCTCAAGGGATTTCCTCTGGGCCTCTCTTCTTCGGCTTTCAATGAAGTGAGACAGAGAAAATGGATGAGACTGAGACAAAGACAGAGGACAGTGAGACCCAGGCAGAGGGGGGCAAAGAGACGGAAAGACAGAGACAGTCAGCAGAGATGAAGGTCTTAAGGAAGAAAGGGAGGAATGAGCGGGCTGAGATGCAGGGAGGGACAACATCCTCCGATGATAGGCCTTCTCGTGTGATTCCAGCATCCTGTGGTGTGGAAATTGTGTCCAAACTTTTTGACCCTCAGAGGTGAACACTCAAGGGACACTCGGAAGACAGATGTACAATGGCTGAGACCCACTGCAGAAGCTCCTTGAAGTCCCTCCCACTATGACAGAGGTGAGATCAAGGGCACTGCCTCTGGCCACACACAGGGGAAAGAGCAGGACAGGGACGCCAGCTTGGGTGTCTCAGTCTGTGCCAGCCATCTCTGGGCCTCTCGGGCCTTTGGGGGTCGCAGGGCGAGTGGGCGCAACCCTGCGATGGGAGCCTGGTTGTGGCTCTGGCTCTGGCCGCCCTCACACTGTCGCATGGCGGTGGGTGTGGGGGAAGAGGTGCAGCAGCAGCAGCTGCCAAGCACCTTGGCAGAGGGAGAGACTCCATTTCCTAGGCGGCGTGAGGACATACGTCAAAGAGCACCCCAAAAGTGCGTGAACTTAGAACACAAGCGTGTGTAAATGTGTGCAGGAGCAGGTGAGTGATGCAGGGAGTAGCGGGCCGAAGGGGCTTTGAGGGCTCCCACGCTCCTGTCCTCGTCCTTTCCCACCCCTACTCCTAAAAATCCCAAGGCTGGAGCATTTGAAGGCAGGAGCTGGGTTAAGGCGACAGTACAGACAGGAGCAGAAATGGCCTGCGAGCCTGCTTGTGAAGAGGTTTTTTTGAGGGGGGGTGACGGTGGGAAGGCCAGGCTGAGGGTGGGAGAGTGGGGATGGGACTGCGCTTGCAGAACCTCAGCCTGAGATGGTCAAGAGTCTCCTACAGGAAAGCTCTGTCTCCCTCCCCCTGCCCGGGCTCCCTGCTAGAACAGGTGAGGCAGGCAGGGGCCTTGGGGACCCTTGTGCTCGGATGGGGGAAGTGACTAGGTGGAGGGAGAAGACAGGCTTGGCAAACAGTGTCAGGAGACAGCCACGCGGTTTCGGGACAGCCTCCACGTTGAAGGAAGACGCCCGAGGTGGCCCAGGAGCCAGCTCACCCTGAACACCTCTGCCCAGGCTTCCTCTGCCAAGCAATGCCATCTGCAAGGTTCCTAACTTTAGTTCTTGAAAGGAAGCTGAAGATTGCAGAGATGGAGCTGAATGGCGGAGCTCAGCTGGTTGGCAGACACTTGCAGATAAGGGTTAGAGTGGGGGGAAGATGGAGTGTTTGACTGTGAGAACGGGAAAAAGGTTCCCGACCTCTCCCACCTCAGGCGAGCGAGAGCTGATGGACCCAGATGCGGGTCACCGGCTGCATCGCCCAAAGGCAGGTGTGCGGTCAGTTCTTACAGGGCCAGGCCCCTCAGGGCTCCCTTCCAGCCCAAGGACCCAGAGGCCGCCTATCTGCCCAGTACAAGATACTTCTCCTAAGTACACTCTTACCACAGGGTGTAGCAGAGGGTAAGCCTCGCTCCCACACCCCTCTACCACCTCTTAGAAATCTCCCTGTGTTTATTAGCTAAATAGATCGTCTGAGTCGATGCAGGAACTGGAAGAGAGGACTTTCAACCGAATTTCAGCGTGAGTGTCACAGATTACAAGGAGCCGGAAGGGCCCTTAAAGATCGCCTTGTTCAACTATCTATAACTACCAAGTCCAGGAGGCAAGGTTTAGCCGAGCTGTTTTGGTTGTGTATTGGGAGAAGCCGCTTTGCAGACTGGTGAGCACTCACGGCCTCACATTATATTGCAGATTTTTTGATATTATTATTCAAAAAAGGTTTGTGCAAAGCCCAAAGTAGTACATGGTAGAGAAGAGTCTCTGAGAATTCAGGAATCAGACAGAAGAGAGACTGAACCCAGGGCCACCAGGGTCCAACGCAGCGCTTACAAGAGGTGTTCCATCAGGAAAGGGCCGTCACACTCGGTTGGACCAACTTCTTTGTTTTGGCCTTCTCAGAGCCTTTGTATGCAAATTTGAATTACGACTCTCAAGGAGGGGAGAGGAGGAAGCGGCATTCACCCAAGTCTTTGATCCTAGAAACTTCTCACCCAGGAGCTCCCAGCATTAATGGTGCCTGTGCCATGCTTTAGGAAACACCTGTCAGAGAGACCGAGTCCCATCTATCGATGGCATGCTCTGCCTTGTACAGGTCTGAGAGAATGAAGGGTGCACTCAGTCTGCCCTCAACATCGTGGGGAGATGGGATGGACCATTCCACCTGAGGACCCTTCATGGTTGTCTCATGGGAAAAAGAGGTGACTCCCTAAGATCAGGAACACTAGAGCCTTGCACAGGTCTAACAAATATAAATATGATGATCTGATCTGTATTGGACAAATCTTATGTGCTGTCTCAGGTTCTCTTCATGTCATCCATCTCTGGGACGCTTAGGCCCCTTCCTGGCCTCAGGCAAAGAAGCGGCTCTTCTGACCACTTCTGGATTCAGATGAGGTGTTGAGCCACAAGGAAGAGGATCTAGATTTCCCAGGGGCTGCCAAGGGGCCCGATGGCATGAACCAGAAGTTCAGGAGAGTTATCTCCCCATGGGGCAAATTTTGAGCATTGGAAGGTAGGAGACAGAATGGAACCAGCATGTAAATTCCCTCTCCAGCCTTTCTTGGGTGGACTATCTATGCCAAGTGCCAGTGTTTCTGCAAAGCTAGCTCATAGGTGTCCTGCCTTGGCCAAGTGGCCAGCTATGCCTTTTTGTGACGCATCTTGTACTGCTTCCCATCCTCCTCTCCTTAGTTCTCATTTCTCTCATCCTCACTGCCCTGGTGGTGCACCTCCCAGTGAGGCATTAGGATGTAAGCTTTGTCTCAAGCTTTATTTTGTAGAGAACTGAGGCTCAAATAGTATCAATAGTAATAACTCAAATTTTTGAGCATTTACCGGTTGCCAGGCACTACCTAGCACTTTGCATATATTATCTCATTTAATCTTTTCAGTAACTGTACGAGGTGGATGCTGTTATTACTGTATTTTAATAAGGAGAAATGGGGACCCAGAGAGGTTAAGTAACATGCCCAAACGCTATATGGTGGTATCATATGGCACACATAGTAGAAGCAAGCACAGTGCTGGCCATAGAATAAGTCCTTAGCGCCTGGAGTTGGGTCGTTAATTTGTAATTTCTTAATAGCACCTTTTATCCTAACATATTCTTTCAAGTGAATCACTCACTGAATAAAACCAGGTAACCAGGGGACAAGACAAGGTACCAGGGACAATAAAACTCTAGCTCTGTCATTCGCATCTAGTATGAACTTAGCAGCAAGTCACCACCAGGCATCTTATTTTTCCATCTACGAATTGGGCAGAATGAGCTCACGTTACCTATAAGTCTTCTCTATTAGGTAATTGGAAGGTAACTATATTCTCATCAACCAATGTGCTAATCATTGAGTCCTCCTTCAGCTATCACCCCCAAAAACAAAGTTTAGGTCCAGCAGAGTACAGGTGGGACAGTACCTAAGGACAAACTGACTGAAGATCCAGGTAGTGCCACCTGAGAATCTGCAAAGTTGTTTGTGTTCTAGGACAGACAAGGCCATCAGTAGGCTGTAACTCAATGGCAACTGCAAAGGAAATATACCTGTACTTATTTTCATCTGATTAACCAGGGTTCAAGCAAAAACGGTTGCAGCTGTCTCCCTGAGAACAGAATCAAATAAAGAATATACAACTTCAGCAGCCACAGAGGCACATGTGCTGATTGTGAAGCAGCTGGGTGGGTACAGGAACCACCTGACCCTCCGAAATGGCGTTGATCCGTCTTTCGGGATGAACTCAGATTTTTCAACTTTGATTATGTAATTATCAGACTAGATCATTAGAAAACAGAAGGGGAGGCCTGGGCCCAACCCTCCCTTCAGAAAATGTTAAACCCATTATGCAGCAGAAACTATACGTGGAAAAGCAAAGACAACATGATTCCCTCCAGCAGGGTATTCCTGACGATCAATGTAACCCTCCCTCAAGGTGGTGACTTCGAGCAGAAAGCGAAAGCGACTCAGCGATTAAGAGATGCCCTGACTGTATGCAATGTGCAAAGTTTACGTTATCTTTTCTCAGGGAGTCAACTCATCCTTTGCCCTAGGCTTCCTTAAAGCTTATCCTTGGACCATTGCATCAGAGATACCAGGTTTTCAGAGCTCCTGGGTACATATTTCTGGAGGTGGAGATAATTAAGGTGCTCTCTGGGGAAATGCGTATGTTCACTTAAGTTCAGAGCACTGTATTGGCCCAAAGCCCTGGGAGGTCACCACCCACATCTTACTTGTTTCCTAGACAGGTGCCTCTGGTGAAGGATTTGGTGTCCACAGTATATCCACAGGGATGGAGTGGAACTGGGCCGGTCCCACGGGCTCAGCAGCAGCAGGCTGGTATGGAGAAAGGCAGTCCCTTTGGAGAGAGGCAGGAGGGAAGGCAGTGCAGGCCCTGACAGCCATTTGCTCCTTTCCCTTTGGCTCTTCCTTATATGGGCACGCCAGCCATTTATGGCCACACCTTAGTTAAACAATGACTCCAGAAAGCAAGGGGAAGAGGGCCTTCCTGGAGAGGGAATATTAGATTTAACCTCAAGATCTACCCAATACTCCACCCTGAGGCAATTTCCACTGAATCACATCTTACTTCCTGGAGCTGCTGATTTCTTGGCTGCCTGGGCTGTGGTTTTTTTGTTTTGTTTTGCTTTTACTTCAGGGAATTGGTATTAAACTGACTCAGGGAAACAGCATGCATGCTGCATTTGCATGCAAGGAAGTGCCATTGCAAAGCTCTGCACTCAAGAGCAACCACTCAGAGTAAATCCCATCACATGGTCTTTCTGCTGGAGGGAGCATCTTCTTTTGACAAATAATTGAGGAACATATTGCCCCTGGGCATGGTGAGCGGGGGAGGTCTTCACAGTCTTCACATGTCTCTGCCTTATCGATCAGGGAGAAGGTGATGAGGTGTGGAAAGCAGGTGCTCCCTGACTCCAGAACCCTGAGGGTGCAGCTCACCTGAGGTCACAGGAGAGAGTGATCAAATAGGTAAGCAAGAGAAACCGTAGAAATCACCGGGAACTGATGTGACCCGATCTATCCCCAAACTGTTGCAAGTGGGAAGAGATGAAAGGATGAAATGGTGCTTGGGAAGTGTGGCTCAGAACACACGTCTGGGAGGCAGGATGGTGTGGGAGAAGGATGGTGGGCAAGGAGGGATCATTCAAAGATCAGAAGTGGGTTTTAACCTCATTCCTAAAATTTTTGGTGCTCTGACTCGGGCATCTATCTCCCCCTCTGAATTTTAGTTAATTAACCTGTAAAATGAGGATTATGATGCTAGACTCGCCTCTTTCATATTTATTTACTAGGGTGCCTGCATCCCAGGAGACATATTCTGTTAGAATTTTTACTATAAATACAGTAAAGAATAAACACACTATTGTATAAATATAATTAATGAATAAATACGCATATACTTATGATGCATGCTCAAAATGATTTGGCTAGTAGGACATACAATCGAAAACATTTCGAAGCCATAGTCTTAGGAAAAAAAAGGTGTGAAAATGCTTTAGAAAACCCCACGCACATAAGTCTACCTTGAGACAGTGCCTAAAGAACAATAGTTGGGACTTTTCCTGCTTAGTGAAGATAATGTTGTCTTCTTCCATTCCATAAAAAAAAAAAAAAAGAAAGAAAGAAAGAAAAGAAAAGAAAAAGAAAAAAAATTTCCCCTTTGCAATAGGAGCTGTTGCTCTAGAGCAGTCTTTGGAAAGACTGAGTTAGAAAGGGAACTATCTCCCCCCAAAGGAGTGTTCTCGGTACCAGGATGTAAGTGGCTTTCAGTGACTATTGATTTTGGGGCTCCCTTGGCTCTTTAATGTTCTCCTTCCTCATTCATACGTGTTCCTTAGAAGCCAACTCTCAATGGTTTGTGTTTTCCAGAATATTCTGGCCTTGGAAATCTAACTAACCTTCCTCCAGGTCTGAAGGATGTGTGGTATGCCCCTCAGATCCTTCCTATCAGGCAGTTTGCATGTGCTGAGGTGTGTGGGACCCACACCATCTTCCACCGAGGGCTGGGAGCCTTCACTGCACACAAGGGCCGCTGTGTCGGCAGGCCAGCTGAGGCCCCCTCCATCGCTGCCAATCGCACAGACCCTGCTAGGGCCACCAGGGCTGCAACTCAGGTGTTCACTGGAGAGAGAAAACAGTCATCACCACAGTGCTGTGGCCACCCCGCCCTTCCTCTGCCAGTATCATGGCAATCCTCAAGGCTGCGCCTGAACCTGGTGGCTAAAAACCCCATGTCTGTAGTGTGCTACAGAAATGACAGAGAAATTGCCCTCTTATGCAATGTGGGGTTAAGAATGAGTCACCCCAAGATGAGCCCATGTGGTATGTTTTGAGTTAAAGGCAAGTTTAGCTGTGCTCAAGGGAAGCCGCCCCTCCCCTAACGACCTAGAAGAACTTGAATTAGGAGCCTTGCCCATAATAAGTGATTATCAAAGATAACTCCAGTTGACTTATCTACAGGGCAGGGTCAGCTTCTATTTATTAAACATCTGCAATGACTAATGACCCCAGAACACCTTACCTCCTCCCTAGCTCAGAATAGCGTATATACCCACATTTCCTTCCTATCTCTGAACCTCCTGTGCGTGTGGGCTCTCTGCCTCTCTCCTGTGTACGGGGTTCCCACACATATATGTGCTAAATTTGGTTATTTGCTCATGAATCTGTCTCATGTCTATTTGATTATTAGACAAGCCAGAAGGACCATGAAGGTAGAGAAAAGTTTCTCCCCCTCCACTTCCCACAGCAACTTCCTCTGAGCCAGAAAAAAATCTGAGATAGACCCGCCCTCCCCTGTGAGCCTAGGCTATCGTCCTTGAGCCCGTTTTGCCCCAGCGAGTCTACCTTCCATCAGAATGTCTTCTTTCTCAGGAGACTCTTTACTCGTTCATTTAATACACTGACAAGTGCTCCCTTCTTGCCAACCTCTAGACATGCCTCGAAATACCAGATCCTGGGAGACACACCTCTTCTTCCCTCCTTCCCTCCCTTCCTCCTTGCCTTTTCTTCTCCTCATCTTCACTCCACCTCTCTGTTTTGTTTCTTCACCTGCTTCCCACTATCTCCCCCCATCATTTCTTTACCAACTACTTCACAGTGGCCACCACCTGCGCCAGGTCCAGGAGACACAGTCGCAGAGCCAGTTGGCACAGTGAGCCCTGGTTGCTTGGAGTCTAGCGAGAGACACGCGTGAAACCAACGACCACAAAAAGAGCTGGAAATTTCACTTGTAATCAGTGCTGTGGGGGGGACTTACAGGTCTATGAGAACCTAGAACAAGGAAACTTGATCTCAGTGAGGACTCATGGGAGGCCGTGCTAGGGAGTGACATATCGGGGGAGGGAACCAAGCAAGGCAAGACGGTGGTGGAGGCGGTCCAGGCATAGAGGAGGTGATGAGAAAGTACAAATCCCAAATGGAGAAGCTGACAAACTTTCACAAAGTGAAACCCAAGTTACTGACCCCCAGGTTAAGAAACACAGCTTTCCTGGGACCCAAAGCCCCCTTGACTTCCCCGTCTCATCACTTTCTTCCAGGGTACCTCCATCATAAACTGTCTCTAGTCCTATTCATTTTGGTAAGCTCCATCCTCGCTTCCTGTATAAGAATCCAGTGTTGATTTAGCAGACTAAATCAAATGCTCCTGCAAAATATGACTAAGGGGGCTATTGTGGAAGGGCAATCAGGTATGTAGAGTGTTTGCCACATAGTCGAACAGATTATCTAGCAGATTTTATATATTTTTACATTCCCCTGTGGGTGAAAGAGTGAAGTCAACAAAGTGAGGTGACTTTTGTTAGTCAAAAAAGTATAACAGGACGGGAATTCACCCAGCTTGAGTTCGCTGTGCTCTGGACCATGTTCTGGATGGGTTAAGAACTGCCCAAGTCATGTTCTTAGACTCAGAACAATAGGTGACAAATCTAACATTACCTTCAAGAGAAGCATTATAAGCACATTTTCAAAGTGTCCTGGTCCTATTGCTTACTGTGAAATTTTGGACAAGCTGCTTAACTTTATGCCTATTTTTTCAACTCCAAAATGGTGACAACAATAGCTTAACTCATCAGGCATCATGAGAATAAAAAAAAAAGCAAAGGTAGGTACGTTGGTTAATACGAAGGCCTCGGGGAGGAAGAGGTAGCAGGCTCAGGACAAAGGATTACAAGCTGGACCTGGCAGAGCCTGGGAAGCCACCAGATGCGGTAGTACCGGTGCCAACCAAAATTCCTATGGGCTACAGTGGGACTGCTTAGCTCCGAGTCAGTGGCCTGAAAAGAGGCTCTCAGGCTCAGTGAGAGAGACTTCCAGGGACCCCCTTAGAAAATGATCTTGGAAAGCCTGGTTAAGCCGGTACGGCTTCTTCCTATGGATTTCTGGGCTTCTCCATCTGCTCCCCATTGTAACGAACAAGAAAACCCATGTAAAAGGATGCCTATGCTCATTTATGGTGGGGGTAGGGGGAACAGAAAGAAGGGGACGTTTTGAAGAGACAGTCTTCATCTAAGCCAGTCTCGGTGATGACAAAAGGAACTACGACAGAGCAGAGAAATGAGCCACCAGAGCAAAAGATGAAAGCGGGCCTCAGAGAGGAAGAAAGGGGAAATCTTAGGGCCTGGACCAGCAGGGAATCACATGGGGCTCCTTATAGGGCTTCTAACCACCTGCTGACACACTACCTATGAAAGATAATCAAAATAATTTCATTTATACGGATGCTGGCACCATCGCAAAGAAATTAAGTGAGAAAGTTAAATTTGCCAAGTACTACTGTGTAAGAAATGCACTGAGAGGCCTCACAGAGATGAGACTTCAGTCAAGCTCACACATGCCATTATGGTTACAAAAGGCAAGATGGGTGGTCAGAGAACTAGGTGTGCTTCCTTGATAAGAAGATGCTACTGGGGAGGTGCATACAAGTAGATTGATATCTATTTTCATCCACCCTAGAGCCTTTCTTACATCTTGAGAGGGTAATAATTAGACAGTGGGCTAGGGTGAACAGAAGTACAGTGTGCTGAATTGCTAACTCTGTGACTGAACAATTAAGCTTTATTCGTTTCTTATTCACTCATCACGTTAACCTTTTATTATGCAAAACTGTCGATTCAATTGTACAATGCAAAAAATATATATATTTGGGACAATTCACAAGTGATGTTTACTATAGCTGCTAAAAGGAAAAAACTAACTAGAGAGGTTTCTAAAGGGGATTCTCACACTGCTCAGATCCTCATTGGCAAACTGACCTGGTCATCCAGGCTTCTCCCCACCCTCTATCCCCCACCTTAGATGTGAGGCCACTAAAATGCTCCAGAAGAACATGAAGGGAATCCGGAGCACAGCTTAGAAACCCTGGACTCCAGGATCCAGAAGTTCATTTCAACTCTGACCTCACAAGCCGATCTAAACCCTCTACAGAGTTTTCCCTTACCAGGGCATTTTGCCCTCTGGGATATCATCAGAAACTGTAACCAGGACCTTTCCCCTCCACTTTGTCCTTCACTTCTTCCTTCTCCAGATAATAAGTGCATGTTTTATTTTTCAAGCTACAAATCAAGATAAAGAGATATTAAGAAGTAAACTCCCTTTCTTAAGAAATTCGCAATCAAAAGTGAAAGTCCATCACAAGACTAGTCTTACTATGCAAATAGGGTAAGAAGACCATGAGCAGCTGCACCCAATTCCTGAGAAATACTTACATGAGTAGTAAACGTGTATTTTGTCTTGAGTGTGGTTCACTGTTTCGATAAATGCCCCACCTCACATAACCAGCTTGATCTCATCAGGACCTGCAAATAGTTTCATCTTGACTCTTTAGGGACTTATATAATTTGAAGATATGATTTTTCCTGGTTGATTCTGAGATAAAATTGGCTGTGGACTATGGGGGGAAAAGAAGATTTCTCTTGGTTTCAAATTTTATATGAGAATGAATATGGAAGTTTCCATATCAAGGATTTTTTTTTAAATGAGTGAGGAAGTGAGTCTGAGGACTGAAAGCTAGGATCGATTGATATAAATGTAAGAGAAACTTTAATTTTTATCATTAAATTTTTATTTTATTGTATTTGATTTTATCTTATTTTATATAAGTTTTATAAGATTAGGTAAAATTTTGCTAAACTGAATCTGGATGCAGCTTATAAATTTGCCTGCTATGATAAAGATATGGTATACAGATTTCCCACTGGGCAATGTTCCATTTCTGAAACTTGTTGTAATAATGTGTTTTTTAAACTTATTTGGGTCCTTGGGAGACGACAATGCAGATAATAAGATACAGCACTAGTTAACATGTTGGTGATCCCCTTCTAAATGTTACAATATTTTCTTTTGTCATGTTTCCAGGTGTCTGGGGTCATCCACGTATATAATGCTTTAAACGAAAAGTCTATCAAAAAGAGAACTCTTAGAAAGATAAACGCCATATGATTTTACTTATATGCGGTGTCACAGGAACAAAAAGAACAAACTAATTAAAAACAGACTCACAAATATAGTGGACAATTTGGTGAAGGACAGAGGGGAGGGAGGTTGGGAGGCTAGGAGAATGGAGTGAAGGGTTAAAAAAGTACAAATTGGTAATTGATAGTTGGGTACCAGGAGCATAACAAAGCGAATGCAGTTAGCATTAATGTGATGGTTAAGTGGAGGGCCAGGGGAAGGAGAAAGCAATTAAGGGGATTGTTTTATGAACATTATAGATGTCTAACCAATGTACTATTTACTTGAAACTAATTTAAATAAATAAATAAAAATCTTTAAAAAAAACTTGAATGAACGGGAAAAAAAGAGAGAGAGAGAGAACTCTATTTTGGAGAACGCTAATTTGAAAAGTGGAGTGAGGACCTGACAGTATTTGAAAATCTGCCCTGAAATCTGTTTTCCTCTGTTTTTCATTGTCTTTCTCAGTTTGTATGTATATTTAAACTCTAACTGGATCAGACAGGCTTTTTTTGTGTCAAACGGCATCAGTCAGGAAAAGCTTCCAGGAGGAGGCAAAGCACGAGGGCGGTGATTTTAGAAGAGAGACATAGTTCAGCAGGGAAAGAGGGAAGACGTTCCAGAAAAAAAGGGGAAGCCCATGGTTGGTGAGTAGTGAGTAAGTTTGTCCAAATCTAACAGGTTCTGAATCTAAGGGCGCAAAGGCAGCGGAAAGAAGGACCTTGGTTAAAATCACCACTGCTGATGACTAACCCTTCTCCATCCAAGCCCGGCCTATAAAAGTACAGGGGAAGAGTTATTTTAAAAGGATGGCCCTTGGTTCTATTTTATTTGATATTTGCAACATTCTGATGAAGTAGTTGGGTCAGATAGTTTGTTTTTCTGTTTTCTTTTTAAAATTTAAAAACTGAGTTTGTCTCCAATTGAAAAAGTAAGAGGTACTTTTTTCAGAAAATGTAGAAAACTATAAAAACGAGTTCAAAAACAGCTATACTTACACCTCCTTCACATAACCACAGTTCACATTTTGTACATAAACTTTTATATTTTTTAATATTGTAGAACAAAATAGACAGTCATACTCTAAAACTGTAAATGGTTTTCTCTTTTCACTTTTAAGATGTATATTTTTCCATGTCAGTAGATATAAATACACAATCTTTTCTAATGGCTCCCAGTGTTTCATTATATAAACAATTTATTTACCAATATCCGATTGATGGTTATTTAGTTTGTTTTTTAGTTTTGCACTATTTGAAGAAACTGTTTTAAACATCTTTATGCAAAATAAAGATGCTAAAAAATGAAATCTTTATGTCTGATATTTTCTTAAGATAAATTCAAAGTCATGGAACAGCTGGATCAAATGTTATACAGATTTTAAACTTTTTACACAGTTTGCACATTGGTCTTCAGAAAAAATTCTTTTAGTTTTATTGCGATATAATTGACATACAGCACTGTAAAATTTAAGGTGTATGACACAATATTTAACTTACATATATTATAAAATGATTACTATAATAAGTTAGTTAACATTTATTATCTCTTATAAATAGCAAAAAAAATGTTTTTTTTTAAATTGTCACAAGAACTTGTAGAATCTATTCTCTTAGCAACTTTCAAATATATCATACAGCAGTATTAACGATGGTCATCTTGTCTGTTGCATTTTCAGAATTTCTTTATATTACACCTGGAACTTGTTCCTTTTTTTGACAAGTTTATATTCCATCAATATTTTATAATTGTCCCTCATTCTAACTCTTCCCAACATATATTAAAGGGTAATATTCTCTTTAATCCCTTTGTAAATATGAGAGGCTTAAAGTCTTTTAATGTTATTTAGTTTTTAACATATGAATATTTTTAAATTTTATGAAGTGAAATTAGTTTTTTTGCATTATGTATCAGATTTAATGCAAGGTTAGACAAATATTTACTCATATACTCTGTAAAATTTCAACTGAGAAATATAAAATTAAAACTTCCATCTAGATATCTCTCTACTCTAGATTATCCCTCTACTCTCTTGTATATCAGCCAAAAGTAGCTACCATTGTCAGTTTGGTATCCTTTCATGACATTCTCCATGTTTTACATTTAAATCATTAAGCCATATGTAGTTTATTTTGTTATGAGTTTTAAAGTAATAAACTTCTCGGCACCCTAAGCTCCACAGGGTACAATACTAACCCATTTCCTACCCATTGTTCAGAAATGCCAGTTTTTTACAATACTAAATTCTTATATTGGCTTGTGTCTTTCTCTAGACATTAAATTCTACTCCTCTGAATATTAGTTTATTCCATTAATCAGGCTTTCATTCATTTATTACAATATATACTGAATGCCTATTATGTGCCAGGCACTGGTCTACCGTAGTGAAATAGCTCTTTCCTCTCATAGAATTCACAGTAAATGTTCATATGATCATTTAAAATATAATTATGCAAACAATTACTTGAATATAAGATATTCAATACTAAGAAGTAAAAGTAGAGGGCATTAGCAGAATTAGTTGTTTTTTTTTTTTAGTGATACTAACATGATGATATTTTCAAAAATAAGGTTTGTGATTTTTTATAATGATGTTACATATTACTGATATTATGATGATGCTTTATAAACACTACTTTATATTTTAATACTTAGGAGAATAAGTCCTCCTATTATGCTTCCTCTTCACAAAGGTTCTGACTTATTTATTATATTTATTCTCTTTTTGCCTAAACATCCTGACCTTCATTTGCAATGAAACAACAAAGTCCAGGAGAGTTGTGTATCAGCCCAGGGCAGTGGTATGCTGAAGACTGCTTCTACAACTTCTGAGAACCAATCATTTGCATCTCCTCCCAAGTCCACGTACAGTGGTATCACATGGGGAGCTTAAATTAACCACGATGGGAGTATTTACACCACATAAATTAGCAAATAGTATAATCACAGTTGCTTCTTTCCCTTCCAAGAAGCTATTTACTACCACGCCACTGGTCCAGGGCTTATATAACCTACCAAAATGTGTAGCTAGGTCTTGAGCTCAGGTCTTCTGACTAAATGCCTGAGAATTAATAATTTCAGTAATCTCCAGCAATCCTTAAAGTTTTCAAGCTATGGAAAAATAAGCAAATGGAATCTATATTGGTAAATAAAGTCATCAGACACTAATCCTAAATATTATATGTATAAGCTCATTCTTAAAAAGGAAATTTTATTTAAAGTCTTAAAAGTGCTCATATGAATTAGCCAATATTTTAACTTTTAGCACTCTGTGCTGAGAAAAATCATCCCAACAAAAATAAAATTGTACACATAGTTCATATTTACTTTGATATGTCTTACAGTGTTTTATTGTGACAAATTAGGAAAAGTAAAAATGTTTGACCATAGAGGATTGGTAGATAAATATGATACATTCCCTCTGGATGACAGCATGCAGACATTACAATTAACTTTATTAAGACTACAGTAGGGCAAATGCACATACAGTCTGGTATCAATTATAAAAAATTGTTTAGGAGGTTTAAAAAAATACTTATAACTTTTTCCTTAGATACTGGGCTGGTAGGTAACTTTCCTCCCTATTTTTTTTTTAAATTTTCATTACATAGTTCTTCAAGATGAAAACAACTATTTGTATTTGTTTTCAAATCAAAGAAGTAGGGGATATGGGTACTGGGCAGAAGCTTTGAGTTTTATAAAAGTCCCAAATTTTAAAAAATTAGGTATCTGATGAATGTTATATACTTATAAGTGTCAGTTTTCTATGCACCAAATATAATATTTTGTTCAATATTTTATACAATAAATTTTAATAGATATTTTCATTTATTTAATTTAGCTGCATCCTACTAATAAGTATACATTATCTATTGGAGTAATGTTTAACCATTCAAACACACACACACACACACACACCATTTAACAATACTGGGAAATGCTCATAATATAATATAAAGTAAAAAAAAATCAAAATTGTATAGACAAGGCTATCTAAATTATTCTTCTTGAAAACGCAAATAAATAAAATCAGGTCAAGCCCATAAAAATAAAGTTACAAAGAGAAAGAAGGTTAGAAATATTTAAAATGTAATTAATTTTCTTGTTCAGACTTTTTTGTATTTTCCAAGTTATCCATAAATACATGTACTATCAAAAAAATTATTGGAAAAATTTTTTAAATGTATTTTGTTTGCTCGGAAAGTGGTATGGTAGTTCTTCATAAGTTAAATACCACACATATGATCTAGTAATTCCAGTTCTTTTGGGTGTATATCCAAAAGAGTTGAAAGATGAGACTCAAACAGATATTGTATACCCATTTTCATAGTGGCATTATTCACAATAGTTAAAAAGTAGAAGAAACTCATGTATCTATCAATGAAAGAATGGATATACAAAATGTGGCATATACATACAAAAGAATATTACTGAGCCTTAAAAGGGAAGGTAATTCTGAAACACGCTACAACATGAACGAACCTTGAGGACATTTTGCTAAGTGAAATTAACCAGTCACAAAAGGACAAATACTGTATGATTCCACTTATATGAGGTACCTGGAGTAGTCAAATTCATAGAGGCAGAAAATAGAATGGAAGATATCAGGGCCTGGGAGAGAGGGCAACGGGAAGTCAAAAGTTAATGGTTACAGAGTTTTAGTTTTGCAAGATTAAGAGAGTTCTGGACATGCATGGCAGTAATGGTTTTATAACCATATAGATGTACTTAACGTCACTAAACTGTACACTTAAAAATGATTAAAATGGTAAATTTTATGTATGTATATTTTTCTACAATTTAAAAAATGGTTTTATCTGATTTGAATTAAAATCCTGATAATACTAGGGTCCCAGATAAAGTGATAAAGTTGGAAGTCAGTGGGCCAAATTGTGGGGGTCTTGACAGACCAGCAGTAAGAGGAGACATGGAGACAGGATGTGGAGAGAGTATCCCTGCAGGAAAACCAATCTGGCAGTCATGCCAAAGGTGAACTGAGCCAGAGGACCAAGAGAGAGAAAAGAAGCCTCTTCTATCCTGGATGCTCTACCTCCATAATATGGCTAAGAAGATAAAGGGTAAGAGAAGTGACATGCCCAAGGTCCCAGAGCAAGCAGTAAGCAGATCTCTGTCTTGAGGTCAGATGTCTCTGACCTCACATCTCTGTTCTTTTCTTCATACCATGCTACTTTTATGTATTATAAATGAGAGGAGGAAGGATGGTGGGAGAAAGGAAGACAGAGGGAATGAGAAGAAAGTCAAAAAAGAGAGGCAGGAAAGGTAGAGCCAGGAGACAGAAAGGTCAGATTCAAAGCTGCAAACAAGAATAAACTCTTAAATAAGGCCCTGAGTCTGCAGTGAACTTTTGACAATTATGGTTTGTCAGCATGGTAGCTGATTCATAATTATTTTATGGGAGTTTAGCAACACTACATGCAACTAGCTCAGAGCTGTTGCAAAGCTGTTATCCTGAATGTTTATTACCCACTATTCAATAAATGGCTTAATAAATCTAAAAAAGTCCAATTTATGGGGATGGTTATGGCATGCTATTCAAAAACCAAGCTATTACAATAAAACCATGTCTATTGAGGGTAGTGTTGTTGTTGTTTTTTTTTAATTTGATATTGGGGGATGCGGGAACTTGACATTCCTTTGAGCTATTCTTTGCTTTCTGTCTGGACCACAGAAGGCTAGGGCAGGACAGAGGTCAGAGGCTGTCTCTGGGTTGCTGTCTGCCAAACTAATGGATGAGATGGGACACAGACTTATCATTTTCCATATTGAGTGATCTAAGTTCCTGGTGATGGTGATGTCTCAAAGCTCTCTGGTTCCCTGTTCAGGGCTCTTCTCTGACCTTGGTGTGGTTGAGTATGTCATAGTCCATGTTGTGAGGGCCTTGGACAGGACATCTTCTAGACTGTGACTGCCTTGGGAAGAGTCAGGAGTGATGACATCGTTCCTCACAGCTCCTGTTAAGATCAGGGTTTCTCTGCTCACTTCCAGTAGCCAAATACAGTCACACAGAGGGCAGTAGGCAGACTAGAAAGGACACACACACACACACACACACACACACACACACACACACTTCAAAGTATTACCCTTTGGCCCATGGATTTCCTCTCACTCCCTGATGCTTTGTTTTACATTGTCTCTTATTAAGTTGTTGAAGATGATGCAAAGAGGGAGCAAAGAGAAAGAATCAAATGGGAAAGACTCTGACCTAAAAGATCTGGCCCTGGCCTTGGCTCTTATTTTTACTGTGTGGCCTTGGACAAATCACTTCATTTGTGGGGACTTGGTTCCTCCTTCCAGTTCTGACATTCTATGGTTCTAAGCTTCAGTGAAAGAGAATAGTAGATGAACTAGAGAGACAGGCAGAAGTGGTGCTCTGCAGGGAAGGAGCCCTGTCCAAATCGGAGACAAGACTTTATATCATCAAGAGGCAGAAGTCTGAATCCACCTTCTTCCAGCTCAAATATTTGAGCACTGTGATAATCAGTGTTTGAAAATGCACATGAGTGAGACTCATTCCCCTCCCTACTAAGAGTTCAAATCTAGTGAAATAGGAGATATATATTTAAATAATTATAGTAAAGGAGATAAATGTTAAACTGGCATTTTAGAGAAAATGTTTCAGGGCCATAGAGAAGGAAAGTCACTCATTCTGAGCTGGGGAAGGATATGTTTATGTCAGACTCAATGGAGAAATTGATACTTGAGCTAGTCTTAAGGATAAATGAATAGACACTTGACACTTACACTGAGAAAACTGGGGGAGGGCACCTCAGGTAAAGGGAACAGCAAATGAAGAGGTGTGGAAGTATGTTCATTCACTTGCAACATGTCAGGCATGGTTTGGGGGCACTAAGGATTCAATAGTGAGTAAGACAGAATCTCTGATTTCATGGAGCTTATAGACAGGTGGGTAGGGACAGAATGCATTATGGAAAAGATTATGAGGAACCAAAAGTCCAGAGTGTAGACAAAGCAAGCATAGAAAACACTGAAAGAGTATTCAAAAAAAAAACCCTGAAATAATTGGATATTACAGTCATGACATCCATTTACTCATTCAATAAATGTTTTATGAGCTCCTAATACATTCCAGACACTAAGCCAGGAGTCACTGTAGAGACCAGGGAGACATAATTCCTGTCTTTAAGGTACTCACAGTCTTGTGAGAAAGGCACATGCAAACACTGCAATAAAAGCAACAGTGGAGGTATATAAAGGTGCGGGTGAAGCTCAGAGAGAAAAAAATGTCTGGGAAACTGCCTCCAGAGCTGCCATAAAGATGGGTTTTAAAAGATTAAAAGGCAGTTCCAGTCAAGATGGCAGTAGGTAAAAGCTGTGCTTGCCTGCTTTCACAGCCACACCAAAATTACAGCTAAACTGCAGGATACACATCATTGGGAGGCTCCTGAAGTCTAGCTGAACAGAAGTCCTACTACTGGGGACACACCGAAGAGGCCAGTTCAAGACTGGTAGGAGGGGCAGACATGCAGAATGGGCTTGGCCCACACCCTTGTGAGGTGGTGGAGAATCGGGAGAACTATCTGGGCTGCAGAGGTTCCCCCCGAAGAGGCGGGGGTCCTGGCTCCACACCAGGCTCCCAGCCTAGGGTTCCAGTGTCGGGAAGAGAAGTCCCCAAGACTTCTGGCTGTGAAAACCATCAGAGACTGTGGCTGAGTGAGACAGAGGCTGGGGGAGTCTCAGACGTTACTCTTAAGGGGCCCACGGGTGGGCTTACTCGGTGACGGACTCAGTCGCTCTGAACTCCAGCGCCGGGGAGCAGTTCGAAAGGTGCCAGGGACATGCGAGAAGGAACTGAGTTGTCTGGCTTCAGAGGCGGGGCTGGAGGGGCAGATTTCTCCCAGACGGAAGTGCTGGCAGAGGGCATTTGTTGAGCCCTCCCCAGTCAGGTTTGCAAACCCAGGCTGCCGCATGTTTGAGTCTCCATCGATATAGTTAACACTGGCTGTCCTACCCTGGTGATTCCCTGAGGAGCGCCCCCCCACAACATGCAGCCCATCCAAGCTGCCTCCAGTGGATTTTCCATACAAATGGCCCATCTTAGCTCTTGCTGCGGACATTCCTAAGATCTCTCAAAGGTTCACAAAACCTAAATAAGCAGCTTTGGCCTTGGTGTGCCCCACACCTTTTGCTGAGCAGCTCCAAGCCTGGCACTAGAGGCAGCTGGCCTCAGTTTATAGGTTGGCCTCTAGAGGTACTTCCAAAGCCAGTGTGGGTGGCCATCTGCAGATTACTTCGTGGCTTAGGCCAGGTGGTCCCTGTCAGGGTGCAGGCTGCAGCTGAACATGGCCTGTGGGAGGGCCTCTTCCAGGACACCCCAGCTGGCACATTCAGTCCCTGGCATTGGTCTGAGCTGGAGCACCACTCAGAGTCACATCTGAGAATGACACACCCAAAGGTCAGACAGGGCAGGCACCAGAGCACTGCTAAAGCAAATCCTGCTACTTAGGGTCAGCCCCTGCTCAGCGGCTCTTCCACTGATCATGGCCAGTCATCACAACCAATCAATCTGAGGGTCAATCCCTCTCACTGACAAGCAAACAGCAACTAGATTCCACTATAATAGGAGGGCACACACAGCCCATATAAGGAACATGCTGGAGCACCTCACTTGGCTCAGGTGACCAGGGAAGACTTTGCCACTGGGACCCAAAGCACACCTACTATATAAGGCCACTCTACTAAGACTAGGAGCCATAGCAGCCCTATATAATACATAGAAACAAACAAGTAGGCGGTCAAAATGGGAAGAAACACACCTCAAATAAAAGAACAGAACAAAGTTCCAGAAAAATGAACTAGACAAAAATGGAGACCAGATGCAAAGTTCAAGCACTTGTTATAAAGATGCTCAATGAACTTAGAGAAAGAATAGATGAATTCAGTGAGAATTTAACAAAGAAATAGAAAACATAGAAGTGAAGATAGAAAACATAAAAAAGAACCAGTTAGAAAGGAAGAATACAATAACTGAAATAAAGAATACCTTAGGAATAATTAACAGTCGATAAGATGAAATGGAGGACAGATCAGTGATTTAGAAGATAAGGTAGCAGAAAACATCCAACTACAACATCAATAGGAAAAGAATCCAAAAAATTAGGATAGTTTAAGGGGTCTCTGGGACAACATCAAGCATACCAACATTTGCATCATAAAGATACCAGAAGTAAAAGAGAGAGCAAAAAACTGAAAACCTATTTCAAGAAATAATGACTGAAAACTTCCCTAACCTGGTGAAGGAAATTGACATACAAACCCAGGAAGCACAGAGTCCCAGACAAGATTAACCCAGAGGCCCACATTAAGACACATTGTAATAAAAATGCCAAAGGTTAAAGACAAAGAGAGAATCTTAAAAGCAGGAAGAGAAGCACAGTTAGTTACCTACAGGGAGTTCCCATAAGACTATCAGCTGATTTATCAACAGAAACTTTGCAGGCCAGAAAGGATTGGTAAGAAATATTCAAAGTAGTGAAAAGCAAGGATCTACAACCAAGATTAGGCTACCCAGCAAAGCTATTATTTAGCACTGAAGGACAGATAAAGAGCTCAGATAAGAAAAAGCTGAGAGAGTTTTTTATTACCAAGCCAGTACTATAGAAACCATTAGAGAGACTTCTTTAAGAAGAAAAAAGAAAAAATAAAGATAAAAAGTATGAATTTAAAAAGGCAATAACTACATATCTAGCAACATTTCTTTAAAAGTAAATGGGTTAAATGCTCTGATCAAAAGACAGGGCAGCTGAATGGATAAGAAAACAAAACCCTTTCATATGCTGCCTACAAGAATCTTACTTCAGATCGAAAGACACACACAGACTGAAAGTAATGAAAAGAGATGTTTCATGAAAATAGAAACAAACAAAAAAAGCTGGAGTAGCAATATGTATACCATATAAAATAGACTTTAAAACAAAGGCTATATCCAGAGACAAAGAAGGACCCAGTTATTCCACTTCTGGGTATTTACCCAAAGAAACCCAAAACCCTACTTTAAAGGGACATGTGAATCCATATATCATTGTAGCATTATTTAAAATATTTTCATCACGACATTATTTACATGCCAAGATATGAAGGCATCCTGGGTGGCTATCAATGGATAAATGGATAAAAAAGCAGTGGAATATATACAATGGCATATTACTCAGCCATAAAAAGAATGAAGTCTTATCATCTATAACAGCATGGATGGACATAGAAGGTATTGTGCTGAGTGAAGTCAGACAAAAAAGATAAATGTCATATGTGGAATCTAGAGAACAGGATAAACAAGCAAACACACAACAGAAACAAGCTCATTGATACAGAAAGACTTTTTATGTTTGTCTGATGGGGGGATAGGGAGAGAGGTGAAGGGGTAGAGGATTAACGGGTACAAACTGGTAGTTACAAAGTAGTCATGGGAATGCGGAGTATAGCATGGGGAAAATAGTAACTAGGTATGGTTTCAGATGGATCCTGGATTTATTGGGGTGATCACTTCATAAGTTATATAAATATCTAATCACTGTGTTGTTTACCTGAAACTTAAATAATATTGTATGTTTACTATAATTGAAAAAAATTAAAAACAATTTTTAAAAAGATTAAAATCAAGTGGCCGGATGTAAGATGGGAAATTCATTCTGGAGAATGGGAATAGTACATGAAATAAAATGAAGGCAAGAAAGAGAATATAATGTATTTTGGGAACCACAAGCACTTTGGTATTATTGGAGCATAAAGTGTGTTGGGGAGTGCCAACTAATGGGGATAAGAGGCAGACAAGAACTAGATCATGAATGGCTTTCGGTGCCATCTTTAGGCTAAGAAGGCGATTTTCACTTTATAAGTAAATATAAAATATATAAGCAAGGAAGATCTCTTTGATTTTAGCTTTTTTCTTTCTTTCTTTATTTTTCTGGTTGTTTGGTTTACTTCATTGTTCTTCCCGTTTATGATGAACTCTTGGTTCCTTTATTTTTCAGTGTTCTTCTTTAATAATACTTTTATAATGTCATTTTTGTATGAAGTGTTATGTTTTTCATTAGTATTAGGTAGTAGTTTATTTTTTAATTTCCTCTTTGAAATCAGTGACATGGAAACTGAAAAATAGAAAAGACAAATCTAAAATCTAATTCTTCAAGAAAACCAATAAAACAATATACCTCTTGCAAACTTAACCAAGGCTGTGGGGGTGGGCAGAGAAGAAAGCTTAAAAATAGACAAGATTAAAAATTAAAAAGGAAGCTTGTGCTACATTGCATGCTCAAATTGTATACTAGCAAAATTTAAAACTTAGAGTAAATGTGTTGATTCCAAGTAACACATATCCTATTAAAATGTATTTAAGAGGAAATGAAAATCTCGATCAGTTATTAGACAAGGAATTGACAAATTGATTAGTGAGTCACCATTGAATAAGTCACCAATCCTATAAACTGAGATTTCATACAACTTAAGAATAGGTAGTTCAAATTTAACTACTCCAGATGATAGAAACTTGACAAAGACAACAAAGAAGGAAACTATATTCCAATATTAGAAAATAGAATCTAGAGATGATTTTTAAAAATATTATAGTTAAGCAGATTTTATACTAAAGTTAGTTCAATATGAGAGACTATCAAAACAATTCTTTATATCATGTACAATTATGTCAATATATAACATATTCAACAAATTGAATTTATATGCATGTGTCTAGTGTGTACACACACAAATGTGTATACTGTTTGTATGTGTTATATAAATGTACAATATATATTTATATGTGCAGGCATATAACATATATGGCATTAATACATATGGTATTTATCTATATCTATGCATATTAACCTAGGAGCCTACAATCTAAGGTTGAGGAGATTCTACTAATGAATAGTGGACACTTAAAATTAATCAAATAAAGCATAGACATATTTGACTATATATAAATTAAAGTAAACTTTCATATGAAAATACAAATTAAAATAAAGTTTTACATAAAAAAAAAAATACAACAGAGACATTGGTGAAAATCACAGGGTAAAGACCTCCAACATAGCAAACATGTTCGATATTCACTTTTTCAGAACTCTGAAAATTAACCAAAGGCTTGCAGAAATTCAATGGGCATTTAAATAAAAAAAACTTTGGTAAAAAATGGGAGCATATGGCATTTTAACTTGTTCTATTCTCATTTTCCTCTCCCCCGCTCTGCAATAGCCATGAAAACCAACAGCTCACAATTACAGTGAAAACCAGCAGCATAACAGCCACCAGGATAACTACTTTGAAAATAACTATAGAAAACATAGTAAATGAAGTGACAAGGGAATTAAGGTATACTAGAAAATATCTATTAAATTCAAAAGGACACAGTAATGAAATAACAGAGTAACAACAACAACAAACAACAACAACAATAACAAAACTCCAAAGGTATGTACAAACAAATAGCATGCTGGCAGATGTAAATAATACCTCACTAGTAATTACATTAACTGTAAATGAATTAAACAGTAAATATAAATTATTCAGCTCCAGTCAAAAGGCAGAGATTAGCAGGATACATAAAAAGTAATTCCACTATATGCTGCCTACAAGAGATAAGTTTTAGTTTCAAAGATAAAAATAGGTTGAAAGTATACAGATGGAAAAGATATATTATGCAAATAGTAACCAAAGAGAGCTAGCATGGCTGTACTAATATAAGAAAATAGACTTGAAGACAAAAACTGTTACTGGAGACCAAAAAGGATATCTTAATAGGACAAAGAAGATATAACAAGTATAAACACATATGCACATAACAACAAGCCTACAAATACATGGCAAATTAAAGGGAAAACTAGACAATTTAGCAATCATAGATGGAATCTTCAATATCTCACTTTTAATAATGGATAGAACTAGAAAGAAGATCAATAAAAATAGGACTCCTGTATATAGAACCACACCATAAAAAAATTCATCTTAACAGACATCTATATAACATTCCACCCAGTAAGAGCAGAATAGACATTCTCAAGTGTACATGGGAGATTCTCCAGGATAGATTATATTTTAGTCATAAGACAAGCCTCAATAAATTTAAAAAGATTAAAATCATATAAAGTAAGTTCTCCATCCATAATGGCATAAAATTGAAAACAATAACAAGACAACTTGAGATATTCCCAAACATGTGGAATTTAAATAAAACACTCCTAAATAATGAATAAATTAAAGAAGAAAAATCATATAATGAAAATTAGAAAATAGTTTGAGAAGAATGAAAATGATAAAAATTTCTAAAACTTATGAGATACAACAAAGCAGTGCTTGAAGAAAAATCTATAACTGTGAAGTACTACATTAAAAAAAGATTTTAAAATATTTAAAAACAGAAATTTCACCTTCTATCTTAATTAAGAAACCAGAAAAATAAGAGTAAACTAAACCCAAAGCAAGCAGGATGAAGGAAATAATTAAAGTTAGAATAGAAATAAAATGTAGAATAAAAAACAATAAAGAAAATCAATAAAATCAAAAGTTGGTTCTTTGAAAAAAATCAACAAAATTGATTAATATTTAAACAAGTGGATTTAAAAAAGAAAGAAGTCTCAAACTATTAAAATTAGAAATGAAAAAGGGAACATTAGGATTAACCTTATAATAAACAGGATTATAAGAAATACTGTGAACAATTATAGGCCAAACAAGCTAAATGGCCAAGATAAAATGGACATGTTTCTAGAAGAATATACACTGACTTGAGAAGAAACAGAAAATCTGAATAGACCTCTAACGAGTAAACAGATTAATACTGTAATCGAATTTCCACAAAGAAAAGTCCAGGAAGAAGGGGACTCACTGGTGAATTCTACCAAAGTTTAAGAGAAGAATTAGCACTAATCCTTTCACAAACTCTTCCCCCTACAAAAAAAAAAAAAAAAAAAATAGAAGAAAGGAAATTGGAACCACCTGCCACACAGGTGGGAATGTAAAATGAGGCTGCTTCTTTGTAAAACAACTAGATGGGCAGTTTCTCAAAGTTAAGTATAGAGTTACCACATGACAGAGCAATTGCACACCTACGTATAGACCCAAGAGAACTGAAAATGTTTGCACAAAAACTTGTTGATGATTATTCATAGCAGAACTGTTCACAATAGCCCACAGGTGGAAACAACACCAATGTCCATCAAGAGAAGAATGAATAAATGAAATATGCTAACAATACAATGGAATATTAAGCCATAAAAAGGAATGAAGTTTTGATACATGTTACAACAAGGGTGAACCCTGAAAACATGTTGCTAAGTAGATGAAGGAGACAGAAAAGCCCACCTACTGTATGATTCCATTTCTATAAAATGTCCAGAATAGGCAAAAAGTCCACAGAGTCAGAAAGCAGGGTTGTGATTGTTGGGACTAGGGAAGAAGAAAATGAGGAGTGACTGATAATGCATATAGGATTTCTTCAGGGTGATGAACATGTTCTGGAATTAGATAGTGGTGGTGGTCGCAAAACCTTGTGAATATACTAAAAACCAATGAATTGTACACCTAACAAGGCATATTTTATGGTATGCAACTTATTTCTCAAAAAAATTAGCTTATACATTTTTGGCAAAAAAGATATAACAAAGATAATAGACATGCAATAGATCCATAAAAATGTTTGTAATTCAGACAGTAGATAAAGGGTTAATTCCCCTACTATGCCAAAAGGAATTATAAATTGACTAAAAGACTAAATCACAATAAATAGAACGAATTATAACAAAATATGATTTATAAAAGGGCATATGCAAATAGCACAAAATATACTCAATTCACTGATAGTCATGGAAATCTAAATTAAAATAACAATAAGATATCTTTCTGTACCCATCAGACTGGCAGAAATTAAAAATAACTCTCATATCTAGTGCTGGCAGGGGTGTCTGGAATAAAGAGTGTTCTCGTGCACTGCAGGTTGGAATAGTGATATAGTTACAGCTATTTTGGAAACAAGCAAGCAACAATTATTAATATTCAAAGTACATGTATACCTTGACCTAGCAATCCCACCACTCTTGTGAATCGATCCTATTTAAATAAAGAGAATAGTTTCTAAGGACACAGACACAGATAGAAACAAACTTGTATTTTTTTTTGCTGAACTGGTTTTTGGTGTTTATAGTGGCCACAAACTGAATAGATTGCTGTACACCTACACTATAGACTATCATGTAGCCACAAAAATGAATTGGGGAACTATCAGAAGACTGAGAGGGAATTCCATGGGTGAGAAAGATACAGAAAGGTATCAATGCATGTCAATCCCTGTTTAATAAAATAATTACAAAGAACGATGTACACATGTATTGAATCCATGCATCTATATACCAATAAAAACGTAAGTGAAAAAGGTCATTTGGTGGTGGTGGTGGGAAGATACCGAAAAGGAAGCAAAAATGGATAATGCCTAGCCCAAATGGGAGGCTTCTGCAATCATCCAGGAGAGACATGACAATGACCAAATCAATGTCAGGATCGAGGGGATGTCCAAGTTCTGCTGGGACATCCTCTCTGGGGACTCTTTTTGGGTGGTGGTTGAGAATTGGGATCCCAGAGTCCTTGCTTGCATTTTCTCCTGCAGACTGATGACAGGCCTGCTGGTTTCCTGCTCCACTGCCAACGCCCATTTCTCCACCTTGGATTCTCTTTTTCATATGAGGCCAGTGCCGAGTGGTGCCATCTTCATAGCTTTTCCTTACCCCCACCCCTTTTTTAGTCATTGTTCTGTGTAGGCCCTCATATCCTTCTGGTAGTCTCTATAACTTTGGACCATCAAATCCTCCCCAAACAGACAGTGTCAATGAGACATCTAAAAATGATTTAATGGTCTTTTTCTATATTAATCCTTGGTCTACATGGTTAATAAAGACATACACCTGTCCTGCCCTCCACATGTTTTCTGTCTTCATTTCTACTTTGGAATCAACTCCACTCCTTTTTTCCAAAACCATTTAGAGCTTCTAAGTTCTCCCAGAACTCCATGTACTCCTCCATTGCAACCCAATTCTCTTTTCTTCAGACCTAGGGATTCGTGTATTGGGGGCGGGTTAGTAGATGAAAATCCTATGGGAAAGCTTTTTGAAATACCCATACCTGCCACTCTCCATCCTGCTGCTCTCACCCATCAGTCATAGGTTCTGGGAAAATGAGCTCTTTTTTTATTATTATTATTTTTTTCAGTGATAGTATTAAGGTGGTACCATATACTATCTACACTTTGCAGATTAGAAAACTAAAGACCAATGAGATTTAGTGATATTACTAGGATTGTCTGACTCCAGAGCACATGTTATTTCTATTGTGCTCCCAGCTTTATGGGAAAATTCACCACAGGTTCTAAGGAGGTGCCTTTACTTCTCAGAGGAGCCCTGGGAGTCTAATTCAATAGCTTGTTTTAGTTTTCATTTTTTTCCAAACAATTATTGAGTTTCTAATATGTGCCAGGCATTATGGTAGGAGTTAGGGTGAAGAAGTTAGAGATTTGGAAACACAAAGATGAAGAAAACAGAGCATCTGCTTTTGATGAGCTCACAGTAAGTGGGGAGTAGAACAGTGAAAAGAGGCACTTATCATCAATGTGATCAGGACCTTCCCAGGCCAGTGATATTTGGGATTCATCCTATTTGTGAAGGCTACCAGCGAACCAGTGTCTAAGACTCAAAGTAAATGGGTCTATTTAGAAACTTACCTGTTTCTAAAAGGGAGTCGTCTTGTCCCTTCCTCTGAACAGGTAAAGCCTTCCTCCTTGAAGCCCATCATGTTTCCCTATGTTTAAATTGGGGGCAACCCACAGTAGAACAAAGATTACTACTATTTCCCCCTGATTTTTGAGGTCTCCGCAGGAATCAGGCTGCCGTAAGGTTTTGGAAGGAGGGCATTCTATTCTTCCCGGCCTCAGGCAGATAAAACAAATGATGAACACACACATGGGTCTTTTTAAAGAAATGGGTCTTTAAAGTATTTAAAGAAGTGAGTGTAACCTTAGAGAAAAAAATAGAGGTTCACCAGGTGGAGGAAAAGGAAGAGACGAGAATTTTGAACAGATGCAGGTGTACGAGTAGAGGTAAAAGTTCAAAATGCTTTGAGTCATACATAGATCATGGACTATGAAGCTTGACTGCCCGGCCCTGCCAACTCTTCCATTTCCCAGATGTGTGATCTTGGGCCTTTTATCCAGAAAGAGTAGGACATTTCTGATTCTGAAACAGAGAGAAACTGGGGAGGGGAATTGGGAGGCGATGGTGATGCTCAAATTGTAGTTTTGTCCAGGCTGTAAAGGCTCCTACATTGGTCTGGGCTTTAGTTAGGGTAGATTGGGAGTTAGAGCAGATTTTTAAGGTGAGTGTTGCAAGGTCAAAAAACTTATTTTTGATCATTTTTTCCTAAGTATCCAGTGGTTTTCCTGCCTGGCAGGGATTTCATGAAGCATTTGAAGAATGCTTGGGAGTGGAATCAGGCAGAGAGACAGCAAGAGAAACCCACATCTGACATGAACTGAGTCGCCTATCTCTCTCTTCAAAGCAGAGTGCAATCCAGGGAAGGAGGGCTGTGTCCCAGGGTGAGAGAGTGAGAGGGGGCCTGCAGAGCCTAATGCTCGGGCAGCTTCTGCCTTTGGAGCCCAAGAACTTCTGAAACACCTGCTCTCCCTCTGCACTTTCAACTTATAAAAACTACCTCTTTGATCTAAAATAAAAAAATGGATTCAGCCTCTAGGTTAAAGCCGTTGGCTAAGTATCTCAGAGAGGCTGAATGACTTAAGCCCGAGCAGAGAGCCAGGCATCCGGAGAAGCAGCTGTGGAAACAAAGGCAATCCACTTAACCTGCATGAATCTAACCTAGAAAATGGGTCATGTCACCACTGTCCTACATTCCTTCCCAAAAAGGAGACACAGGAGGGCATGCAAAGCAAGCCTCTTCATCAGATACGTACTGTGATAACAGTGATACGTAATAAACCCCTGAAAACCACAGTGTCACACAGCAGCCAGGAGCCTGTGGAGTCCAGCTGATCTGGGTGTAGCTGCTCCCGACTGTGCCTGCTTACATGACCGTGGTCAGCTGGGTCACCTGAATGGCTCTGCTGATAAGGGCTGGGCTCACTCAGAGCCTGGGAGCCGGCTAGCTATTGCTGATCGAGACCGGCCTCTGTAAACTGTAAGCTATGCTGATAAACAGCAGGTAATGCTACTATCCAAAGGCAGTTTAATCAGTGTGTGCTTGTTGGATTGAATTATATGGGCATTTGCTTGTCTCAAACCTGATGACTTTCACAAGTTTTTCCAATTGCCCCCTAGTTTTTCAGAGCTAGAATAAAACTCCCTTTAAAAGCGATCTGTAAATTTTCCTTGGACAGTTGAAGCTCTCTGCCTACTCTCTGCCTGATATCATAGTGTGTGTGTGTGTGTGTGTGTGTGTGTGCGCGCGCGTGTGCGTGTGTGTTGGGGGGTGGGTGTTAGTGGTGATTTTCTGTTTCCATTTAGCTTAAGTCATCAGCGATAACTATAACTTGGCAGTTTCATCAGGGCTCTTTCTAAATGTGCTGACATTTCAATTAAATGTCAGTGGCATCATTCTGTTTACCAGCTGGGAGATTTGTAATGGGGAATGTTGGTAGTGCCAGAGACTAGAGATTTCCACTTGGGGAAATGCCAGCCAATGTCTTTCGTCTCTACTGTACCCCGAGGGTCCTCTACACGTGTGTTTTGATAGATAAATTATCCCTTTTATAGGTCCCTGGTGCTTTAGGTCAGGAATTTTCAAACTGTTCCCTGAATCCTAATGGGGGTGCTTTAGGAGTTGTTTATTTATCTTTTGTTAAAACAAATGGAATAAAACTTCTTTTGCCTCCCAGTTTAATTAAAGAATAGCTTGGGTTTGCAAGGCAGGCAATTAAAAAATTATTATTTACAACTACATGTTTTTATATATTAGGTTATTCATTGGGAATGGCAAAAAGCAAACAGTTAATTTAATCATGGATGGTGGAGCTAGTCCATCTGGGTTTGAAACCCAGCTCCAGCCACTCCCTAGCTGTGTGATCTTGGGCCACTTGTCTAGGTTTCTGGGTCTTCATTTCCATACCTGGGACTGATAATATTATCTGTTTTGAGGCTTAAATGAGTTAAAATGTTTGAAGCACTCGGAGCACTGCTAAAGTATTATGTATTATGCATTATTAATACAATACAACCAAAATAAGGTACAGACATAAATCAGATGCAGAAGATGATATGAAAAAATTCAATTGTTATCCATGGTTCCCGAATTAATCTTTTGTTAATGAAAACAATCTCATTATTGCCACTGATCGACTTTGTAGAAAGTAAATATTATTAATTAGAAATTATAAAACAAATATATAAGTTCCAGTTGAGATTTTATTCGGGAAAAAAATGTTCTGCTGCTTAAAAATTTTGAAAGCCTCTTCACTTAGTCATCTCATATGATTCTGAATTAGGAGCTTAAAAAGAAAATCAGATAAGGATCCAGCTCCCAACCTCTGTGGCCCTAGAGGACACTTCAGATTAAGTGTTTAAGCACAATGGTCCCGAGCTGAAATCATTCCACAGTGGTTTCCACTGACACACTGAGTTGAACCAAAGAGTTTGTAAGAGCATTTGGGGACAGTAACCTTCTAGGGAAATAGTAATTGCCTTGTGCATTGACCAGGCTCTAGAAATATGCTCTGAATGGTTGCTCAAGCATGAGAAGCCTCCAAGCTTTGTGTGGCTAGTGCCACCATTGCTGTCAGGTCCCATCCTAATATTCTGGTTCTGACAGTGGACGGAATCTGCCCCATTTTACAGACAAGGCACACTGACGTCTCGTGACTCAGCAGGGCCTTCGACTATTGCTTTCTGACTGCAAGCCCCTTGTGATTTTTAGTCTCCAGGCTACCCTCGGCGAATGCTTCAAGAAGGAGCTGGCAAGTACTGAAATTTTAACTTATAAATTAATGCAAAACTTAATTAACCCACATTACCACTATTTTTGTTGTCATTATTATGAGGCCAAATTCAGCCATTTCCGATTTTGCTCCATGCTGTATAGGCCCAGGAGGCCTCAGAGAGATGGAATCTAATTTCCTTTAGCTTTTTCCACTGGGGAGAGCCAAACGCTCCCACATCATGTGGTCCTACTTTCGATGTAGTGGGTTTTATACAAATCCACAGAAAAGAAATACTTTTTTTAACATTTTTGTGTTTGGCCGTGCACATTGCTTTTACTTTTCACATTTGACTATAATGTGTATTGCTGTAATAAACATCTTCTATTTAATGCCAAAATATCTTTATCAGTATACGGGTATGTAATTTGCTTTTATGTGTCTTTTTCTTATCACGGTTAGAAAAAAATTCTCAATACTGAAAGTGTAGAAGGAATGCAAACATCGGACTTGCTTAGACACCTTTGTCAACTGCGTAGGGCTGGAAAATGGTGCAGAGATGGTTGGCACCAAATTGTGGAGGGGCTTGAATGGCAAGTGGAAGTATTTTGATTTATTTTTCTGGAAATGAAAAAGGATACTGAGGAAGGGAGACTGATACATGTGAGCCAAGTGCGGGACTGTAAATTTGAGGTCAAAGGCTAGATTTAAATGGAGCAAAAAGATGTAAGTTCAGAGTTATTATAGCTCTCTGCATTTCTGCTTTCTCGTCCATGAAATGATTGGAAATCTTAGAGTGTAGAGAAAGAGTCCCAGTGTCAGAGTTGGGTAGACCTTGACGTAAATTCTAGCTCAGCTACTTATCATCTGTAAAATGGGGAGAATTTTACATAATCCATAGGATTATGGGGATGACTATAATTATAGTGTGGAGAACACAGTCCAATGGTTGCACAAGCTTGGATAAGCAGTAACTGTTTCATCCTCAACAATTTTATGGGTTAGGGGTTCCCTAAACTGTCTTCCAGCTCAGATGGGTCATAGTTCTGTTATAAATGAGAAAACAATTTAGAAGAATGAGGGTCTAGAAATTAAATCACTGTTTAATGAATTCATGGTTTAATCTATTTAAAAAAAAAAAAATCCTCTCCTGGCAAGAACCCAAAGGAAAATAATAGTATAGATCACACATTTTGCTGAGAAAAAATGATGTTGACTAGAGAGGTTTTCTTTAAAGTGTGTTTAATTCACATCACTTGAGGCCTTACAGGTCAGTTTCTCCCTGTTCCCAGGAGAGGAATGGATGACACGAGGAACACACCTTGAAATTCTTAGATGGCAAGAAAGGATTAAAAATCAATAGTCTTTCTGCTTCACCTCTTTCAATTCTTTTTTTTTTTTCACCTCCCTTCTGTAGAAAGAAGCACTGCTACTGAAGAATGACTGGTGCATTTGGGAGGAACTGGTGTGTTTGCCAAGGAATATAGGAAAGTCTTTTTAAGTTTCATTGCCAACTGCAAAATTACACTGCATCAGTGTTTGTAGGTTGTGGTGCTGGGCCGTGGGGGAAGGGAAAATGCTAGAGCTGTGCTGCCCATTACAGTAGCCACCAGCCATCCGGATTAAAAACTCAACTCCTCAGTCATGCTAGCCATGTTCCTAGTGCTCCTCAGCTACCTGTGGGAGTGACTGCTGTGTTAGCATTGGTATAGAGCATATCCGTCATTGCAGACAGTTCTACACTGGCCTAAAGACTAATTTTTGATCCAGAATCTGAGTCTCAAATATTAGCAAGCACGAAGGATAGATATTAGAGATTGTCTAGTCTTGCTCTAAACCAGACGAAGAGGCAGAAGATCTAGTTCAGTCCCAGGTCTGTCATGACATATACATTGCCAGGGTCTATCGAGTAAGGATCACATGCTTTGGTTTTCTCATCTGTAAAATGGGTTGAATCATTCATCCAATCTGTCAGCTAATTATTTTTTTTAATCTACTAAGATTAGACAGCATGCTACAGACTGTGAACACAAATACATGTTCTACTGAATTTTTAGCAGCATCCTTCAAAGGTGACTGAAACACGCCACTGCCAGTGAGAAACACCCAGATAATATGCATTTAGTGCCTTTCACTGGGGTTGGCACACAGGAGAGGCTCAATGTGTTAACTGTCTCGCTGAGCTATCAGAAGCCACTGGGGATAAAGAACTCCTTCCGGGTTCTCCCTTCACATTCTACTAGTCTTTTACACATTTTGGTTTAAAGAAGAGACAGAACAGGAATACAGAAGCTGTGTATCTGGGGAAAATGTGGCCCCCTCCCCACCCTCCACCCCTGCCCATCAAGGTTACAGAATCCAGCTGCCAATGGAAAGAAGCAGCCGCAGGGAATCCAACCTGCTCAGATGAACCTGGAGCATCTGCTTCTGAAGGAAAAGCTGGAAGGACTGCCTCCACATCTCATCTTGGCCTTACAGCCTCTCAGCCATACTAGCACCTCCTATTTACAGGACATAGGTGAGGAGGTGGATAGGAGAACTGAAGTCCAATTTAAATAGAAGACTCATCCACATTCACAGATGCTGGTAGCCAGGAATCTTGCAGTAGCCAGCATGGGCCATAAGGACACTTCAGGTACTGAGGCCTGTTCGGTCCTTTCTGCCCAGGTCAGTGCTGTCTGTGCCTCTGTCGTGTGTATACCCAGGCAAGGGCTCCTCAGACCCACAGCCTGGCTCTTCCGGAGGAGTGTTCTGGGCTAGAGGAGAGGAGACCCAAGGTTCTATCTCAGCTCTACCATTAACTTAGCTGTGTGACCTTGGGCAAGGCAACCAACCTCTGAGGTGCATGCATCAGTAAAATGAGCAGTTTTAATGAGAACCCACAGTTGAAAGCTAAAAGAAAAGGGTGTGCATAAATAAAACCCCAGACAAGGGTATTGGTATTCTGTGACTAGGATGGATGCTCTGGAGAATAGCTTGCACTTGCAATCATATCCCATGTAAGGAATCTGAAGCTTCAAGACCATAGGGAAAAAGCAAAAAGGTAGGACAAGGCTCTTAAACCCTTCTCTATTGCTAATTGAAGCTGATCTAATGCCCCAGCTTCCTTTCCCACTCATCTATAAAGACAAAAGCTCAGGGACAATCGGGTCTCACCCTTCACCTGGGATCAAGTCCTCATGATGGCATCTCTGTACCTGGATCATGTAGCTCATACTTGGGCACTTCCAGTGACCAAGAACTTACTATCCATCAAGCCTGTCTATTCTACCTTTGGTCAGTCCCATCAGGTGTAATAGAAGGATGAAAGGTTATTTTTGAGCGCTGTCTAATTTATCGTTAGTGATCACCTGGATGACCAAGTTAAGGAGTTTACTGAGGCTGTCCAGGCTCAGGGGTAGAGTGACAATTAATTAGCTCTGTCTGCCATTGCTATTGAAGGGGGCAGCTGTGGAGCGGATGCAGCGTATCTGTCCTGCCTCCTTCGGCCCAGTGCCAGAAGCTCTTCTTTCCATTAGTCAGCTCTGCTTCTACCTTTCGGTCTGTATTTTTGTCTTAGTGAAGACTGTTGGTGGCCTTGCCAAATATCAACCCCTCTTTCTTCCTTCCCAATAGAGCCCACTATTGCTCAAGTTGCTACTGTTCTACCGTGGAACCTCAAGAGAAGCTGACATGTTGGGTCATGACTAGTCGTAATCAACTAGAATAATCCCATCTTTCGTACCAAAATGGCTAATTTAGAAATGAGAGCAGGCAGTCCTTATGCCACTGGTGGCCATCATAAGCACACTAGAGTAACCAGTTTAGGCTAAGGCTGACACTGGATGGCAGAGTGGAGGAACGGAGAGAGCCTGAGAGAGAGATTATATCATTGAGCCTCTGAATCAACCAGCTCCGAAAACCATCTACTATTAGACTTCCATTTCTGCAAACTGGGAAATGCCCTAGTTATTTAAGCTTGTTAGAGTCGGGTGTTCTGTTGTCTGCACCAATTCATCCGTCCTCCTGGGGTCATGCAGAAGTAACAAGTTGAATTCATCTTGAAATGTCTAAAGATGTCCACCCTCTGCCATCGTGTCTTCTCCGGGTTTCACTTCTTTGGTTCCTTCAACTAGTCCTCATGTAGAAGAGCTAGGAGTATGTCAGTATTTCCAGGCTATCTTTCTGAGTGTATTTGAATTGTTTTAAGTAACTCTGTAACACCTTGATGCAGTTTCTGTTTTCCACATCTCGGCATCTGGAGAGGCCCGTAGAAAAATGAACACCAACGGTGTCCTCTGCCGCCCTGCTCCTGACACTGCTCCAGGAACCCATATGCTGCTATGGTCACACCGGGTTTCTCTTTCCTCAACTTGGCTGAGGCAGCCACGTTCTCCTGGCTTCTGGGTAAATAACTCATGTTCTCGTCACTGCGCGTCACAGACAGAGAGTTTTCAGTGGGGTTCAGTGTAATTGCTACCATCTATCACTTTAATAGCCTAATGAAGGTGAGATGTAATTAGAAAGGGTGTCGGTGGAATATGGAGTTTGTTTTACAATTATCTATACAGCCAGGGGGACCATCAGCACAGAACATTGCCTTTTAAAAGCCCAAGAAACATGTGGCATAACTGTTCATCACTGAATGACTTAAAGGGACCACGGTCACATTCCACCGTGTTTTCTTTCAGCTCCTTGAAAGCTGATGCCCGTTTGTTTGCGTTGGACAAAAGGTGGGCTCTGAAGAAAGCTGTATAAACACTGAGTTTTTGTAAATCAAGTCCTCATTTCCTGTTGAATGACATGAACGTCGCAGAGCTGTTTCTCTTCTCTTGTCATGTCTGGAGTGACTTTGCTGTCCCTTTCTTGATGAGCAGTTAATGGTTTTTAAACAAACAGTGTAATCATCACGGACTAAGGAAAGGAATTCTGGTAGCATAACACTCCTTTTCTTCAAGTGAAGAATCTCAACCTGTGCACTTTTTTTATTGTAGTAAAATATACATAACATAAATTTTACCATTTTAGCCATTTTTAAGTGTACCGTTCAGTGGCATTAAGTAATTCGCGTCGTTGTGTTACCCTCACCACCATCCACCACCAGAACTCTTTTCTTCTTGTAAAACTGGAACTCTGCACCCGGTTAACAATAACTCCCACCCCTACCCCACCCCCTGCTCCTCAGTTCCTGGTAACCGCCATTCTATTTTCTGTCTTTGTGGATCTGACTACTCTCAGAACCCCTGCTGATATAAGCAGAATCATACAGTGTTTGTCCTTTTGTGACTGGTTCATTTCACTTAGCATAATGTCCACAAGGTTCATTCAGGTTCCAGAATGTGTATGAACTTCCTTCCCTTTTAAGGCTGAGCAATATTTCTTTGTAGGTATATACCAAATTTTGTTTATTCATTCATCTGTTGATGGACACTTGGGTTGCTTCTGCCTTTTGACTATTGTGAATAATACTGTCATGATCATGGGTGTACAAATACCTGTTTCAATCCCTGCTTTCAATTCTTTTGGGCCATGTATACGTAACAAGTCTAATTTGCCTAATGTCCAGAACTAGGGGTTGATGGGGTTTGGACTTGAACCTAGGTCTTCTGATGCCAGGGCTATTTTGATGATAGTTCATTCTGAGCTCCCTGACTCAAACCCATCCCAGATTCTGGCCTGATGGAAGACAAGCAACAGAGATTGAGAGCTGCAAGATCCTTTCCTTTCACACCCAAGATTTTACTATCTAGGTCATTTACTGGATGGTCGGTACCATTTATCCATGGAGGTTTGCTGAAGGAGAAATGAAGATTCTCCCTGGTATTGTCTTCCATGTTCTTCCCAACATTCGTTCATCAAACATTTGTGAGAATCAAAGCTCAGACTAGTTTCTCTGGCTCAGCTGTGAAACCACAGCTTTCTTCCTCCCTGCCCTCAACCCCGGCACCCCTGCGGACGTTGTTGAATGTGGCTTATCCCATAGGAAGAAATCAGCAGAAGACAGACCACTGGATGGCAGACCTTTATTTAGAAGATACTGTCTGTGGGAAGAACATTGCCACCAGATAACGATCACTTACTGCTAGATAAATGCCAGGGCTTGTCTCCTGATGGATGTTGTGCTAGAAAATAACAATTACTCACTGTAGCTTTGTTGGATTGCTGCAGAACTCACCCTTGCTAAGGGGCAAAGGTACCCTTTTGGGAACTGAGCCACTGGGGACCAAGAGCAGCCTCAGTTTTATACCCAGTGCCCAGACCAGAAGGCAGGAGATGCTAAATGAGTAAGGAGGAGGGAAAGAAGAGGCTCCATCTCCAATCTACTGTGTATCTGTTTGATTGTTTTTTTTCCAAGATGCCAGAGAACAAAGCAGTGACTTCCTCAGTGGTGGTGGTGAGCACATGTATACTGGGAGCCTTAGCAGAGGAAGCGACACCCGAACTCAACCATTTAGGTTACAGATATTTAATGAGCACCTACTATGTGTCAGGGATTGTGTTAGGATCTGCAGTACCACAGAGATGACAGTCAAGCTTTCTTCTTCATAGAGCTCACGTCCTAGCCATAAAGATAATTAACAAGTAAATAAGGTAGTTATGGATTGCAAAACATGCTCTGGGAGAGGTAAAGAGGGTAGTGAGATTGTCCATACGTGGGGGAGGCCTATTTTAAATCTAGTGGGTGGGCACTAATCATCAGAGAAATGCAAATTAGAAACACAATGAGATATAACCTCACACCTGTCAGAATGGCTATTATAAAAAAATTGACAAATAACAAGTGTTGGCAAGGATGTAAAGAAAGGGGAACACTCATGCACTGTTGATGGGATTGCAAACTGGTGCAGCCACTATGAAAACAGTATAGAGATACCTCAAAAAATTAAAAATAGAACTATCTTATGATCCAGCAATTCCACCGCTGGATATTTATCTGAAGAAACCCCCAAAATTCGAAAAGATATATGCACCTCCATGTTCACTGTAGTGCTATTTACAACAGACAAGGCATAGAAGGAACCTAAATGCCCATCAACAGATAATTGAATAAAGCAGAGATGGTGACTATAAACAATGGAATATTACTCAGCCGTAAAAAGGATGAAATCATAATGTTTGTGATAACATGGATGGACCTAGAGGGTATTACGTTAAAATAAAATAAGTCAGACTGAGAAAGACAAATACCATATGATCTCACTTATATGTGGAATCTCAAGAACAAAATAAATGAACAAACAAAAGAGAAATGAATTAATGAACAGACAAAGAGAACAAAAAGGTGGTTGCCAGGTCAGAGGGGGTTTAGGGAACTGGGTGAAAAAGGTGAAGAGATTGAGAAGTACAAATTGGTTGTAATAAAATAGTCGCAAGGATGTAAAGTACAGCACAGGGAATACAGTCAATAATTTTGTCATGACTATGTCTGGTGCCAAGTGGGCACTACATAATTGGGGTATTTCTCTGTAAATTATATAAATGTCTAACTGCTATGCCGTATACCTGAAACTAATATAAAATAATATTAAATGTCAACTGTAATTGAAAAAAAAAAACCCAGTGGTTAGAGAACTGTTCTAGGTGGGGGCATTTGAGCTGAGACTTAAAGGATGACAATAAGTTTCTTACAGGCAGAGCTGCTGGAAGCTCCAGATGGAGGAATCAGCAAGTACAAAGGTTTGGGGGCAGGAAAGAGATCATGTGTCTTGGGTACAGAAGGAGGTGGCTAGAGTCTGCTGATACTAGGAGAGGCTGTATACACACAGTAAAGAGCTGTCTTGCTGCTTTTGGGAACAGGGGAGGCATTTAAGCAAGAGAAGAAACCTCAATTGGACTTTAGGGTTAGAAAGGGGTGCATGGCCTGGGGACAACCTCCCATCAATTAAGCTTGGGGTAACTCTCACTATCTAAATGATCCTACTGACCTTGTCTTTAACAATTTGACCTTTGGTTCATCATGATTTTATACACACACACACACACACACACACACACACACACACACATGTATATAGCATTAACATTGCATTAAAATGTGACTTACCTTGATTATTGAGTTCTTGGTGCCCCTTCGCATTTTGAGCCTGAGGTGAATGTCTCGTACAAGTACCAGCGCTACCTTCCAGGTTCTTATGATTTTCCTTCAGCTGTGGCTCATAGGGTAGGAACCTGGAAATGCCTTGGCTTTTGCTTTCCTGTCACCAACTTTAGAACCCTTCTCCCCAGCCTCTGCGCCTTTCTCTGGCGTGTTATAGTGTGAGCACAGAGACACGGTTCTTCATCTCCCCTCTCTCGAATGCAGAGGAGCTGGCTGGAGTGGGAGTGTGACCACAGTCATCCCCAGAGACTGGCGGCCCAGGAGGGCTCCAAAGCAGACAGAGCGAGAATCCAGACTCTGACACCCGGCAGCAGCGCGCCCCCGTGTGGCCCCACAGATCTGGCTGACATGCCCCTTGTCCCGCTCAGGGCATAGCAGTCTCAAAGGGAGGTTTTGCTTTCTCCCTAGAAGAGATAAGGGAACCAAGAGTCTGGAGGAGAACAGAGAACAATGGGGAATTTTAACCAAGGGCCTTCAGAAAGCTCCAACCCAGCAAGGTAGCCGCCGGCACACTAATCAGGCCCAGTTTTGATGCCTTTATCTGGCTTCCTCTGGAGCCCTGGCATACTTCATGATGCTGGGCCAGGTAAGACGCCCACATGAAATAAGAGTTTCTATTTGAAAGGCCCTGTGAGGTAGCCAGGGATTTGTGGAAAGAGCCTCAGCTACGTCAGGGGTTAGGGGATTGGGATTCAGCTTTGTCTAACCTCCTCCATACCAATTCACATGTGTGCCCCTCTGTCATGCAATCCCCAGGGACTCCTTGATGCCCTATTGGACACTCTCTTCCATGGCTGAGGTCTGTCTTCATCAGTTTTTTTATTATTATTATTATTATTATTATTATTATTATTATTAATTTTTAGGCGAGGCAACCCTTGGTTGACCTCACAGATTGCAAGGACCTTGTCAGTTTACAATCCTTTATTTTATTTTTTTATTTTTTACACCTACAGCACCTGGTCTTCCTAGGTGGTTTTCCATCCAAGTACTAACCAGGCCTGACCCCGCTTAGCTTCCGAGGTCAGCCGGGATCAGGCTCTTTCAGTTTGCATGCCCATATACTTATTCAGTTTTTAAATCTTATTTCCAGCATGTGATATGTGCCTATTACATTGTACATCCATAAAAGATTTTGGTTGAACGAAATGCTGAATGATGTGTAAAAATAAAATAAATAAAAATTTAAAAAGTAAATGTGAAGTCCTATGCCCAAAAGGAAGGGGCTGGGCATGTCCTGGAGCCCCTTAAATTGTCCTTAACTCATCAATCCTTGTCTTCCATTCTCTGCCTTCTCAACTGGGTTTATTCTTACTAATAAACTCTTCCTCCTATCAGAGGTTAAATTGGAAAATTCTTCATTGTTCTTAAAAAACTTTAAATAATGTTTCAAGTATATTTAATACACTGGAAGGAAGATTGGATTTAAGGATGAATGTGGATTTCATATATAACAAGCGTAGGCTTAGAAATTGCTTTTACTTAGAAAAAAAAATGGTTTCTTAAGCATATAATTTTTGAGTGCAAAGGATATGCATCCACACAGATTTTTCAAATGCTTGCTACAGTCAGTGTTGACCTCTTTGTGGAAAATCCGGCCTCCACAGTTTTGTGTAAAATCTTTTGCTTTCCTTATTTTATGCATCTTCTCTACAATACGTGGCATCATTACCTGCTCTTCCTGGAATTCTCTCCAGTCCTGGCTTCCCCGATTCTCTCCAGTTCTTTTTCTTCCACTTGAAGGACTCCTTTTATTTTCTCTCAGTCTCTGCTGTCTTCATTCCCTCCTCCTGCCTCTTGAATATTGAAATTCCCTAGGATTCTCTCCCAGGATGAGCTCACTATCTTGTGCACTGGCCTGTCACTTCAATATCTACGACTTCCACATCTTTCTCTCCAGCTCTCCCCTCATCCTGGGGTCTAGGTTCAATCCCCAACCCCCTTGGATAACTCCACTTACATTCTTACTGCTCCTGAAATTAAATGTGTCTGAGAAAAAAAAAATGTTTTGCTCACCTCTCCCCAACCTGCTATCCTCATCTCAGTGAATGATTTCCCCACCAATTTCAGCATGCTGGAACAATCTTTGAAGCTTCCTGCCCACTCATCTCTCACATACAGATAAACAGAAATGCTACGGGTTGCCCTTGGGAATGTCTCTCATCTGTACCTATCTCTCCATATCTAATTCAAACTTTCACATTTTTTTTTTCTTTTGTAAAAATATTGCAAACCCTCAAATAGAATTCTTCCCATCAGCCTCTTTCTTCTCCAATCTGTCCTCCACCATCTGGTCCATGTCATTGCCGTTTTACTGCCAGGGGTCTGGGGCCAGGTTCATTGTATTTTCCTGCTCAGTGAGTGGATTCGGGCAGCCACATGCAGGTGGGTGGGACAACACTCCTCGCTGCCCCCTGCAGATAGCACCTCCCTTCCCCTGCCTGAGGAGGTGGGGGGAGAGGGGAGCCTTCTGTCCACACTGGTCCGGGTAAAGCCACCTGTGGTTTCTCTCATTCCCTCTAAGCTCTCACTCAACTGGAATCAAAAAAGCCAGCTCTTAGATTCAGCTTCAAAACTAGGACTTTTAAAAATACTTTTTTATTAAGAAAAATTTTAAACATATATGGAAATAGAGAGAGAAGTACAATAAAACCCAATAAGCCATCACCTAGCTTCAATCATCAACCTTTAACTCACAGCCAACTTTGTTTCTTCTCTGCTCTGCACAATACTCCTCTCCCCACCCTGAGTGATTCTGAAAACTAACACATTGAGTTTTAACAGGGCGGAAGCACCAAGAGTACAAGCCCTTCAGTGAGTGACAGCCTTGGTGCCCACGTTCACCTATTCTCAGCACCACCCTATGTGGCAGCTCCTGAAGACAGGGCTCTGTGACCCGGGGACCCAGCCATGGCTAATCATGGCTCACTGTCATCCTCTGCTCCACTGTCATTCATAGGTGATACCACCCCCTTTCTACAGCAGTGGAGAGAAGTAGTTGGGGCTACAGGCCTGGTATTCCTGCTCTGTGGAGAGGTTCCCCATACAAGATCTCCAACTGCTCTATACTGGAAGGATCTGGGGCAGCCAGCCAAGCAGGACCCAAGTGGAATGTCTCACCAACAGGGTGCTCATCAGATTTCCCAGCAAAACTTAGGATCCATTCCTAAGAGGGACTGAGGGAGAAGGAGCAGCAGCAAATCAAAGGGAAGGAACCCAGATTCTGGAGACCTAAAGTAGAAAATGTGGTATTTAGATTTTAGGGACCCCTTAGAGGGACCCAACAATATAGTTTGGGGCAGGAATGGGGTGACCAAGCCACAGGTGTCACAGCAAGAGGATACTGCATCCAGGCAGCTGGAAGAGAAGGGTGTCAGGCCAGAACCTACAGTGGTTTGTGCTTCCTAGGGCCTCAGCAGAGACATTTTTGTAATCAAAAACATTTGCAGGGCTCTGGGCTCAAGATACAAATTTGCATATTGCTTTACATAAGTCAGCATATGGAGTTCGCTCACCCCTAACACCAAGAAAGGGAAATTAAATTCAATTAGATTAATTAGTGCAACTGATTGCAAATTGTTTTCAGGCCTAATATTAAGGGTGCTACATGCAGGAAATAGAGACTAGAATTTTTACTTGAGATTGGTGGGAGGATGGGAGCCAAGCTTGCCAGAGATATGTGAGGAAGAGAAATAGCAAGGGTCGGGGGAAGGCATGGCTGTGCTCCTGTGGGATTCCCGGGTGGCTTAGCAGGTTTCTAAAGACTCTTCTGCTTGACTCAGGTTGTAAAACTTCATTCATTCATTCATTCATTCAAAAAACACATACCATCTTCCATGTGCTAGGCCCTGTGCTGGTATGAGATGATTCAAAGGTAGACCCATATAGTCTAGTGAGGGGGGTTAAGACAAGGCCAGAAATAAATACCCATAATACAAGACGGAATAGAATAAGCCTTCAAGAGAGGCACAGACAGGTCCTAAGTCGTTTAGCGGTAAAAAAATTTATCAGGGTGGACAATCAAGACAGACTTCAAAACTGAGAGCGTGCAAACCGGCCTTCCAGGCAAAATAAGATGGCAATAGGTAGGAACGAAGGCTAGGGCCCAATGTGGAGGGAGCCACAGAAAGAGGTGGCAGGAGTCTCACCCCAGGAACAAGCTGAGTTTAACCCTAGAGTTCAGGTGGGGAAGAAGTTGACAAGGCTGGAGAACTTTGGGGACTAAAAGCGGCCTAAGGGGAAATGAGGAGGAAGAATAGCTAGGAGGAAACCTGGCCACAGGGCAGGGGTGCCAGGCATGTGCACCCCAACTGCTTCTCTCCACTCCCCCGGAGAGGGGGAGGGCAGGAACCTGGGGTCACAGGCCTCCTGTTCCTTTCCACGAATTCCTCTCTTTTCCTGCTACTACCAGCTGATGGTGAAGAAGGGGGTTGGAAGACTTCAACTCACTGCCCTGAGGCTTGGCTTTGCTCATTCTGGCCTGAGATCTCCATGCGTGTTTCATGCTGGCAGCTGGGTGGGGGGGCCCTGGGAGCCCCAGAGTTCCTCAGTCGGGCCTTGGGCTTTCTGAGCATACCCGGGGAGGAGAAGCAGCTCCCCATTCAGGCAGCGGCCTATCCTGCGAAACGACGAGTGCACTCCTGACACTGCTAACTGCTTCTAATAAACCCCACGCTGGGGGTGCGGCACGGAGAGGCAATGATCGCGCTTCCTGCAGCACGCACACCACAGTCAGGATGATAGACACATGCATCAGAGGCGGCAGCCTGCAACGACAGCTTCACCTCCAGCTGTTCGGTTCATTTTCTAAGCAACAGCCCCATTCCCTCCTTTTCCAGTCCTCCCACTTGTTCCTTTGTGTTTGAGACCTATTGTCAGCCACATGCGTTTGTCTAAACCTCCGGGGTTATGCAACTTGAGGGAGGCCAGAAATACCCATATCACAGGAAGCTGCCCTGTGTCCCGTGGTCACTTGTTTTTGCTTCCTTGCTGCTGGTAACTTACTACCTAGAAAGGGGGATCCCAGGTCCCTCTGTGCCCAGCGGGACATAGTTCATCTCCCCTTCTGGCTCTGCCCCTGACCCTCTTCTAGGGGATCACCTGCACCTGCTTAGGGAGCCTCGGCCCTCTATGCTGAGGCTTAGTACCAGGCCCCTTGCCTTGAGCCTGTGCTTGGTTACCACATCGTTTATATCTCCATTCAAGTACCTGAGAACCGGTCTTAGTCCCTGCCTGGTGGGTGCCACGGTTGTTTAAAGTCCTAACTCTTGTTGTTTTCTTAATCGAGGTGAAATTCACAAAAATTTCATCATTTTCAAGTGAGCAACTCAGTGTTATCTAGTACATTCATATTGTGGCACGACAACTGCTTCTTTCTCGTTCTAAAACATTTTCATCACTTCAAAAGGAAAACCCACACCCATTACGTGGTTACTTCTCATCTTCTTCTTCCCCCCAGCCCCTGACAGCCCCAATCCGCTGTCTCTATGGGTTTACCTCTTCTGGATGTTCCACATAAATAGAACCGCACGATATGAGACCTTTTGTGCTGGCTTCTTTCGCTTAGCATAATGCTTTTGAGGTTCATCCCCGTTGTGGCCTGTGCAGCACTTAGCTCCTTATTATGTCGGCATAACGTCCCCTTGTGTGCATGTGCCACCATTTGTGCATCCACTCTTCCACTGGCAACATTTGTATTGTTTGTACTTCTGGCTATTGTGACTAGTGCTGCTATGAATATGCATGTGCGTGTATTCGGCTGAGCAGTTTTCCTTTCTTTGGGGTATAGATCTAGAAATGGAATGGCATGATAAACTCTACGCTTAACTTTTCGAGGAGACTCCAGACTGTTTTTCACAAGGGCCGAATTGTTTACCTTCCCATCAGCAGTGCATTAGTGTTCCAGTTTCCCCACATCCTTGTCCACAGTTGGTTTGTTCATTTTTATTTTTATTATGGCTGTCTTACTGGGTATTGGTATCTCATGGTTTTGATTTGCATTTTTCTACTGACTAATGATGCTGAGCGTTGTTTCATGTGCTTGTTGGTCATTTGTATGCCTTCTTTGGGGAAATGTCATTTAATTCCTTCATCTAGCTTTTTATTGGGTTGTTTGTCTTTTTATTATTCAGTTGTAAGAGTTCTTTATATATTCTGGCTACAAGATGTACCAGATATGTGATTCGCAAATATTTTCTCCCATTCTATAGGCAGTCTTTTCACTTTCTTGATGATGTCCTTTGATGCACACGTTTTTAATTCTTAAAAGTCCAATTTATCTAATTTTTTCTTGTGTTGCCTGTGCTTCTGGTGTCATATCCAAGAAACCATTGTCAAATATGAGGTCATCAGATTTACTCCTATGTTTTCTTTTAACAGTTTTACAGCTTTAACTCTTATATTTAGATCATTGATTCATTTTCAGTTAATTTTGATGTATGTGTAAGGTAGGGATTCTTAACTCACTCTTAATTCCTGCTCCCAAGACCACCTCAGCTTGGGGTCCAACCTGGGTCCCGTAGCCAGCTGGTAGTGGTCACTGAAGCCTGCACTGCTGAAAGTTTCTTTCTCTGGATTACCTGTTGGTCTGGGACACCCCTCCACCTTATGCAGGCCCTTCATGATGTGGGTTGCCTGTATGGACGGCTACTTCTTGCCTTGGGTTGAACTCCATTAGATAGGACTTCCTCTCTCAGCCAGCTAGGTCTATTTCTCTTTGTCACAAATATAACCCAGGCCCTCTCTCGTCCCTGAGACTGAGCTGTCCTGCTATGGCAACAGGCCACTCCAGCAGTAGTACCTTATGACAAAATCAAGTTTAATCAATAAAGCGTAGTTGCCAAGGGCACAGACTCTGGAACTGGGGACCAAGTTCTCGCTCTGCCACTTATTATTACATGAGTGATGACCGAGAGTTGGTTAACCTTTTTGTGCCTCAGTTTCTTCATCTGTAAAATGGGGGAAATTATGACACCCACCTCACAGGGCTGATGCAGCAATAAAGTGAGTTAATACATAAAAAGGGTTAAGAAGAGTGCCCAGCACACGATAAATCCTGTATGAGTATTAGCTCTTCTTAAGGTGTCTAAAAATACCACTGGTCCCCAGGAAGGATGTTATAACCTACCGGAACATCTTAGCATGGATAAGCTCATTGATTTCCTAGACCCAAGGCTGGGAGGAGTTTACCTACCAGGCCAAGGAGAAGGGTAAATCTACTCATGCCGATAGCCAGGGTGAGTGACTAGATGCAAGGAAGAAAGAAAAGGAGGATGCTGACACAGGGCTCAAAACCAATCTCACTGGTTGCAAAATTCTATTGGTGTCTCCAGGTTAGATAAATCTACAGTGAATGCATGATACCTGTGATCTAATAAAAACAGCAGAAAGCAAGAACGATTTTGCTGAGCTGTCTTGGGGCTCTGGGAGAACCTTGTTATCCCGGATGTAATCACCACCGGCAGGTTTGTGTCCTGGGGCCAGAATCACAAAGGGGCCCCCAGAATCCCCTGTAAAAGAGACTCAGAGGAGGACACCCCTGTTACCACCCCTGTGGCTGTGTCCTTTTTAGAGGTGCAGATGTTTCATCCCCGGAGGGAGGTGAGCCACCCGAATTCATTGTCTGTCTGAATAGGCTCTGTGCAGCACGACCAAAATAAAATGGGGAAAAAAAAAAAAAAATAGAGCTGTCTCAGCAAAATCTGCTGAATCAGAATTAACAAGAAAATCTTGTAACTAATGATCAGAAATTAAAATACACTCAGGAGCTGCAGTATTTAACTGACTAGCAGGGCTGCGGGTGATACTGCAAGACAATGCAACTAGATCAGCCCATGTTCTGCAGTGACAACCGAGGGCAGACGGTTCACAGTCAGGTAGGAGGCTGGTCCCCCAACAACCTGGGGGACCACTCCCCAGATGGGAACTTCCTTCTCCCCTCGCTCCAGCCCTCCACTTCTCTCGTTGCAGTACCTCTCAGCTGACAATCTGTGCCTTATTAGGTTTTCAGGGCAGCCTTGGGGGACATGGGAAACAGCTTGCTGTGACATCTCCCCATTTTCTACAGATGGACACTGAGATGCAGAGAGGTTATTCCTGTAAGTGGTAGGGCACGCCCTAGGATTCAGATTTTCGAATTATTGGAATTCCTGTACAAAGGCATCCTTGGGAACAAATAATCTCCTCCAGTGTAACTTTTCTGTAAACCTAGATTTTCATATGTTGTGTGCTCAAGGGCTGCGTACTGCAGCGTGCTGGCAAATATTAGACTCCGATTGTTGTTTTTCTCTATTTTAAATGTTAAAAATAGCTTTCATTAGAACAAGAGTCAAATATTTTCATGCTTGCCTAACTCTGAGAGCATGTCACAAGTTTTACAAAGTAATTCAGATCTGGCCATGACTGTTTTTAGTCTCTGAGCAAATGCCTCAGGAAGCTACGGGGAGCGAAAGAGAAGGATGTAGAAAGAGATGGGCTTGCAGCCTTGCCATGCCACCTTGTCTTTCGGACAACTCTTGTAGCCACCAAATTATCAATGTTACAATTAGCCACACTTCACTTACCAAATTAATGAATGCCCGCGAGGAAGAAGCCTGCTGGTCTCCGTGCTGATGGGGAGACACCGGGCAATTTGAGTTTAATTTACTCGTCTCCCAGGAAGGTGGAGAAGAGGCTGCTTCTCGTAGAGGGGCGAGCGGATTCTTCAATTTCAGGGCAGCAGCAGGGGCCTACGATGGATGCAGAGATGATACCCACCAGGAAACTCGGTCCCCCAGTCTTCTTTTCAATGCTTAGTGGTCTTGAGGTCTTGAGAGAAAAATTCTCCTCTTTGCCTCATTTCCCACATCTCTAAAATGGGAACAATCATGTCTCTTTGCAGGGTTGCTGAAAAGTCTCAAATAATATATATAAATTACATGTATGTACATAGATATGCAGCGTTTATCCTCGGGTAGGGATTCTGTGATATCATATGTGGTTATTAGCAGGACTAGGAAGAGCAGTAGTTCCTTTATTGTAATAGGAGGACGCATTTGGTAAGTATTTCCTAGACTTGACTTCACCCTCCTCTATAAATATACAGAAGCCCCCTTCCACTAAAAGTCCTCCTGAAATCCATTTCCGTGTGACAACTCCCTGGGATGCCAGTTGGAGGTATCCCTTCCTCCTTGGTGCCCTTTGTTTTCATCTCTTACTAGGCCAAATATTGTGACACCCAACAGCACCTTTTCTACTTATAGGGCATGGGACACAGGCAGATCTGGATGTTCCACGCAGAGTGGGGCAAGGCATCAGCACTGGGGTGGTGGTGTTGTAGGAGAGGCATCGGGAAATGAGTCTTGTCAGGGCACGTGAGCCCAGGAGGCCAGCCAGGAGGCAGTGTGAGGACTGAGAAGAGCCCTATGGGAAGACCACAGCTGAGCGGTGATGCAAAGTTAAGTCTGGAGCTTAGGCTATGTCCAGCCAGGGCAATGGGTTGGCAGAGATTCAAACGGGCAGGTAGTTTGCACCAGGGGCATGTGTCCCAGGACATCGGAGCTCCAGAATTCAGGCATTAGCCATGAGAGGCAAGAGTGTACAGACCCCTGTCAACTGGTAGGTCACTAGAATCACCGAGGGGATTTTTCTCAGATAAAGATTCTCATGTTCTGGCCACTGAGATTCTGATAAAGTCGGATGCACGGTTAGATAAGGCTATGGGCCTCTCCACGCTGCGACTGCATGTGCTCACCAGGTGATGAGCAATAAAGGCCCCATAGTAGCAGGAATCTTGAAATTTAATTAAAGACTTGAAAATTACCAAGAGGCAGGAGGTCTTCAATGCATGTGAACCAGATGCTCAGAAAGTGTAATGAGCTTACAAACACTCTAGGAAGAAAATTTTTAAAAAGAAGGGCAAGCGCCACCTTGACGATCAAAGCACCAAGGTCAAACTCAAAGTTCCATGTGAAAATGTCATCACCAGGACCCCAACTTTTCCCTTCAAGATGTCCTGCATCAGATTTTCCCTCAAACACACCCAGGAAGAATGGCAATGTCTGAGAGAGCACAGTTAGTGGAGATGAGTAAGTATTCAAATCACACGTCTTGTTGCTTTAAACAATCTGTAGGTGTTTTTCACTACATTATAAGAGGAGTCTCAGGCTCTAAGCTAAGGCCCACCCCTGAGAGGCTGGGGATGAGAGTAGGACCACTGCGAGAACATGAAGGTCAAGAGGCACGGGTTTATTAAACGTATTTATTTCTCCTACTTCATGAAAACATGCTGGCTGAAAGGTGGTAGTCTCTCTCAGCTCTATTCCCCCGCCTTATGTCTAGAAATCCAAGTCTGGCATAAATCTCCTAGGTGGAAAACCAATAGGTTATTTTCTAGAGAAATTAGAGGAACTCAGAGCAAACACCCACTGATATTGACAACTGAATAAAAAGACCCCAATGAAAAGGCAACATCGCCTTTGATCACCTTATGGCTCGGCTCACCAGGTGGCATGCCCTGCCCCCCACACAGAATGTCCAGCTGTTTGAGTCTCTCATTCTTAAATATATTCTTACATACACAGGTAATTGGAAATTTGAGGAAAGTCCTCCAAACTGAATGACAGACAACAAAGCAAACAAATCCAAGGAAACTAGAGGATTTCACAAGAGGCTACAAGGGAGAAAGAAACCATCTAACAGTTAAAACAAGCAAACAAACAAAACCTCCAGAAATGCAAGATATGAGTCTCCAAATTGATATTTGGAAATATCAGATGACCAGGAAAAAAAAGAGATGGTCCAGGAGAGGAGGGGAACAAAGAAGGCAAACAAAATAAACCGACTAAAGAAGCGGACGAACGAAAGAAAATGAGTGCCTCGGCCTCAGCGGAAGCTCTAAAGCAGCACTGGAAGCTAGAAGGCGAGGCGACAACTTTGGGTAGACAATTTATCACGCGTGTCTTGCATTCCTGAGTGCCTGTGAGAGGGGCACTGATCACCCTCTGTTTGGGACTGGCTTTCAGGCATGTTGGTAGAGTGAAGAGCTTTGGAAGACAGACAGTGTTTCCCTCCAGAGCCAAAGGCAGGCACAACCGAATTAGAAAACAAATGTGAAGTAGAATGAAGACAGTTTTATTATTTAAAAAGTTTGCCTTGACAAATTCAAGTTCGAAAACCTTACCTGTCATGGATACACACATCTTTAGGAGCACATTCTAGGATGTTGCGTAAAAAGAAAGAAGAAAAGCAAAGCAAAGCAAAGCAAAGCAAAGAAAAAAAAGATAAAGAATCTAAAAAAAAAAAAAAAAGGAGAACCAAAACCAGAATTGGAGAAGAAAAATCCCAGGATGTCTGCTATGCAGCATGCATTGAAAGCAAACAATAACATTGGGATTGGGATGTGGGGACATTTAAATAGAAAGCCTCTTAAATGAGGATTCTTTAAAAAATGAGTAGTTGAGATTATAGAAAATGTTATTATAACATGTAAGCAAATTTGGAGAAAAGTGTGACAGATTCATAGAAAACCAGGGAAATGGAAAAAATGAAGCAATAATTCTAGGAAAAACAAAAGAATATATGAGGAGGTATGGTTGTATGGAATTCACAATTTGGCTCGCTGTGTAAGTGCCAATTGTTGATTTTGCCAAGAATTATTTTATAAATATGTTATGGGGATAGAAGAGAAAAGTGGATAGTGGCATGGAAAAACTAAGTCCTTATCTACTATGGCACAAAGTCAATAGATAACGTCTCAAACTGATATTTCAAGAAATAGCAGGGTAAGTTTAAATTATACGGGTAAATGCCAGGGGAAAGTTCTAGAACTGTGAAAATTCTAGATGTTATCTCTGAGGCGAGGGACTGCATGTGGAATAGGGGATTTCTATATGCGAACCTTACTTCAAATCGGTATATTACTTCGATAAGAATAATGATCAAATATAAATTTGAGGGTTTTGTTTTGTTTTTTTAAAGGACAGAGATAGCTAGCACAGATTTTAGTGGCTGAACCTTTTTTTTCAACTAAACTGGGCTCATTATTACCATCCCCAAACCAGCTTTTCTCATCATGAACAGAAAAGGCCATTTTAAAAGCGTGTTACATTTTTAACTTTTCGGTTACTCTGTGTACACTCTCAGTTTCATGTTTTCCTTGATTAGGGTGTTTTTTTTTTTTTTTTTTTTTTAAAGTTAAACTTTCTTCCGAAAAAAGAGAAAAAGAACAAGGGCTGGAGTCTGGAGCTGCAAGAAGTGGGTTCCCACCCTGCCCGCCTTATCACTTACTGTGCGTCCTTGGACAAGTCGCTGCACCACTCTGAAACTCGATTTCCTGAGCTGGAGAGGAGGAAAACACCGCTTTTTTCCCCCAGGGTAGTTATAGGCTGGGCATGGCCATTTTATGTCACTGCAGCCTCAGTAGACCCTGGCTGCTTGCACAGAGCAGGCATCTACTAAGTATTGATGTGAATAAATTAAGAGTGATTTCTAAAGATGTTTTAAATAGAACCAAGTGGCTCCTACCGTTAGGTACGGTCCCACAAAGAAGCCGAAGTGGGACCAGAGATGCTCTTTCAAGATCCTGTTCATGCTCTGTGTTGCGGACTTTTCTTTCATCCTACCTTGGAGATACAGAATTCCAGGCCATGCAGTCGGGCTGTTGCAATGAGAAAGAGTGGATTGAGACGAGGCAGAGGTAACTAAACCTGTTTTCCCAGGGATGATGCTGCTTAATGATGGAGGATAAAGGTGTGTTGGACCCCACTGGATTCCCAGCAGACGCACAAGCAGGTAGCTGGCTCGGAGCAAACGCTCGCCAAATGCTGATTCCCTTCCCTCTTCCTTACCTAACAAAGAGCTGGTGAGTGTGTGAATGTGGGCGTCGGTGCGGCTAACCAGTGGTGAGAGATGCAGAACCACTTAACTTTAAGTGTCAGCCCCTCAGGGAGTTTTGCACCAGGCACTTCCCTGCATTTGCAGCATTTCCTTTCTGGCCAGAACACAAGACTTCATTATTCCACCCTCGCTGTGAGAAGCAGCATAGCCTAGTGCTTATGAACTCAGAACTCTGGAGTGAACTCCTTGACCTCGAATCTCACTTATGCTACCAGTCGTATGACTCTGGGCAAGTTACTTCACCTTCCCGACTCTCAAGTACTCACTTGTGAGATGGAGATAATAGTCGTAGCTATTTTTACACAGCTACGATTTTCTTGAGGGTTAACTGAGTTAAATTCTTTAAGCTCTTAGAACAATGCGGAGCACAGGCAAAGCGCTGCGTACGTGGTTGCTAAGCTACTATTCTTCTTCTTCTATGGTGTGTCTAAAATGTTTTATAATTAAATAACTAAGCCTGGTTATCAGATACTCAGATAGGACAATTAAATGTGGGGCCGTGAAGACCCTTGCTCAGGAAGCAGGGCAGGATCCATCTGGCACAAAGGCCATTCTCCCACGCTGCTCCACCTCCTCTGCCCGCTTTTCTCTTTTCCTCCCATCCCCTCCACCACAATCTCCTATAACACTGCGTATTTCCTACTCTGAGAGTGACAGGTCTCATCATCTTCGACGATTTCTGGAGTCTCTAACAGCACAGCACCCTGATCCCAGCATCTCACCTCCAAACCATCTTACTCCCTACTCCTTCCTGCCTAACCCGTCTTCCTCCTCATACCCTCTGGTCACTATCACCCTCTTGCTCCAATACCTTCAGTGGCTCACAAGTATTTATCCAGTTAAGGCACTCAGGGCCCCTCTCCCTGGCCTTACCTGATCCCCACGCTCTTCCATGTCTTCTTCATCTCAAGCTGGTTGACCTCTGCCCATTTCCCGAAAAAGGCCCATCATTTCCTGCTTCTGTGCCGTTGCGCAGGCTGTTGTGATCACCTAGGATGTGTCCCCATCTCCATCTTTTTGAAATCTCACTTATGCTACAGGTCCATTGCACATGGGGTCTTTCCTTCCTTTGAACCTCGGAGTTCTTTATTTGAACCTCTTTTCTGACACAACATTCTGTCTGAACTGCTTTGGGTCTTTAACATCCTACCTCCTTGTGCAGGACCAAGTGTCCTATTAAACTATCAGTGGATCTGTAACTCCTACCCCTAGTGTGCTGAGATACAGCAGACCCTAACTCCTGAGTAGGGGCCCCCACTGGTAGGCAGGTGGAGGCCCAAAGCACTGGGAGCTGGACATAGCGTTATGACAGTGTCTAACACTGGGGATCATGCCCCAAACTGAAAACCATGGATGTGCTACATGCCGGTGCCAGTCTGATGAGGCGTTAAGAGGGGCAAGCTCAGGCACGAGAGCTGAACACATAGGTCAGATCGGAAAAGTCAGGCAGAGGGTAGAAAGCAGAGCGGGAGACATTTCCTGGGTGTTGGTGTATGGCGTGACCACCCCTTTGAGTGAGGAGGGAGCTCCTGGGGTGGAAGCCAGGATGGACTTCCTCTGCCAGGCCTCTGTTACTGGCATGCTCGTCATCCGTCATCTATGACTCCACTGACACCATCATGGCGTGGCTTCCCCACAGGGCTGTGCACACATTGTGACACACACAGGGGCTAGCACACAGGTGACAGACCCGTTCGGTGTGTACAGGCAGGGAATGAACACAAAGGCTGAGGAGGCACCCAGTGGGCAAATGGCAGAGGACTGCAGGCAATGATGGACCAAGACCAGCCAGGGGACCTCCATTTCCCTCACTGCTCCTCACTGCTCTCCTCTGCGTCCTCCCCCTCCTGGCTCATCACCAATTCGGATCCAAACAGCAGTGCTGCAGCAGGCTGGGCTCATCCACCACCCAGGCTGCCTCACAGGGGGCCTGATCCCTAAGTGACCACAGAGAACGAAGGGTCCGCCCTCAACACCAGGCCGCGCCCTCTGTTCTGGAGACTGATGTTTCACACGCACAAAAAACTACGATGACGACAAACATTTTTAGACATGATATGTGCCTGGCTCTATGCTGAGAACATCATATGACCATTTTATCGAATCTCACATTAAAATTAAGAGATAGATATGACTATTAGCTCCGTTTAGAGAGGAAGAAATCGAGACCAGAGAAGTAATTCGTCCCTAGACATACAGCTGGGAACTGGGGGAGCCAGGATCTGAACCTAAGTGCATGGGGCTAGTGACTTTGCTGTAGAGGAGAATGCTGATGAAAAAATAAGGGGAGATCGGCCTCAAGGGGAGGCTTTTTCTTTGTACATCAGGGTAGGAGAAATTAATGAGGGTTGGAGGAGTGAGAAGGGAGGAGAACCAAGGCACAGGTGAGGTGCTGGCCTTGGAGGAGGCTACCGGAGGGGAGAAAGCACATTCCAGATGGCCTCCGACTCTCCACTGACGGGAGAGGAATTTGGGCCTGGGTGGAGTGAAGGAGGAGGTCAGTCTCCACACTGAGGAACAGGCCTGGGCATCCTCGCGCTGCAGGACAGGCCTGTGGGATAGAAAAACAGGCCCAGCTGAGCTCACACCTCAGTGCCGTGACTGGGAACGGCTCTGGAAAGAGCTTTGTCTCTCTGCTGACTCCTATTTAATGTCTGGTTGTCAGCTGACCTTGCCACACCGAAGTCTCCTGCAGAAGTGGATAGGGACAGGGACCTACTATCTTTCCTCCATCCCAGGGATGAGTGAAGCCCCACTGGGAAGCTGCTCTGTCTTCCGGAGGGAAGAGATACGCAGTGCACATCCACAGTCCACCAGGCTGCCCTGACATCACCAATGACAGCCCTTCACCCCGCACTGTGGGTCCAGGGAGGGCTGTGTTCCTGGAGGCTGGAATTTCTCGGAAGGCCATCGAGCGAGCCTTCCGCAGGGATGCTCGCGGCTCCTACTATGCTGGACAGTGAGTTATTGCAGCCTGTTATCTTCAGCAGCAGGTGGAGGCGTCCTGGGCTCCTTCCTGCGGAGTGAAGCCAGGTAATATTTACTGGCTTAAATGAATGAGCTAACCAGCCCTGTCACAGTACAGAGGATGCGCCTCTCACCCAAGGGGTTTTTTTTTTTTTTTTCCTTCTTTCTTTCTTCATTATGTTTGTAATTTTGTTTTATTATTTCCCATTGGAAAGCTGTGAAATGAAAATGATGCAATCTACTGCTGTGAAATAATGTCGTGCTCGAGTCCTTTTCCAATAAGCCCCAGGGTTTGCACTGTGACGGCTTCATTAAATTAGTCGGCTCCGTGGCAAATGGAAAAGCGCTCGGAGCTCTGAGTTCTGTTAATCTGGGCTGGGCTGCCTGAGACCCGCAGACCACCAGGGAGTTGGGGAGGCTCTGCGTGCTGGGGGGAAGAGAGGCCCACCCACCACCTGCAACGTCACAGATGCCACCAGGTGTGCCCCGCTGCCAGACCTCTTAAGGAACCCTCAAACCTTCACCATGTTCCTCTGCATGCCAGACACTACCCCGGGTATTGTCATGGGCCAAGGACACAAAAGGTCAGGGCGCTGACTCTCCATGGGCAGCGTGGACAGCGGCTCTCTGTGTGGATAGAGGAAGGAAGGAGCATTAACTCTACCGCGGGGGGCCAACAGGTAAAAGGTGGGCGCCCACTTGAAGGCCGGCCAGGACTCAGGCTGCCAGATGGCAGTGAAGAGGCCTGGGATGCTTGCCGGTGAGATGTGCGTGCTTCGTCTCCCCTCCCATCACCACCCTCCATAGCGGATGAGAGCAGATCCTCTCTTGCCGGGCTCTACTGCAGTATTAAAGATTTCCATTACCGATAGTTCTTTCCAGTTAGTACTTGCAGTATTAAACTCTGTCATTGTGAAGTAAAATATGCATGATCTCTAAATCTATGTGTATTATAACGAGATTTCATTGTTATAAATTTGTCTTCCAAGTCCCCCATTTCTGCCGTGGCTGTCTTTTTAAAACTCTAATGTCTGAGAGCTGCAGCCAGGGGGTAATTAGGAAGTAGCACTAAAGAACCACGGGCTTATTCTCTCACTTATTCACAGAAATGTATTGAGTGTCTGTGACAAGATATGGTCCCACAGCCAGTGGGAACGATAGTGGTGACAGCTAATTACAGCACGAAGGGATTTGGGTATTAGATGACATGGAGGCCGCCCTCCCCTATACACATATAAATATTGGATAAAATACAATAAAACAACTTGAAATCACAGCTGCATTTGAAAGGAAGAAAAAAATCCGGATTCCAAAGAACAAGTGAACATTCCAAACCAGCGAGGAAAGCGAGAGCTGACGAGGGATTGAAGCCACGTGTGTGTAACTGGGGCTGAGGTTTTAACACCCGAGCAGAGGCAGACATGAAGACCATAGCCTCAAAGGTGGCTGGGCCCCCCAAGGAGATCTAAGATGTAGGTGGGAGCTTAGAAGGTCTAGACAAACCCTACCCACCAGCCGGTGCGTGGTGATGCCACGAAAGCAAGACGATCGCTTGGGTAGAGAAAATGAAAATCCAAGCTTGTGCCAGAGCACAGACATGGGGTCCAAATGCTCATCCCTTGCACAGTGTGGGAACCACAAATGGAAAAAGCAATGCAGAAACTGGTTGGAAACCAGCGGAGCCCAACAGAGGCCAGCTGGAACCTTCCCTGAGGCATGCCTCCATAACCAGCGTGCCCAGAGGAAACAGCTCCTGCTGAAGAGGAGCTCGCCCAGAGAACTGACATGGCACACGAAACCAACTGACAAGAGCCTCAGGTTCAGTGTGGCGCCTGTGTTGACCCCAGAATTACTAGTAAAATGTAACTGAAGTCACGTCCTCTTGGACAAGGGACAGTTTTTCCAATCGTTCACTTAGGAAAACAGTCACCGAGAGCTCGACGTGCCCACTGCAGCGCTAGGAAGTAAGTAAGGCAGGAGCCAGCTTTCTGCAGCCAGGGACTCAGGAACTGGCACATACGCAGAGGAAGACGAGGAAAGAGATGATGACAACACTAGCTCCGTACGTCATTTTAGTGTCTGCTTCCGAATGGCTGCGGGTGAACCTGTTCTTCCCTCTCTGCAAGGCTGGTTTCAACTCCGTGGACACACTGCTTGAGGAGCCATAGGAATATCTTCTCCTGCAGGTGTCATTACCCCATGGCCTGCCCCGCTTGCCACTGTGGGGAGTAAAGTACCTCACAACACAGCTGAACCGTAATTAACAAAGGCAAGAGGAGGGAAGGAAACCCCTCAGCAGAGGAGATTCCGGGCCTGTGTACTGCCCCTTTGGTTTCCGCACCCGCAGCAGCCCACAGCCACGCATTTTACGATGATGAGCCTGAACCGCTCATCGCTGAAGGCTTTCTGATGGAAGGGAGATGGACACCTGTCTAGGGATCATTGTTATCGTGCTAGACAGGCTCTAAATGGCCCTGAATGACCCCTACCTCCCAGCATCAGCTCTTGTGTAATTCTCTCCCCTTGCATGGGGCTGGGCCTACTGACTTGCTTCTACCAAACAGAATGCGGGGAGAGGGAACTTGTGAGATCAGGTTATAAGAGACTGTGACCTCTGCTTCGCTGGCACTTAGGCCTTCCTGGTCTTCTCGCCGTGGTGGAGCAGGCTGCTTGCTGTGTTGGAGAGGCCTATGTGCAAGGAACTGAGTGGAGGTTCTGGCCGACAGCCCAAGAGGAACAGAATCCTGCCAACAACCACTGAATGAGCTTGGAATAGATCTCCCCTGCTGAATCTTAAAACGACCGAAGCCCCAGCCAACTCCTTGATCGTAGCCTTTTAAGTTACCCCGAAGCAGGGGACCCAGCGAAGCTGTGCCGAGAATCTTGACCCACAGAAACCATGAGATGATAAATGGTGCTTTAAGCTGCTAAGTTTTGAGGTAATTTGTTACTCAGCAATAGATACCTAAGACTGTGACTAATCAGCACGTGGTGAACTTACCTTGGCAGAGGATGAACAGGCACGTTTTGGGAACTTTTAAATAATACAGATCAGATCTCCTATTAAACCCTAGTGAATAAGAAAGGACCACCACCAGACCTAGAGCACACTGGGGACTGATTAGAGTAAGAAATTCTTGACACTAATGGCTACAGACTACAAAGCCATAGAGGCCCACAGAGCCATCCAGGGCAGTGACTCTAACAAGGGGGGACATCAGAATCAGCTGGGGAGCCTGGAACTCCATGGACCTGCTGAGGTGGGATCTCTGCAAGTAGAACCTAGAGACAATCTCCCTAGATGAGACAGACCGTATGTTCCTAGGTAAGAACCACTGATGAGCTCCTACTCCCCAACTTGACGTAGTAGGAACTGAAGGTCTTTGTAAGGTCACATGGCCTGTCAGTGGCAGCCAGGATAAGAGCACAGGCCTCCCAGCTCCCTGTCCTCTTCTTTGTCCCCTTTGCCACGAGCCCCCAAAGCCCCCAGGCTCCTGCTCCATGGAGAACTAGGCCCAGCCCTGAGCTAATGTAAGTAGGAACAAAGTAAGAGATACAGAGAAAACTTCTAAAGTTCCTTTATTAATTTCAAAAACAACCTCCATCCTTTACCTTTCCATTTAGTCCTGGCCTGGTGACAGAAAGGCTTTCCTCTCCTGCCTCTTGTATAAGAAAGGAAACAACACCAACACTTCCCATCAGACCTCTGTCTCCAGACACCAATCAGGGGCAGACTGGGCCAGGACTGGAACTTCATGGAACCGAGAACAGGTAGGATCCGTCTCCGAGTCCCACCTGGTTTGCAGTCTTTTCCTCCATTCTCCCTGAGACAGCCACTCCTGCCCTGGGGGGCTCTGCCTCCACCTCCTAGTTCGAGGTGTCTGCAGTAGCAGGGGGCTGCTTGCAGCCTGATTTCCAGTCTGCTTCTCATCTGGGGACGTGTCACCCCATGGTGCCCGCTGGTTCTGGCATGGATCCTTAAGAGCTCACCATTTCCCAGTGCTGGCTCATGAGTGAGGACTCACATGGGTTGACAACAATTTCCCTGCTGTTTTCTGTGCCATCGCCAAACATGTCTGTGTCTAGGCAGAGATGAGATGCCATGTGCTCAATGCGGGAGCCAGTCTTGGTCCATTTCTGAGAAGATGGAGAGAAGAGAGGGTGAACGACGATTCCCCAGCTAAGGCTCAGCTTTCGTCGATACGGCTGGGACATCGGGCGGAATCAGAAATGCTTAACCACTGGGCTAGGGTCCCCTCGACTTCACGGTCCCATGGAGGAATAAAACTGCAACTAATTGCCTTGCCTGGTATTGTTGTTGGCCTTTGATTTTTTTCTCCCCCAAATCAGTTTTAAAAATATAAAAGCAAAATCAATATGTTTGCTAGGAAAACTCATTAAAAGAGAATAACCTTCCAAGCAAGAGGCCAGAAAATGTGACGCGGTTAGTCACAGGAGCGACCAAAGAAATGGTCCTTAGTGGGGATCTGCATGGTCACAGAGACGTGGGAGTGAGCTGCGTGACGATGAGGCAGGAGAGGTGGTGTGGCTGGGTGGCACGCAAACCTCTGCTCTTCCACAGCGCTTCAGCACTTTGGGGGCTCAAGCAGAAAGAGGGGTCTCATGCTGCTGCTTCTCAGACGTCATCGCACATGACAAAAAGGGGGATGGACACGTGTTGGGGAACCACCACTGACCAGGTACCACGGACCATCTCAGTACTACCTCTAAGCTGCTACCCCACGTGGGGGGCATCATTGACTCCACTTCATAGAGGAGGAATCTAAAGCTCAGAGAGACCCAATAACTTTCCACGGGTCACACAGCCAGTAAGATACAAAATGGGCATGTGAGCCTCAGTCTCCCAATGCCAGCACCCAACCGGCTGGGAAGTGAGTGGAGCCAACACTTGCTAGAGGGACCGGCTGCGTGGTGTGCCGAGTGCTACGAACTTAGTGGACATCCTCCCAGAGCACAAGTCCTTCAAAAGCGAAGGTGTGAGACCTGCTCGTTCTCATGACCCTGAAGGCTTCGTCCCAGTCCTCTCCTGCTCTGGGATCGCAGATGAGCATCAGAGCAAGAAAGGATGGTGCAGACGCATGCTGGAGTCCTCTGAGGCCAACAGCCTTTCGTGTGGCAAGCTGACTGACTACTGCTGCTGGTACCGTGGATGCTATCAGAGGCAGCGTTCTCTCCCTCCCCTGACCGTAAGGACCTTTCTTATCAACGCTTCCTCTTCTAACTATAGAAAGTTCTTCTTTCTTGCATCTAAGCCTCAGACCTACACAAACAGTCACATTATTGAAGGCAACGCAGCCATGCCCCAGGCGGGCCCACTGCACACTTACCTGTTTGTCATCTCCATTCTTGCATAGGACAAGAGCCACCGGGGCACCAGGGAAGGAGGTGATGACTGACAGGCACAGCTCCTCCTGGAGGATCTGCTGGGTGTATGTGAAGGCCCAGATCTGGAGGGGAAGAAGCCAAGGAGAGCCACGTTAAGGTCCTTGGAAGCCACCGCTGGTGGGATCCTACTGTGTTCACATGTGATAACGTTGCACAGCTTGGTAAAAAGCTTCGGGGAAGGGGACAGCTAGCAGGAATCCACTGTCGACAAGGTTACCTTGGAAAAGGCTACGGAAGAGCCAATGGAGGAAATACATGAGGTAAGTGCCAGGGAGCAGAGAGCATCTACCTGTTGAAGAAGCCCACACACTTCCCTGTTCTTCCATCAGGGGCGAAAGTGCTGGCCCAATAATGTCAGGAAGCTTGGCCTAGGCTGAAAAATGGGGATATCTGCCCTTTGCCTTCATCATGGGGCCAAGAGAATGACTCCTGAATAGGGTGACTTGAAGGAGAGGACCCCATTCAGGGCTGGATCCCTTCACCTCTGCCCACCAGGTGGCCCTCAGCCTCTAGACCAGGTCCCTCACTGGCAACTTCTCGTTGGCCCAAGAATGAAAAAAGGGTCCCTGAGCTGGCCGGCCCCTGTTCTAGGACATGCCCTATGAGCTGATGTGGTGTTCACCTGCTCCCTGCTTTGCACTTTCCCTAGCTCATGCTGACCACTTCCTGGCCCGGGTCCTCTCCTGCCCTCCACCATCCACTGACACAGTCAATGTCTTCCTGTGCCTTGACTTGTTCCTCTCCCTTGCCTCCAGGTTTCGGTCCTGCTGCTGTCCCCACCAGACCACCAGGAGGCTGACTGCTGCCTTTCCTGATAGCAGGAAAGGGGTCTTCTGGGACCTTCCCTTGTCCCTGACACCTGGATGGGGCCACCAACCTGGTGGGAGTCTCTGTCCCCTAGGGCTGAGTCCCGCCTGGGGATATTTTTGGTCCCTTTTCAAATGCCGGGGTTAGAAGAAGAGCAAGATCAGAAAGTGCTCCCTGCGTAGCGGATGGAAATACAGATGCCAAAAGACTGGCTGGGATGTGAGAATCCTTGAATGGGTACATGGGGGTTCTTCATACACCTGTATCTACATCTACATACATATTTGAATTGTTTTTACAGTAAAAAGTTATTCAACGGACTCTTTGGGACATACTGAGAAGTTCTCCTCCGGCCTTGTAACCACCACTGTTCTACAATTGCCATTTGCCTTCCTCTAGAATAAGCTGAAAGATGCGGGTAGGCACAGGGGCAAAACCGGGATGCTGCTGCTGCTAATGGCTCACATGTGCGGGGCACTCATTGTGTGCCAGGCCCTGTTGTGGGGGCTTCACACACGTTCATTGAATTTTCATGAGAATCCTCTTAGGTAGGCATTCTTATCGTCCCCACTTTACAGATGGCAAAAATAAGGCTCAGCTCTGCTTTGGCTGCTGCCGCCACAGTCTTGGCTGGTCCTGGAGCCCTTTCTCTCAAGCTCAGTCACAGGAGATGTCTGTCCCTGAAAGCCTTCGTCCAGGCTGTGAATATTAAAACTGTAGATCAGCTCCACTTTGACAGGGGATAGCTGGCAAAAGGTTTCCTCTTTGGCCAGTTCCCAGAGGCAGCCCCATGAGGAGGGAAACAAGGGTCGCGCAGACCCCATGTTGGGACTTGGGGGGACAGGCCAGAGAGCAGGCCTTTCCTCTAACGTCGGTGGGCACTGGGGCAGGCGCGGGAGTGGAGGCCCGCACTCAACGGACTCCGTACCAGACCAGGCTCTGTCCCCCGTCGTGAACTCCCAGCCTGATACTCTCTCTGCTTGGTCACTCATCATCTCTAAACTGCCCCCTTGGGCCTAGGTGTGTGCTAGGGACAGTCCACCTCAGGAGAACAGACCCAGGGGTGAGATCCACTTAGGTTCTGAAGTCAGGCTCAGGCCATTCGCATGGGGGGATTCTGGGGTCCTAGACATCTACAGTGTGATCTAGAAGGTGGGAGCAGGTCCTGGGTGTTAGCCCAGGGAATTCCTCGCTCTGTCGGGAAGGGAGAGAAGGGCGTGGGGCCCAGGGTCAAGGGCAGGGCTGTCCAGGAGCCATCTGTCCAGGCCCAACTACAACTGCCCTCATCCGAAGATTCTGCCATTGTCTAGAAACGAGGCTAAACGTACGGTCACCGACGTGGAAAGAAGATGAGGGTTATCCTTCTGTCCCATCACCCCCACCACACAGCGTGCAGTGAATCATGCCTTAGCATCTTAACAGCAAACTCTGCAATTATCCCATGATCACCACAATAAACTGGCTTTTCATGTTTTATGTTACAAACATGAACTGCTTCAACTTAAAAACTTAAAATATACCATAACTTCTGAAAGCCCATTTTGGCATTTCTTCTTTTTTAATACCCTGGGGGCTTCAACAACTGGAAGTGCTCGGGATGGCATGGGGGACAGGTGGGGAGGGGCGGTTCTTTGGACATCTGAGACATCCCAGCCACAAATGCCTTCCAGGAAGGCATGCATAGGGTGCACCCCAGAGGCTGGGGCTGAGGTCTGAGGAAACCACCTCGAGACCTCCCAGGGGAGAACGTGCACGTGCACAGATGGGGCTCAAAGCTTTTCCGCTAAGTGGAATTTCCCTTAGCTGGTGCTTTCCTGGCACTGAAATGGTTCGGCCTTACAATTTCTCAGAGAAACACAGCTCCCAGGTCACATCTGCAGGAGAGGAGAGAGGAGAGGGAAGCAGAACACAGGAGGGGGGTGAGGGGAGCAACGAGGGTTTTCCGATTCCCACTCTGCGGCCTGTCAGACTTCCCAGAATGGCCGGTGATGAATGGGTTTATTAAATGAATCCTGGAGACAGAAATGGACAGAAAAGGCAGGCAACAGTGGCTGCTCAGGCTGGCCTGGCCTCCGTCGATGAGCACAGGAGCGTCTGCTGGTGGCCCCATTTGGGGGACTGGCAAAGTCACTTCCATATTCATGGAAGGAAACCAGAGGCCGTCCTGGACATGAGTGGGTGGCCTCGGTCCCACTGAGACAGGCCGATAAGGGGCTGAGGAGCGGGGAGCCCTCCCCTGGAAAAGGGCAACTGAAAATGCGGGGCGAATGGTCCAGGCTGCACAGCCTTGAGGTGTCTGCACTGAGGAAGCCTCTGGAGACAGCGACTGTGGTGGGAGAAGGGACTGCCTGGCAGTGGGGGCAGCAAACTTCCCTCTAGTAAATGCGCATCTGGCCGTGGCTATGAAAGCTGGGGTGAGGGGAGCCACAGCGCCCAGCCTGGGGCTTCACGTCTTGCACTGCACGGAGAAGCAGAGACGAAAGATTTTCTTAAGAGGATATGCCTGAAGGAGCCACGTTCTGAGGGAGGCAAGCATGAAGATGAGTCAGGGATCCGGGCACACGGGCTAATCTTAGAATGGTCCAGGGCCACCTCTAGGAGGCAAGAAGCAACCAGCCTAAGACAGCGGCTCTCGATAAGGGGTGGGGGACTTTGCACCCATCCACCGCCCCAGGGGACATGTGGCAGTGTCTGGTGATACGTTTTGATTATTATGATTAGGTTTGATGGGGTGGTCACTGGCACCTAGTGGGTGGGAAAGGGATGCTGCTAAACATCCTGCAGTGCACAGGGCAGTCCCGACAGCAAAGAATTACGTGGCACAAACCATCAACAGTGCAGAGGTTGGGAAACCCTCTCCTAGTCTTAAAGGCTTGGTCTGCAGGGGCAGCAGGCCTAGGGCTGAACCCCGCTCCGGCCTTACTCACGTGTGACCTGGGTAGTGCTGCTCAACTTCCCCGAGCCTTGCCTGCTCCATTTGTGAATTGGGGGTACCTGGTTCATGGGGTTGCTTGAAGATTAAATAAGACGATGCATGTGGAGCGCGTGGCCCAGGTGCAGAGTCTCTGTGAAGAGTATTTAATGACACGTGGGAAGAAGAAGTGGCTGGGCGAGGCTAGAGGAACAGTCACACACGGAGAGAAGTCAGGAAGCTGCGTTTTCCTTCACACAGAAGCCCACATTTACTGATAGTGGTGAGTTTCCGGCTCAAAAATTCTTCTGTGTGGGGAATAGTAAATGGAGAAGAAACGCTGAATGCAAGGCGGCATGGCTGGTTATGCTGTGCTTAGAGAGCTGAACTAGCTCAGTTATCAGGGGCTCTTCAGGTCTAGCCGCATCGCATTCAGTGTCTGTTTAATCTTCACAGCGACCCTGGGAGGTAGGTAGGTTTCATGGAAGAGGGCACTGTGGTCAGTGGTTACTCTGGGCAAAGCGAGAAGCAGACTCTGGGCTTGACAGTGACCATGAGACCCCCTAGGTGAAATGGGATCTGAGCTGAGAGTACTCAGGGCCACCACCTGGCCTTGAACTGCTAAGGCCACACCAAGCAGCACACTCGTCCGTCAAACACACCCTTCGAGTGCTGCAGACAAGGTTTCTGGAACGAACAAGTGGGTTCAAGTGAAATTTTGGTTCAACTGACCGTGAGGCCTTGGGATCCTTGAAGGATCACCCAAATGCACTGACTACCAAGGCTTGAGTCCTGGTTCACCTGCTTAGTAGCCCTGTAAACCTGAGCGAGTTATTTAACTCGGCCCCTCAGTCCCCTCCTATGAAACATGAAGAGACTATCAGTCCCCACAGCAGAAGGTCACTGCGAGGAACAGACGGGTGGACACTATGTGCGTCCCGAACAGTGCCTATCGCAGAGCAAGTGCTGGTTCTTGTCTGCACGTTGACTGTGATGATGGAGGGAGCTAATAGGAAGAGAAATGGCCCTAGAGGGTTTCCTTTAGAAAACTGCCTTTGCTTTGCCTCCCAGGACAGGCAGTTGCAGTGGGGCCATTCCCAAGGGAACGTTAAGAAAGCTCAAGGAGGAAGGGTGGTCTCGGGCAGGGAAGGTGACATGCCGGCAACCTGTCCCAGCCACTTGCATGCATACTTCAGAAGCCAGTAGCCTGATCCGCTGAGGATACAGTCAGGACTTTTTAATTTGTGTGGTTTCCCTTTCTCTAAACTGGGATAGCAACCAGGTTGGTGCAGCTGTCTTTCTTCTACTTCCACAAACATCCTGGGAATCCAATAAAGTTAAGAGGAAACCTAACCTGGAGGCTTCTTGGGCTTCACGTGTTTACAAACTGATGAGGTATTTCTCTTGCCTTTCACCCAGGGCATCAGTTTGCCGACATCTTCAATGCACACGCAGATTCAACAAGGAAGGAAGGTAAGGGAGGGTGAAGGGTAAATGGGGCTGGAGGTGACGCAGGGGTGAGAGCCGGCATCAGAACCAGAGGAAAGCCATGGTCCGATAGCCTCTTTTCAATCACGAGGACCCCTTTGTGCCTGGTGACATACCACATGGACAGCGAGTCGCTAGCTCTTGGCTTCCTTCCTGTGGTGCTCTTTCTCCCCAGATATCTAGGACCTGGGAATCCCTAACCCAAGTGACCTGAGCCTCATTTCAGGACCTGTGTGGGTCCCACCTCTGGGTCTGTCCTCCTGAGGTAGACTGTGTCCCTAGCACACAGCAAGGCCCAGGGAGGACAGTTTAGAGGGAAGTGACCAAGCACAAATATGCGGGCTGGGAATCCATGCTGGGGGACAGCCACAGTGGAAAAAAGGGGGGCTGTCCAGGCTGGAAGCCAGCATTGCTTGTATCCCCTGGTCCAAGTGGGGCCTTCACTCCTACGCCTTGCCCAGTGTCCATCAATGTTAGGGAAGGGGCCACCCTCTGGTCTGATTCCCCCACGTCCCAACTTGGGATCTGACCTTTGTTTCTTTCCTCATGGGGTTGCCACTGGGAACTGGCCAAGAAGAATCTCTTCCCTGCTATCTCCTGTCAAAGTAGAGCTGCTCTACAGTTTTGATATTTACAACTTAGAAGAGCATCTCAGGGACAGGTATTTCCTGCGGTTGAACTTGAATAAAAGGGCTCCAGACCCTGGCAGCAGCAGCAAGAGCAGAGCTGATGGCATGGCGGCCACAATTTCCAAATCCTGCCTGCAAGCCCTCTCCAGGACTTGGTTTCATCTCCTGTAAAATGAGGATGACAGTAATACAGTGGTCCCCCCTTAACCACAGAAGATACGTTCCACGACCCCCAATGGATGCCTGAAACTGCGGCCAGTACCGGGCTCTGTGCATCCTAAGTTTTTTCCTATCCACGCACACCTTTTTACTAAAAGGAAGCACATTGTGGCTTCTCTCTGGCATACCTCAATTGCCAGCATCACTACTCTTGTGTTTTGGGGCTGTTGTTAAGTAAAATAAGGGCGGCTTGAACACGAGCACTGAGATAGTGAGACAGTCAATCTGATCATCGAGACGGCTACTCGTGGCTGATGAGCGGGGAGCACATGCAGTGTGGGGACGCTGGACGAAGTGACGAGCCACGTCTGGGGTGGGGCACGACGGCCAGAGGTTCATCACACTGCTCAGAACGGTATGCAATTGAAAACATATTATGTTGCTTATTTCTGGAATTTTTCCATTTAATATTTTCAGACCATGGGTACCTGAAACCATAGAAAACGAAACCACGACAAGGGGGACTGCTGTGCCTACTTCCTAGGGTGCTCGATCGAGTCGCTTCCTTGATATGGCCTCGCAGAGGCAGAAGCAGTGGGGGCAGAAGAGAGGGTCGAATGAGTCACATGAAGGAATATGAAGGACGGAGGGGCAGATGTGACTCTCTGTGGACAGGCCAAGGGGCAGGACAAATAGAGAGATGGAGAAGGAAAGTGGCAAAGCAGGGTGAAGAGGGGAGAACTGCTCGGTGCCATGATTCATTAGCAGAAAAGGGGTGGGAAGCAGAAGGATGGGCCTGTGATTTCATGTAAAAAGGAGGAGCAGATCCTGAAAGAGAAAGGGTAATATATGTCAGTCCTACCAAGGTGTATGCCACACACACGGAGCATTATGCTGGCTGAAACTGTCTCGGGGATTCCTATCAGTCAGAATCCTCGGACACGCACCCCAGGCCCGCTGTCGGCCTGGCCTCCCCCAGGAGAGAGGGCTGGGTGTCCTCCAGCATCACCCCTCCTTGTAGCTCAGCATGCAGCCTGCTTCCCGCTGTCATCTGCTGGAGTGGACCGAACACCCTTCTATCTAGCGTGTTCTTCCATCATCCTTAACTCACGCTGCTGCCACACAAACCCAACTGTTCACTCCAAAGCAGAGAGGAGTGACAGCTGGGCACTATCTTCTAGGAAAACTCTCTGCTCACTCGAAGATCTTACTATGATAACCCTTAGTTTCCCACAGATGCCTCCTTCCCCCCACCTTTCTCAGGCCACTGGAAGAGTGGCTGCGATCGGTACCATTACCTCCAGGTCAAGTAAAGGCCTGGTGAGCTCTCCCCGGGGTCAAGCTTGGGGGACTTCTCCCTGAGACCCAGAGATCCCATTGCTCCCCTCCTCCCACTTCCTTATGCAGCCGACAGTGTTAAGTACCAGAAGAGGCCCTACTCTGCTGGACACGGACCAAGAAAATTCCTGTCCCAGAAAAAGGGGAATGACAACATTCTGGCTGCTGGGATCCCCACGAGCAGTGCCCACACACTGATTCAGAAGGGACGGGTGTCACCTACTCACATTTTGCTAAATGCCACTTGAACAGATTATGTCATTCCCAGCCAGCCTGCCATCCCGAAAGCAAAACTGATACCTGCTTCCTTTTCCTATCTGACTCAGGCAGCCGCCTCCTGTGTGCTGCTGAAGCAGAGAGGTGGCTCTTGGGAAAGTCACAGCAAGCTGGAGGCTGGTGCTGAGAAGCTTCAAGCCCCAGACTGAGAATGTGGAGACAATGGGGAGCCACACCGGGACAACGGTGTGACGACTGCAGGCCGGATGGGGGTGAGGGGCAGGCACTGAAGGCTGTGGCCACAGTCTAGCACAATGGTCCCCAAATGGGTTTTGTGTGTGCCCATGGGCCTTTGGTAAAGCCTGGGGACAGTCTGATTGCCATGACTAGGAGTGCTATGGGCATCTGGTGAGCAGAGGCTGGGGATGCCGCTAAATAGCCTACAGAGCACAGGGCAACCTGACTACGAAGAATTATCCAGCCCAAAAGGTCAACAACGCCGGCTGAAGAATGCTGACCGGGCATGAAGAAGTGACTGAAGGGTCCAAGGACAGCTATTCTGAGGGAAGAAGGGCTGGGACTTGCAGACACAGGGGTGCAAGGGAAAAAAGGAGCCATAGCAGATGTGCCTGATCATCAGGATTCAGTTTCTTTTCAAGTCCTCGGGGAAGATGCCCCTGCTCTTCGTGCACATGCTGAATGCTATCTCTCGGTGCTTCTACAGTGCTCCGGACGAAACTCTGTCCCGGACAGTTTATATCAGAATGGCTGCTTACATGCTTATTTCTGCATTCGATCCCTTAGGGGACCATGGAGGCCTGTGACCTGCCCCTTCACCTCCGCATCTTCAGTTAGCAGAGAACGTAGATGTTTGTTGAGTGAGTGAGTGAGTGAGTGAGTGAATGAATGAATGAATGAATTCGGGGATGGGTGCATTTGTGAACTGATAAAAGAGAGGAGGTTGCCGAAGCTGGAAGCATGGATAAAATCTCCAAGAAACCATTTATAGGAAAAAGAACAATGACCTGGGAACCGTAATGAATACTTAACCTAAGGCTATGAGAGTTGGGGAGAGAGGAGCCAGCAAAGAAAACAGAGACAGGAAGGACAGAAACACGGGATCACGCAGTGCAAACCGGAGCCAGGAGGGAAGTTAGGAGATGACTCTAATGAAGCAGGCGGGCCACATGTCACAGACGTTGAGGCGGGCTGTGAATGTGTCCGGGACCTTCCAAAGAGCCGTTCTATCCGCAGAGGGGAGAACACTGACCCACAGAACACGGGGGCGCTGTGCTGATGAATCAAGGTGCAAGAAAAACTCTCTCGTGACACGGCTCCTCCAGATCTGGGGGAAGCAGGAGATCGTGGGGGCGGATCCAGAGGCCTGCTGAGTGAGGGACGCGGATGAGTGAGGCCCTGCCCAGAGAAGGGCATGGAAATCTGGGTTAAAACTGTGGGGAGAGTCACAAAGCAAGCATCTCATCCTGGAGCAGTGTCACCCAGCGGCATTTCATATTTGGGAGGTGGGTGTCCTGTGTGCCCTGCCTGACCCAGCCCACGTCGGGTGAACCCCGATGCCATACCCTTTAAACTGCTAGTTAAATGGCAATTTTCTGTAAGCACGATGTTGTCTGATAAGATGTCTTCCAGGGGGATTCCGTGCATCTGGAAACCCGGCGGAGTAAACCCAGTCCCAGAGTGAGGGGCAGTCTTGCTTCTCTTGCTCTGCTGCTGAGCTCTGCGCATAACTGGACACCAAGTTTCATACAAAAGCAGGTGGCGGAGGCTGAGTCTGCGCACACACGTTTGCAAATCCCCAGCCAGTTACTTACCTGGGACTTCACATCCTCGCCTTTGTTCTTTGCACAGGGGCTTAACTTGAGGTTGTAGACCTCTTGGTTCTTCTGCCTTTCAGACTCCAGGCACTTCTGCCTCTGTCGGATATTGCCCTTCTGGATGGAGGAATCCTGGGGGACTCTAGAGGAAAGCCAGAGAGATGAGAATCCCCACCTCTGTGGATTATAACCCTCGCCACTGGAGAGGTGGGGCAGTGCTTTGAGAATAGCAAGGGCGTTTCGCCCTGGGCTGTGTTACGACGACTTGTCTGCTCCAGAGGGGAATACCCCTAGGAACAAGGCAGAGAGGAAAGATCCAGGAGCCTCAGGGAAGATGGAGCCTGGAACAGAGCCCCCGCCCCTACGTACATGTCCTCAGGTCATACCTGGGGGCTCATGCCCTAGCTGTTGACAAAGTCTGCTACTAGCTAACCTAGTCCCTCAGTTACTGCTATGAGGACTCTTCTGGTTTCAGGGACAAAGGGAGCCGGTTCTTCCTAAACCTCTGTATGGGTAGAAGCCCTCATCCAGTTGGCCAGAGGCTGTCCCTTCTCCAGACCACGTCAGCTGAGGGCCTCTCATTGCAGCGACCGAAAGCTCAAACAGGAGGGCAGATACCTGAGCTCTGGATAGACGTTCTCCAGGTACCACTTGAAGCTCTGACACTGCAGACTCTTCCTCAGGTCCAGTCTGCTCTCAATGCTGAAGGCAGACACAACGACAGACACACAGCTGCGTCAGGGACAGGCACAAAGCACAGCCTCCGCCCCCGCTCGGTACCCACAGCTCTCTGGAGTGCGCTGGAGAAGTCAGCCGAGGCAGATTTCTAGAACTCCAGACAGAGCCGTAGAAACACGTGGCGATGTCTCACAACGGCGCCCCGCCGTAGTGACACCAAAGACTTGCGTTTTTACATGAAAATGGAACCGGGGGTTGGTTTTTCTTTTCATTAAAAACAAGGCCACAGGGTGTTCCTAACTCACTGCCCAGACCCAGGCTACTTGCTCACAAACCCCTCCCTGGATTCTGCAGCCAAAATACAACCCCTGGCCACCCCGGCCTCAGAGAATTCTCTCCTTTGGCTGGTTCTGGGACCTGGTCATGTAGTTGTTCATCCAATATGTACCAAGCACTTACTATTGCCAGGGCACTGTGACCGATGTGGGATATCATGAGGAGCTTCGCAGTGACAGAGAGGGGTAATGAAATGAGCAATCGCAACGCCCCGTGAATGTGGGGTGGGCGCCCGGGGGGCTGCGGGAACAGCTCAGAGGGGTGCCCTTGCTTGTTGGGTCAGTGGTGCTCAAGGTGCTGGTGCTGAAGGAAAAGTTGATGTTCTCAGGACAAGCTGGAAGGTGGGCGAGGCAGGGGCCCCTGGTAGAGGCCGCAGAACAGCAGAGAGCGGTGCGTGTGGAGGAGGGAGAGTTCTGCCAGCAGGAGCAGCGCTGTAGGAGGTGGACATATGTGCGTGTGTGAACGCAGTGTGTGTGTGTGGGGGGGGGTTGGAAGAGGGGAAAGGAGTGGGATGAGAGATGAAGATACAGACCACACAGGGTCTTGTGAGGCGAGAATGTGGAGAAGTTTGAAATTTAAGGGCAATGGTGTAATTGATGGCTTCTAAGCAGAGCATGACACGGTGATATTTGCACTTACTGATGGTGAATGAGTCTGACAGAGACAGAGAGGGCAGTTGGGAGGCAGCTGTAGAAACCAGGGTGCTGACCATTTTCAGGGTAGAAAAGTGGGGGTGGAAAGGGAGAGGAGTAACAAGTTCGAGTCCCTCCACTTCTCTCCATCTGCACCACTAGCACGCACCCGAGTTCACCTTGTCCTTCCTGGGCATTCACGCAGAACTGGCCCTGCTCCGTCCCGTGGCACCACCTTCTATCCACCTAAGACTGCACCAGGCAGCCTCACGGCACCAGGACTTCTGATGTAGCCCTAGCCACACTTCCTCACCAGACCCTAACCTCCAGGCGGACAGGAATGACGTCAGTTATTTTTAAAATGCTGAGTGTTCAGTGTTTAGCAAGGACCTGGGTCACCAGGATGTGACGACTGCTGGGACATGAGGGAAGAAGAGGAAGGGGAGGAGTCCAGGTCAACACCCAGATTTCTGACTCAGGCAACAAGAGGCAAGGAAGAGCGTTCACTGAGATGGAGAATATGGGATGAGGAGCAAGGTGAGGTGCAACGTGGATGAGTTAGGTTGTTTGGAACTTGTTGAGTCGGAGGAGCCTGGGAGAGATCCAGGTGGAGATGTCCAGCTGATACTTGGATATAGGGACTGGAGTCAGAGGAGTGGTCCAGGGTAAAAAAAGAGATGTATCAGCAGCATGGAAGTGCTGGTTGATGCCAAGGAGAAGGTGCAGTAAGAAGAAAGCTTATGGCAGAACCTCGGGGAAGACTAACTTATAAGGATAGAAAGAGGAAACTGGGACCCACAAGGGTGGTGCCTGAGCAATAGGACAAAAGCCAAGGCAGCGGTTATGGAAACCCAGAGATCAGAGGTGCACCAAAAAGGGGTTGGGATAAGAGAAAGCTCATACTAACGGGGTCAAAAGAGGATGGTGTGGGGTCCAAGGGAGTCATGGTGGAAGCGATCACAGGGGATGGAGGGCGAGGCCTCTGGTCACAGACGGGGGCCTCAGAGGTGATGCAGGCAGCTTTTCACAAAGCTTGGCTCTAAAAGGAGCAGAGCGCAGGGTGTCAGTAGTGAGCAGACCCGGAGTGAAAAAGAGTTTTTCTGTAGTTTTCTTTCTTCCTCTCCCTTTTTAATTAAGACACTGCATGAGTTCAAATGCTGATGGGAACCATGCAGTAGAGAGATGAGTGATCCCGGAAAGAACTGAGACACACGGAGGGCGAAGTTCCCTAGAACCGTGGTTCCCACACCATCTGCACATTAGAATCTCCTTGGGGGGAGTGTCTTTTAAAAATTCTACAGCTGGGACCGCACCAGCTCTCTGGGGGTGGAGGCATTGGTAGGCGATTGTGATATGCAGGCCATTCAGGGAATCATCACCCCCAGAGCCTTGCTCTTCAAGTTGAGGTGCTTGGACCAAGGGCATGGCATCCCCCGTGAGCTTATTAGAAATGCAGCCCGACTGGACAAGCATGTACATTTTAACAAGATCCCCAGGAGGTCCGTGCGCACATTAAAGTTTGAGAAGCCCTGAGCCAGGAGGCAGGAAGAGATGAACTCAGGCAACGAGAACCCGATAAATGTTGATTTATGAGTGAATGCAGAAATGAAAGGTGCATCTGGAATACAGGTGGAGGGCTGGCCCGTCATAGCAGGAGACACACCTTGTCCTTAGAGATGAAAGAGGCAGAGAGGGATGGTGCAGATACAGTGAAGTTATAGGTCGGTTTGTGTTGGGAAACGGATTCATCTATAAAACAGGAGGTGTCATCTGCTGTGAGGGAACGGACGGGTTGGACTTGGTGGCTGAGGAGAGTGGAAAATGTTTCAGTGGAGATGGAGGGGAAACTCTGGCCAGGAAAGATGGCAGGACCAGGAGGACACAGAAGGCCTCCCTGAGAGGGACGGCTACAGGGTGTTAGCAGCACCAGCAGGTATTTCCCAAGACTATGAGGCAGCCTGTGCACAGGAGGGGAAAAGATATAGAATCAGGTTTACTGGAGGGTGAGAACACTTCGCCTGAGGGAGTTGACAGACGCACAGCAGAGCAAAAGACCCGAGGACAACGTCTTTCAAGCTCTGTAAGCAAGAGAACAGAATCTAAGCCAGAGAGGAAAGGAATTGAAAGCGGGAGTAGAGGGATGATGCCTGCAGACTGGAGCTTCCCTGAGGAATGGGACAAACACCTTGGGAGGCTCCAAGAGACAGCACTGGAGGGACAGCATGGGTTAATGACTTCAGAGATGCGTCTCATTCTGGCGGGGTCTGATTTAATCCTCCCAAGCGGTTATGGGCTTGGCTTACGCAGCGCAAACTGCAAAAAACCCATCTGCTTCACAGCCTTAGTCTGACTGAGTGACACTTGTATGGCCAAAAGCCCTTGGCTGCTCTCCCCAACCCAAGACAGACAATGTCAACGAAGTTGCCATTTCTCCCTCCTCAAATTAGCTTCGGGGTAGGGAATGCGACGTCGTATAGTTTTAGATTCAGACAAGTGTGGTTTGGGCCTCATCCCCCTCTCACAGTGTGTGATCCAGGGCAAACACCTTAACCTGGAGACGTCCCAGTTCTCTCATCTGTAAAACAGGAGCAACCACACCCCCGCTGTAGGGTTTGGGGAGGACTAATGAGATACCTTCTGTAATGGCATTTGGCACTTAGTTCCTTGCCCTGTCCTCCTCTCCCGTGAAGCTGGAGCATTGCTGTTGGGGACATTTATATGCGTACTGTTCCTCTAAGGAAAAAGGGGAATTTAGTGGGTGATTGAGAACTAGGAGGAAGGCACTGCAACCTGGAGGCACGAAGGCTGCTTAGTCTTACATCCCACCTTTCTGTAAAAAGCTGCAACGAGCTGTCCAGTGTACAAGGACAGCCCCACCTCCTGAGCTGGTGGTCCAGACTGCCAAGTAGTCATTGCACAGAAGCTGCATCAAGCCCTGCACACCCTGAACTGGGCAGGGGCAAGAGGGACACGAAAGAACAGCCACAGTGTGGGTCCTAGAGGGGCTTAGCAGCCCAGGAGATCAACTGAGCGGACAGGACGAGCCTGTCAACACTGTTCCTCTTGGGCCTATGGGCTGGTGCTCTTCTTGGTTCTGCACAAATCAACCAGCAAGGACACTTACTTTCCAAAGGGCCTCTCCAGGGCAAAGGGCCGGGCAGCGTAATAGTACTGCTTGTATTCATCCATCCACACTTCAGCTATCCGCTTGGTGTTCCTACAGGGGATGGGAGGGGATGTCAGGGAGAGGCTGGAGGACCCATGGTGTACAGTTAAAATACACACCTGTAAGCAAGTTGGCAGCATCACCCAAGTCGGAGCCACTATGGTCCCGTGACACTATTCATTCCAGGGTGCTGAGCCCAGCCAGGTCCCACTCAACCTCCAAAGGGTCCTTTTCCCCAACACACAGGCTTTTAATAGCAATGACAAAGTCTTCCCCAAAAGGCACGCACTAGAAAAATTACCCAGAAATTGAACTTCTGTGACTCTCAAAAAAAAGGAAATATTTCAAAAAAATTAAAAAAAAAAAAAGTTACAGGGAGAAGAGAACCAGGAGGGCCTGGTGCATCCATCAGAACTGATAACCAACAGGGAAGGGCAGGCCTGTGTTGGCCATCTTGCCGTGGTCGTGCACAGGCTCCTACTCCAGGTGGTCCCCCTTTACACAGGAACATGCCAAGGTGACAGCCCTCCAAGGGGAAAGCCAATCCCAGTCGGTCTCCCCACAGTCAGAGCAACTAGCTTGGTGCAGGTGCAAAGAATTCAGTAGTTAAGGCATCTCTGTCAGATTCCTAAGGTTTTTAAATCAGGTATTTGCTCTGAGTCTGATCCCAAAGGTCATGGGGGAAAAAAAAAGACAGACAGAGAGAGAAATGCTGAGACTGTCATCATTCAGCAGTCAGGGAGGCAAATTCCAGGAAGAGCCCAGAGTAGAGAAAAAATACATCAGAAACTACCAGATGCCGGGAGCAGTGTGGGAGCAGCACCTGTTGAGGCCCTCGGAAGTGAACTTGGGGTCTCAGCAGACAGTGTGCTCCTCCAGATTTCTGGCTCCGTTTGGAGCAGAGGGATTGCTAGAGAGGCATGGCAAGCCCTTCCTGGGGGACCTGGAATGAGCTGTGCACACACCACCAAGTTCCCGGGGCACCGAAAGCAGTTATTGCCTTGCTGGGCCTTCCACAGGCCGAACCATCGGCAAACTGGACGCTGCTCAGGAGCCAGCTGTGCCGCATCTCTCTAACCACTGAGTGACCTACTGGCGGCATGCAGGATGCCCACTGGCCAGGGCCCAGTCTCAATGACAACGTTCTGGAGCCCGAGGCTCTGTCCCCTCATTCCCAGGCTGGCCCCATTCCACATCACAGTCACGCCGTTCTCCTACACCAGAGCTCACCAGCTCCCTTTTCCCTGTAAGAGCCGGACAGCTGAGCCAGCCCTGCCTTTGTTTCCCCGTGGCTACCCCACCCCGCCCACCAGTTTCCAGGAAAGGCGTTAACTTCCCCAAAACCGACACCTCCTCCCAGGTGGCCGGGGTGTGACCCACACCTGTTCATACGTGTGGAAAACCAAGGACAGAGAACACGGATGAGGAGTGACACCAAAGGAAGAAAAACACCCAACGAGGTGCTTAGCAACTCCTTCCTGCAAATGGGCCAAACAACAGGAAAAATAAAGAAAAAAGGGGAATAAATAGGTGTGTGAAGCTTTCAAATGAGAAAAAACAAGAGGATGAGAGTAAAGGAGAGAGGACGCTAGAGGGGAAAAAAAGAGAGAAAAGAATATACATGAATTATTAAGGGAGAGGAGAAAGGTTGAAAGAGGAGAAATCAAGCAAAGGAGATGGAGTATGAAGGGAGGCAGCAGGAAGAGGCACGTGGGCACCACTGAGTCACTGAGTCCCTGGTATCTTGTCCTTCTCCGTGTAGGAGACGAGAGCACCCTGTAGGACAGGAGCTCAGGTGGCAGAGCCTGCCCCAGCCCGAACCCTTTCTGTGCACCGGGGAGGCCCTGGAGCAGGCACACACCTTGTGTCCGTGTCCACTGTGCCTCCCCATTCCCAGATCGTCTCAAAGACCTTTGCCCTGGTGACCCAGCCCGAAGGTGGGAGCAGCGGATCCTCTAGAACTCAGGGGCAAGAAAACGGCTTCTCTTCCCCTGACTCCAAACAACCCAGAATGCCCAGAGCCCCGAGTTCTGTAATGCCCAGTGACTCAAAGGCCCCAAGGCCACATGCAGGGCCTTGTCAAGCCTGGAGGTGGGCCCTGTCTAATGCTGGATGGGCAGGCCCGGCCTCCCTGCTTAGGCAGAGGCCCCGAGAGCATGACATGTGGCTCCTGATCACCCAGGACACTCTGACGACCAGAGAACCGGGGCCAGCCACAGCCCAGCGCCAGGAAAGCCCTCGGCCCCTGCCCTCCCCACGAGTCCCTGGGACACGCACTTACTTTATATACGTGTTGGCATTTCCATCCGGGAAAACATACGGGTGCTTCTTCCGGAAGACGTGCCCCACTCGACTGCAGGGGACGATCTCCAGGCTGCCCCCGCACATCCACACCCTGAAGGAGATCTCTGCAAGACAGCCACGCCGCCCGTCACGGCTCTGCCTCCCGGGACGGCAGCTTTGCATACCAGGTGCCAGGGAACACCCAAGTCCAGGAAAGTGTTGAGGACGGGCTGCACCTGGCCTAGGGTACAAGGTTAAGAGCGAGCGTGCAGCCAGACTGTGCGCCTGACTGGCCAGGAAGCCTGTTTCTCCAGCCACGGACAGGGGTGACAGCTCACACCTGGAAGGGTGGTGCGATTTCACATTGGGACCATGGCCTGCACGAGGGAGGAGCACGTATCTAAATGAGCCCTGGCACACCTTCGGGGCCAGCCGCGATGCCTTAGGCCGGAAAAGAGAAGCCTGGGGTCTCCAGAGCACTGCTTTTGGACACGTGGAAGTGTTCAGTGCAGGAGGCGTTATGCTCGCGTGTAAGACCCCAGAGGATTAGAACCAGGACCGAGGAGGATTTCCATTCAAAGATATGGGAGAATTTGCTGACAGTCAAGGTCCAGGTAGAAGTGGCTGTCACGGAGGCAGCGAGTTTCACACTGGGACAGGCCAGCAAACCACAGGGCCAGGATGCAACAGGGAGGGCCAGTTCCAGGAGACCACCTCCCAACCCCCAGACTGCAACTCTACCTCTCTGCAAGGGCACCTGAATCGTAGCCCTCCCCGGAGGAGGAGGATTAAGAGCAGCCACAGAATGTTCCGGAAGACTCAAAGCTGTGGCTGGGGCTGCTCCCCTGGGTGGGGCTTTTGCACACATACCCACGTCTTCCTGCTGCAGGTACCCCCGGGAGGTGGGTGGGGTGGAGTTCCCAGCCCTGGGACTGGGCTGGCGTGTGCCTTTCCCCTTGAGGCTGCTGACTAGCAGGCCTGGCGCAGTGGCTCTGCCCCATAAGGCAGCGGTGGCCCACCAAGCTGGTGCCATTGTTCAGAACTGCCAATGCATAGGGATGATAAAAAGCAGCATGACCGTCAGGCCGTTTTATTCTTGCTTTAGACTTTGCCAGCCAGTGTACCCCTTACCGACTGTACCCAGGGCAGGCTGTGCCCCCGTACCCTGCTGGGTATGCCACGAGTGGGGAAAGTCAGCCTCCCATCTGGGAATCCTGCCCAACCCATGCTTCTGTAGTCAAGCTCAAGCATAAAAAGGACAGGCCGGCTCAGGCCTGTGAGTGACGCCCCCTGGGAGGGGCCGTGTGGCAGGCAGCAAGCCAGTGACCAGGAGCGGGAATGAGGATGCAGGCATTCCACTGCTTTCCCGCCACACACACACACACACACACAGACACACAGACACACACACACACACACACACACACCCTGCATGCCCTCGGCCGGGCTGTCTCCCTCTGTCTCTCCACTACGGACTCTCTCTCTCCTCCTTCCTGCGCTCTGTCTCCCTTCATTCCAGCTACCCACGCAGGTGCCTGGACCTCTTTTTCGTCCTGATGCAAATCTGCTGTCTCACTCACCAGTCCTCAGCCACACTTCACCTGTCTGTCCCCAACTGTCCCCTGCCATGTGTCCCTGAGTTGCAGCCAAGGCTTCCTTGACACCAAGCCCACTGTTGCCACCTTCTCCCCTCCTGACCCTCTACCTGTCCAGGTGCTCTCCCAGGCAGGCTATGGTTCCTTCTCAGGAAGCTCGGATTTCCTTCTGATTGGGGACAGCCCACTCGCTGCGTCTGTGGGGGAACCTGCTTGACCTTGCCGAGGCTGGGTCTCCTCATATGACAAACGAAGATCATACAAATACGCCACAGGATTGCCGTCGACATCCAATAGGACAGAATTTTGAGAAGAACGGCGTGATGGAAAGATCGGGGCAGTCATGAAGAGCTATTCCTCTGAAGAAGCCCGCCTCTTTCAAACATGGACAGGGATGGCTTCACCCACCCGTGCCCACTTCCAACTTCCTTCTTCTTCCACAGGAGGCACTTACAAATAAGATTTTGACTCTCCATCAAGGTCCACGGTTCACAGTGGTCTGGGGTTTGGTCGGGGCACCAGTGATGGAATCGTGTGGCCCAGGCTGGTGTTTGCAGGAGGCAGGGAGCCATGAGTGAGCTTAGGCGACTGCCACCCCGCTCTCCACCTTGCAGCGAGTGCGTCGAGGGGCTGACGGGTCAGTCCAGGGATTCCGTTAGGACGTGTGTGCATGTAGACTCCTGATGTCTTCATTAACAGGCCTAAAAGCTGCTGAGCTCCAAGCACCTCCCTCCTGGGATCTCAAAACAGGATCTGTTCTCGTCCCTAAAAGGGGAAATGCTCTAATCCCTCAAAACTAGCGATGGAGGCTTTGCTTACTAGATATAACCTGCCCATTTCGTGCCAGCTTTCTTCCAAAAATACGCACACGTTTCGGCTCTGGTCTCTTCCTTTCCATGTATTCAAATGAGACATATGTCTCTCTTCATTTGCAAAGCGAATCCCACTCCCACCCCCTACACTGATGCCCCTGCAACCTGCTCCTTTCCCGTGCTTCCTCTATCCAGCATTTCGCTTTTCTCTGAATCTGCTGAATACCCTCCCCTCTGCCACAGTCGTGCACAGATCCCCACCTTGGGAAGCACTGTCACCTGGCCCTGACCCTTCTCCTCATTCCTTCTGGTCTCCTGACATTCTTCATTCAAAGGCTCTGTCCCTGAGCGTCCTTCCTCATCTGATCCCAACGGTCACTTGATGCTGACGACTCACCTCCATCCCGCCAGCCCCAGGTCTACCTGGGCTCCAGCACCAAGTTTCTGAGGCTGCCTGACATGACACTGAGGTTCACTGGACACCATCAGATGCAGTGTGTCTTCTATGCCATCAGCATCGTCCCACAGCCTGCCTCCCCTCCTCCATCTCTGAAGCCACTCTTCCTTCTCCTTGTTTCGTGTCTGGTGCTTTAGCCTAAAAGTTCAGTCTCTCAATTCTGCAAATTGAGAGACTGATGAGAAAATGGCCCCTTCCTTTACTTCTGCGTGGGGCCTGGTTCGGTCCTCCCTCAGGTGGCAGCTTGTCAGTCATCCCAACAACCCCACCCATCATGGTTCTGACAGGTACATCTGGGAACTGAATGAAGCACGTCTCCCCAGCTCCGGAACTCACGATCTGGCTTGATTCCACCTTCCGTCAGTAGCGAACACCCCCCATCAGCTGTAGAAACAAAGCTACTGACTGCGCCATGCTCGCAAACTCACACGGGAGGCAGGTCTATAACCAGTGGTCACATTTCTACCTCATCCACTCATTCCTCCATTCCTGACAAATGTCTGTCTGAGTTTTCCTTTGGGTCAACCGATGCTCCCTATAGGATTCTATAGGTGACCCCAGGTGCATTGCTGCGCTGCTGCCAGAGTCGGGACAGTCTGGGTGATGCAGCCTGGAGGGTTCAGATTAGCGTAATGATTTACAGGTACTATCCTGTGGAAAGTCTGAGACCTAGGACATAGAGTCATCCTACCCTTACCTACACCACTGACTTCAAGAAAATGATGTGCATCCCCTCAGGACTGCAGGCCCAGCAATTCTCAGATATCTGCTGAAGCCTTTGGGACAGACTTTGTAATCCTGCGGCCACAGGCAGTGGGGACTCTGACATCTGAATTGCTGCAGACAAGGAGTGAGGTGTGAGGTGTGAGGCAGCCGGCTTTCTAGGCACAGCCTAGGGCCTCGCTCTCCAGGTCTACAGGTCCTGCAAAGCCATCCTTTTCTTACTTAAAGGAGGAAAAAGCAAAAAGACAATGTAGGTAAAAAAAAAAAAAAAAAAAAAAGACACTGTAGAGAGTTTCTAGAGGGTTACCACGGAGTCAGCATCCGCACAATCTCCCTGGTGATGAAGATCACACAGACCCAAATCCACTTTGAATTCCAGGCAGGGAGACGAGTAATTTTTCTATCCTTATTAGGAGCACTGTTATCAACTTAATTTCTTTAAACTCCAGATTAATATTTGAAAGCAAATCCTCCTTCCCACCCTCCATTCTCACCTTTTTTTCTATCTCCACATCAATCCATCCGTTGTTTTCCCAGCGCTCAGACACCCCCAAGCTTTGCCAGAATCAAAGTCTACCTGACCAGCCCACGACGGTCAGGGGCAGGAATTAGGGGAAGGGGACGACTTTCTCCCTAGGAACTACAGCTATTCTTATGCCATGGCTCAGCCATGCTGGCCCAGGTTCTAATTTTATTTTATAGCCTGGTTCCTAAGCAAAGGCGAAAGGAACATTAGACACAGGCTCCACTGATACAGTGGTCCTTGCTTCAAATGAAGCCATCTACATCGTATAGGGACATCTATTGTAGATACAGCAGCAGCATCCAGTCTACCTTTGGCCAAGCTGAAACCTATTGAGAACAAGGAGAGTAGGCCGGACAGTGGTGGGCAGAAAGAGATAGCGCCCAGCTATTTTTACTCGTACGAATGTGGTGACAGAGACCTTTCCTTTCAATAATCTGTATGTTCTCGGGGCCTCCTGGGCCAGGAAGCTCCGTTATTATTTTTTAATGAGTACACAGACTGCAGTAAAGATCACCTTATTGGTCTGTAAAAATAGCCTTGAATCTGTGAGCAAAGCTGTGCTTCAGACCATCTGGGACAAGCACGGCTGCATCTAGGCCCCCGACTTCCAAACAAATAGTGACTGCAGTTGCATCGAGGCCACCAAGGGCCATATAGCTGTGAGTGTCATTGTGGCACCCTTTATCTTTCCATATTCCCAGTGGCAAAGGATGACCTAAATGGATCTCTCCTGGACATGGGGCATGAGCAGGCAGCCCAGACAAGGAACAGAGCAGTGGTTGCTATATCTTTGTTCTCCATCTTGGGGGAAAAGATGACTTGTCATCAGACTTGGATGCTCTTCTCAGATGAGGCCATTTTCCTCATCTTGTGCCCTCAAGCATGGAAAGGGTGAGGGTGGAAGATAAAGCTGCAAAGATAAACTATTCCAGCAGGTCTGGCATGATGCTCCTCTACTAATTCGCGTGGAGCCTGAAGGGGAAGCAGAGGCATTGCACATGATCTAATTAGTCTTCGCAGCAGCCCTGTGATATGGCAATGTGACCATTTCTATTGCTGCCATAACGAATTACTACCCTAACCTAGAGGGTGGGTTTGTTTGGGCCCCTTCGAAAGGCCTCCCAAGGCCAAATTCAAGGTGTCAGCAGGATCCCGTTCCTTTCTGGGGGCTCTAAAGAAGAATCCGCTTATGAGCTCATGAAGGTTGTTTGCAGAGCTGAATCTCTCATGGTTGTGGGGCTGAGGGTCCCTTTTCTTTGCTGACCGTAGGCCAGGGCCCTCCCTCAGCGACTTCCATGCTGCCCGCTCCATCTTCAAGCCAGCAGCAGCCAGCCGGTCCCTCTCATCCTGCTGATCTCTCTGACTTCTCCTTCTGTTCATCTCCTCCATTTCTGGCTAAAGAGAGTTCTCCACTTCCCATGACTAGATGGCCCCCACCACACCCCCGGATCATCCAGGGTCATCTCTCAACTTCACAATCAGTGGCCTTAATTACATTTGCGGTCCCTTTTGCCAATGTAAGGTAACATCCCGACAGGTACTAGCTGATAAGATGTTCTTCTTGACCAAACTTTAGTCAGGCTCCTGTAAGTCCTCTTCTCAATGGGGCTTTGACTTGGCCCCTGTCCTTGTTGGGACTACATCACCCAGTTGTAGCAAGAATTCTGCTGAGCCAAGTTAAAGAGAATCCCCCACCCCTGTTACCTGATTACCCTGGCAAGAATCCTTAGGTCAGTTTAGTAAGAATCCTCCCCCCTTCCCACCCAGCCTTGATGTTCCCTCTTAGTGACTTCCATCCACTGATCCCCCAACCCTGCCCATGGGCTCTAAAGCCCCTCTTGCTCTTATTGTATTTAGAGTTGAGCTCTGTCTCTTGCCTCTATTGTTGTAGTTTTGACACCCTTTGTGACAGTCCTGAATAGTCTTCTTTACCATATTAACAAGTCTCAGAATCATTTTTTCTTTAACACGGGATCAGGGTGGATCTTTCTGGAGGGAGGCCATTCTCCCTACCACAGGAACCAGTCTCCACTCTATGGCATCCAGGCTCAGTGATACGCAGCACGTAATGACAACAGGATTCAAACTCAGGCCTAAGGACTCCACAGCCCACGTTGCCACACACATGCGCCTGTGCTAGGCCTGCCACAGCCTGATGTCCCCACCTACACTCTGGTGGTGGTGGTGGCTCCTCTCTGGGCCCCCATCATCTCTCTTTCCTCAGTACTGTCTTTTGCATTTGCTATGCTTTAGAAACCCACCATTCGAAACCCAGAAATCCCATGCTCACCCTCCTTATATATACTAAGGCCTTCTTTTTTTTTGAAAATGTGCACCCCTTTCCTTCCTCCCCCACCTACACACACACACACACACACACACACACACACACACACACACACACACACACACACACCTTCCTGGGCAACAGCTTCCTTTTATCTCTAAACCAAAAGCTAAAAGTGAGATGCAGCCGAAAATGAGTAGATGTATCAGATATATTAGGTGTCCTGTGTTATGCAAATTGAAGTTTAAGCATGCAATTTTAATGCAAAACAACTTAAAAAAAAAAGGCTAAGAGCCACATTTCCCTAAAGCCTGCTCCTATGCTGAACTGCAGATGTAATTACCAAAACTACTCAGCTCCTGTTAGAGACACTTTGTGGGAATGGGGGTACCGGAATCAGGTTGGGCTTTCACATGGCAGCTGTGGGTGCTTCCAGCAGATGGAAGCAAGATGGTGTGGGCAGGAGCAGCATGTCTCTGAGGACCAGCTTGGTCACCCTGGCCAGAGCCTTTTCCAATAATCTCATGGATTCCTGTGCTGTGAAACACAATCAATACAAAACAGCCCAACCACCTGGAACACACAGCAATCCCATTTTTTTGGAGAGACATCTTTACCTGCCGCTGTTATTCATCTCCGTGAGCTCCATTTAATGCACCGAGATCTGTTTTAAATGGAGCCTCATAGGTTAGATACATGCTGCCCTTCCCATCATTAGCCTCTTGCATTTAAACACAGTTAGAGGGCAATTTCCACCATTCTTGGCCTTGAGGCCGAGCAGTTGGATGAACCTGCATTGCTCCAAGTTTAGTAGGAGGCAAGGCGGCGGGCACAGATGAGTAAATACAAGTGCAGGAGAGGGCTCTGTGCCAGGGTAAAGAGGTGAGCCAGGTGCTGAGGGGCACAGAGTGAGTAAGGGGTGTGGAACAGAGTGGGCAGAGAAGGCGTCCAAGTCCCAGGAGAGGCAGCTCCAAAGCTGTGTTTTCCAGTTGGGTGAACAACTGAGACTAGGTCGTTGGAGTCTGGATACATCTGGGCAGCGCCTCTGGCCTGAAGGCAGGAGAGGTGGTCAAGGCCAAGAAGGGACCTAGCCGGGGAACATGGGCCTTGTCCTCAGGATAAGCAGCAGCCACTGGAGGCTGCTGGGCCTGGGAGGGAGGGAGGAAGGGTGAGACCTGCATTTCAGAGAGAGCACTTTGGCGGGAGTGTGAGGGGATGGCTTTGCAGGAACAAAACAGAGGTGGAGGACCATCTGGAGAGCACTGAGGCTGAAGAGAGGAGAAAGGATGTGAGCAACGCTGAGGGGAGTAGATCTTCAGGACTTGTGAACTGGGGTGTGGGGAGGCCCCTCTTGCCACACCTTGGGGCAGAAACCCCTTCACCGTGACACACTACTTCCCCTCTCCCCCTCCACAGCATCAACTCCCCTTTGCAGCTGAAGCATCCCTCTCCAACCCCACCAAACCACATTTCATCACCCCGTCCTACATGGACTCTTCCACATTCTGACTTTCACGAACTCAGGTGCCTACCTGTCCTCACTCACAGAACTGGCGCTAGCCACGTGAGGTGTCCACCATCGCAAAAGCACTGCATTTTCCGGCATATAAAATGGTAAGAAAAAAAAATCCAGAAATGGCTTTCAACGGGCTAGGAGTTGGCTATAACATTATGGAATATCGGGATGGGAGACAACCAAGTATTTCCTGTTATAGGTGTCCGCAGAGATTTCTTTTGTGGTTTAAAAGTTTCGTGATGGATTATAAAATCTCTCCCACACCTCTGCAGAAGCCCCTCCCTGCTTCCCTGTTCAGCTCAGCACTTGTGAACGCAAGGGACTCAGGAGCTGACTAGGTGAGGCTGCCACCTGATCTGAGCAGATGCGCGGCAACATCGCTGCGAAGGGAAGGTACTGGTAGGTTGGCCCGGCATGTGCCATCATTAAAAATAACGTGCGGCCTAGGTCCAAACGTGGCTGCCCGTGGAAGAAGGAACGTTCTCGCTTCGTAAGGTTCAACAGGGCATCACAAACTCTGACAGGCGGAAGCTGGCGAGAGATGGGCTTCGCCTGAGAAGAGTGTTCTGACACCGCACCACAGAAATCCTCAAGAGAACAGGCCGAGTTGTGAACCAGTGAACACATCACCATAAGCAGCATCCGGGCAGAGACCGGATGACTGCTGTCCTCCAAACGTGTTGCAGAAGGGATTCACTCGGCGGCCAGAAAGAAAGGATGAAGCAGCTCATCCCTGAGGATCACGAGAGGTGCTGTGATCATCACGACATCCAACTGGCTCTGCCGGATGAGAGAAATCTTGTCCCCATTGAGGATGCCGAGCGCATATCTTAACTGCAAATCCTCCCTGGCTGGTGCAGGCAGATCCGACCTCAAAACCACAGCCAAGGCCCCTTCACGGTTCAGGACGGGGACCAGGAAGGGACTCGGTTTGGTTCGGGGGTGCTGGGGTTTTCTGCTCGGTTTGAGGGCTTCTAACCCAGCCCCCGTAGGGCAGCAGACAGACTTTTCTGATGGATTTCTCTACACTGCCCAGTTTGGGAGAACAGATGCTGCGGGTCAGGCCAACAGCCATAAATTTCCAGGAAATAACTCTTCGTGACTGAGGGAGAAAGCCATAAAGCACTCCGGAGGCAGGAACAGGAGAAAACAAAGGCAGAGGACGAGGCACGGGATTCCTGCTAAATGCCAGGCTGAGCCCCATGGATCATTCTCCTGGCCCGAGCCCCTGCTCTGGGGGCCCGAGCCGCACACGCTGCCTGGTGCTGAGAGGGGAAGGGGTTCCAGGACTGGGGGACTCTGCCTCTTCCTCAGCTGTGGCTTATTCAACAAAGAGTTACTGACGCCGCCTTTGCAGCAGGTACGCACTGAGCCCCGGAGGCAGCTGGGAACAAAACAGACCCACGAGTGCGGCTAACGTTCTAGCCACCTCTTAGGTCTCTCCTGCTGGAAAGAAGGAAAGCTGACATTTCTTGTGCCCGTCAGGTGCTAGGATATTTACAGACTTACCTCGATGGATTTTCACAAGAACCCCAACAAACATCCCCAAGTTATGCTTTTAATACACGAGGAAACTGGAGGGTCGCTCAGTGTCCTCGGCCCAATGAAATGGGTCTCTGACTGCTCTTTCTGCAAACTGCAGCCCTACACCAGTGTGGCCTCACCTGGCCTTCCTGCTTGTATAGTTTGGGGACCTGTAATCCAGCCCCTCCAGCTCTACCCCTTTCTCTGCACTAAAAGATAAAGGCAAGACATTGCCAGGGTTTCCACAGCAGTCACCTCAGACCCTCCTCGCTAAATAACCCAGTGCTGAGTGCTAATCTGCATAGAGATGTGATCTAGATGTCACCAGTGTCGCTGTCAATCCCGTCCCTCATGCTCTTTATCCTCAGTCTCATTGCAACTCCAAATTCCCAAGTCCAGTGCTCCTCGCTCACACCCGCCTCTAGCCCTCAGACTTGGTGCTCCTCCTTGGTCTTCCTGGCTTTTCCCTCAGCTTCCCTTTAGGGGGTCTTCCTGGTCCCGAGCATCCACTTGGTCCCAAGGAGCAATTCCCTGGTTGCCTCTACCCTCCCAGGACCCGGAGCCTGGTCTTCCCCCAAAGGAATAACTTAGTCTCCATTCCTACCTACACCTTCTTCCCACGCACATGTGGTCCAAGGACATGACCTTCCCACCGTGGCCCCAGCTTGCAGAGACAGTAACTCACCGAAGTTCTCCCCACCCCAGATGTCCATGTCCATGTCATATTTCCCCAGGAAATCGAACCAGGATTTGTCCATCACGAAGAGCCCTCCAGCTATGATTGGAGTCCTATGCATGTGAAAGGAGAAGAGGGAGGATGAGTTATGGGAAGGGCACCCCTGCCTCATTCTTCTGCCCTAGTGGTCCAGAACTCAAGGCCATTCCCCGACCATTTCTGCACCTCTTCGGAAAGGCCAGTACGTTCTACAGCTTACCTAAAACACAAACGTGCTCCGGGGTTTTCCTCTTTGATTGGAAATCTCCTGGCCTTGCGGACAGACTAATTCACTCAACAGCATTCCTCCTGCACCAGGAGCCAGAGTGGCTCCGAACCCCAGGTGCTCTGAGGGCCTGGGGAGTCTGCACTGGCCTCCCCCACGGGCCCACCCAGCCTGGCTCTCTTAAAAGCTCACTATTGGAGCAGGGGCAGAGGGCCACTGACTGGGCAGAGAAGAAGAATGGCTGAGGTGGCACCTGTTAACAGCACATCTGTTTCTTGAGACTGAACTCTCTGTTTTTTCCCTTTTTACCCTTTCATTATAGGTTATATCCCCTGAAAATGTGGGGGTCCTAACCCCCAGAACCTCAGAAGGCGACCTCATTTAGAGAGGGGTCTTTACAGAGGTAGCTGAGTTAAAATGACATCGTTAGGGTGGTCATAATGGGGGCTGGAAGAGAGAATGTCGATCGGGACAAAGCCATCTGCAGCGGTGCAAAAGCAGCCCAGAGTTGACCCCACTGTCATGTTCTCACTCAGAGCAGAGCAGGCGTGTTTATTAATAAGCAGCGCAGCCATGCCTTGCTATCGGCCTCCAATTACTGCAATGGCCGACTCAGCCTTCCTGGGCTAAATTCTGACACCCAAGACCTGGGGCTCTGCTCCTAAGGGACCATCTTTTCTCATCAGAGGCTCAGACGGGACCATCGGGGCCTCTCCAACATTTAGCAGGAAGTATGAGCACATCACGGCACATATGTGTGGGCAAGTCCTCAGCATAGGTCTCCGCCAGGCCCCCATCCCCTTAGTAGAAGTGTCCTCGAGGACAAGAACCTCTTAAAATGAGAGCAAAAGTGGCCCTAGCCTGGCAAAGGGCTCTCTTGGCCTCTGCCCTCTGGCATCTCCCCTTGGAGCATCTGATGTGGCATGTTTCCTATACCATGTGACAGCGGGAAGGACCCAATGGGAGTGAATCTGCCCACCCACCCTTGCTCTGACTTACCGAATGGGCTCAGTGGGGTCCAGGCGCCGAGCCTTCTGATCTGAGGAGAGCTGCTCCCATTGGAAGTGGAGGCTCCAGTCAAACCCTAAAACACAGCACCCGCTCAGTCGACGAGGTCCCTCACATGTGCTTGCTCATTCTGTCCCTTTTCTAGGAGTTCATGATCAGCCCAGTTTCCTGGGGAAGCTGGTCCCAAGGGGAACAAGTCTCACCCCGGCTGCTCTGCGGCAGGGCCACCTTGCCTGTTTTCCCTTTCCTGGCTTCCTTTTCTTTTCCTACCTCCTACTGCACTTCTGAGCCTTCTCTGCTGGGTACAGTTAGCACTAAAGGGGGGAGGAGAAAGATTCATGTCAGGTATGACAGAGCCCAGAGGAGACAAGATGGACAGTTACAGAATATGGCCCTTGGCTAGGAGCCTTGGGAAGGTGTAAGCAGGCTTGTGAGCTGAGTCACCAAAAATCGGTCTTGGGGTGGTGGGAGCACCAGGCCTGGGCAGAGAGCAGGGTGGGCCTTGGGGACAGGGTGGTTGGTGCTCAATGATGAGGTGCCAGAGTAATTCAGGCCCCTGCAGCCAGGGGCACCTTGCTTCCTTCAGTGTTCGACCCTGGCGTGAGCCCTGTGTTGGAGCCAGAGCTCCGGGTGCCGGGAACAACCTGCCCACTCCCCTGGCCCTTTCACCCACAGTCCCTGTGGTAAGGGCCATGCGGCAGCTACCGACGTTACCAGACACGAGGCTGGACATCCTAGACAGATCACTAGGAGACTTTTCCTCCCTGTCTTCCTTGACGGCAATGATTAGGAGAAAAAGAAAGTCCCGATGGGAGAAGATGTTGGCCCTACTCACCCCCTCTGAGCTCCGTGGCAGACTCGATGTAGCTGAAGGTGTCCAGGTTGATGATATCGATCACAGGGCACACCACCCGCGTGTAGTCCTGTCAAACGACATACCCCGTGCTCACTGTGTGGTGTCACGGAGTCAGGCCAGGGCTCAGGGAACTTGCTAAGGCTTCCCCTTGGCAGGGCCAGAGACTGGTTTGGGGGCCTTGACCAAGCAATTTCCTCCCTGTGCCTCAGTTTTCTCATCTATAATAGGGGCTCTGGATGCTGTGACGTTTCTAGTTCCCATGTCTAAAATGCTAACGGCCTGTCCCTGACTCCCACGTGCCTCCCCAGCCACAGTGGCCATCGAAGCATGGCAGAGGCGCAGCAAGGCCGCCTGGAGAACTCTGCCCATGGAGAAGGGGACAGCAGGAAGGAGGGAGCTCTGGGGGTCCTTCACCAAAGACCGCCTGCAGCCTCAAGAAGCAAAGCCGCACAGCCACAGTGGGAACCTCTTGGCATTGCCATATACTTTCGTTTGGTGCTTATGTTTATAGGCAAATCGATGACACATTTTCAGAGATCCCTAACTTCTGGTATCCCCTGGGACACTCACAGACCTGCACCTCTGGCCCTGACTTCCCTCCTCGCGTCCACGTTCGGACCCAGCCTGCCAGTGGCCGGCTCCATGTGGATCTCACACAGCCCTCAGCAGTGGCTTCCTCACCTCCTCCCCTAAGATGCTCCCTCCCTTTGGCTCCCTATTTCTGTTAACAGGATCATCTCGTATCCTCCTTCCTCCCCAGCACTACATTAAGATGCTTCATCTCTGCTCATCGATGGGATCGATCCTGCTAATTCCAGCTCTAAAACCCACTCTTTGGAATGAACTCTGCCTCTCCTTCATCCCCTCACACCTGGCCCCTCGCCACCTCCACCTGACCCTTCCCCTTTTAGTCTGCAGGTGGCTGACAAAGTCGTTCTCTCCATGTGCAGATCTCACTCTGCAGCTCAACAGCTGAAGGCCTGAAGGGCCTGGAAGATAAAGGCAAATTCCTTAGCCTGGCATCCGAGACCAGCAAAAACAGGCCTGTGACTAGCTCTCTAGCCTCACTGCTTGCTACTTCCCCCAGGCTGCCCTGTCCATGGGCATCAGAGCCATCCAGGGAGGGGTCTTTTTCAAAATCTGCAAGACAAATTCGCCAGCTCCTGGGGGCCACCAAGGCATCGTATATATTTTCTAAACGTTTCCAAATTCTGAGTGCACACCCTGTGCCAGGTGTGCAGAAAGGGGAATCGGCCCCGTGGGCAGTGTGAACTAGCTGTGAACACTGAGAGTGGATAGCTAAATGGAATCCAGCAGCCAGGGAGAGCCAGACAAGACCGTTCTCCAATCTTCTGCACTCAGCACCCCTGGCCGGCCCTGGCAGCATCTTTCGTTTCTCCTGCAGCCATTTAATTTCCTGGTTCGATCTCTCCTCCAGATGAGACTGTCTTCTTATTTTAAGCTCCGATTCAGCGAGTGCCTGCTTTTACGTTCGCAGATTTAATTTGGCCCCTCAGCCTCCACGTGTGACTCATCCTGACAGTGACAAGGTACCTCTGAAGCCAACTGGCCCGTGTGGAAAGAGATGCTCATTTCCGATGCATTGCTTCCACCTTTGGGATGTGCACAGATGCCGCCTTCGCAGTCAACGCAGCACCTGCCCAGCTGCCACGGTTCTCCGGGGCTCCTCCTCGGCCAACTGTCATCACGCATCTGTGCGTGTGTACGTACCACATACACACACAGAGCCACCCTCCCTGATACCTACACAGACACACTCCTCAAAGGCATTCTTGTGACTTGAATTCTGGAATGTTCCCAGAAGTTCAAAGACTGACCTTCTGTAGGTTGGGTAAAGTCCTCGTTTGCCTTTCTTGCTAAGGTTCTGAGCCTCTGCAGCTTCACCATGTAGACCCTTGTGCAGCAAAGGATTAACCTTACACAAAGCAGCCCCTTTGAGGTCATGTCTAAGCCCTGGGAATGTCCTGCCTGTAAGAAGATCCTGTTTACCCAGGAGCTTTGGGCTACACCCGATCATCTATGCTGACAATGTGATTTTGGGTGAGGGCCTTGGAGGTGTGGTACCAACTCAGTGGGGGTGACCAGCCAGGTGGGTTTCTCTGTTTTGCAATACTCTATGCACATTGCCACACATCCTTGTTAGAAGAAGTAAGTGCTGTCCACGTAACACCACGGGGAGAGGACAGCTGGAAGCTCGAGCCCGGAGCTCTCTCCGTGTACCATTTCCTGTTGTTGATTTTAATCTGAATCTTTTCACTGTAATGAGCAGTAACCATGAGTATCACAGCTTTGTTCAGTTTTGAGTCTTTCTAGTGAATTATTAAACCTGAGGGTGGTCTTGGGGACCCCCAAACTTCAATCCTATTTTTTTAAAATCTATTTTCAATATTTAGAAACCAAAATGCAAAATAAAATCCTGGTTGCTTGCCTCATCCATGTTTCCCCATGACACCACCCATGGGTTCTCTGCCTCCAGGGCTGTGACATGCTCTGGTATACTTTTCCTATAAATTCAGAGGATTTCGGTCCTTCTATTATTCCTGTCACGACTTGGCGACAGTGTCTCCTTGGAGTCAAGGAGACCAGATAGGCGGCGAGAGATGTCTGGGGCTATGTGCTGTGCGGAGCCATAACCTTGAAAAGGGGCTGCAGGAGACTTTATAAATGAGCCATCAAAACCGGAACACAAATCTCTCTGAGTGACCCTGGGAGGGGGGTCAATATCTGCTCCACTGTTGGACCCTTCAGCCCCAGCCCAGAGCCTGGTGGGCAGCAGGTGTTCAATCAGTGATGGCTCAGAGAGGCCATCTATTTACCACCACTGAGGACATTGGGTCAATGGCTGGCAGCAAAGCAGGTGGACCAATTAGAGCTGAGCAAGATGGGCTCTCCCCCTGTAGGCTTAAGGGATGAAGGACTCTCCGTAAAGCTATCCAGACCCTTCGGAGGTCCCCACCTGCATGCCCCAGGAGGCTGGGCCCATAGGTAGGTCAGGCAAGCAGCTGGTGGAATCCCTGGCAGATGTGGACTACACCCCTTCTCCCCGCCACGCACCCTACAAATCCAGGCCCAAGCCCTGCCCCCAACTGGGGGCCAATGGCCACCAATCACCCCTGCAGTCATAACTTTCATCTCTCTACCCGTTCATACTCTTAAAACCGCACTGTCAATGGACAGTCAAAAACTCCCAGAGACACTCACCCATTTCACTGACCAGCATTTCTGAGCACCTCCTGTGGTTTAGGGATGTGGCAGGTACAGAGATGAGTAAGACCTCGCAGTCTACCTTGTAGGTCAGGGGAAATAGTGGAAAGGTGAGGCGGGTTTCAGAAAGGGGTCTCTAAGCTAGCCTGGAAGGAGGATTGGGGCAGGAGGGGGTCCTCAAAGAAGTGGCGCTGTGACAGGAGGCCGGAGTTCCTGTTCTGGTTCTGCCATCTAGAAAGCGCGTGACCTTAAGCAAGTCAGCACACACCGAGGACCACCCCTCTGTTTCTTCATCTTTGAAGGGAGGACAAATTAGTATTGGCAAAACTTTCCTGCCTTCCTAACAGGGTTTTTGGAAGGAACAAGAGAGGAAAGCACGTGAGAGGCCTTGGAAACATCTGTAAGCCATTATTTATATCAATTTGCCAAATGCTACAGGGATTGAAGTTTCTTAAAAGCTTTTTTCCTAGTAAGGGAATATGTAGATAAAGAGGGGAGAAAAAGAAGCCGACGTTAAACAAACAAACAAAGGAACTCAGGACTCGTTTCAAGTATCACGTAATTGAAGGGGGAGAAGGGAAACCGAGACTTCCCATGTGGGAAATACCAATCGAGGACAGCTTCTGACAGCTGAAGACCAACTTCTTTCTTTTTCTATTTTTGAAAATCCCAAACCCCAATTACAGCTTGCATTTTCCACTTACACTTTTACAAGATCAAATCACGTTTTACCCGGAGACAAGACAAAGACATACAAAGACACGTGGACACACAGGTTGACACTCGCCCACACTCCTTATCCTGAAAGGGATTTCTCAGAGGAAACCATGCAGTCAGTCGTCGAGAGTCAGGGTCTGGTGAAAACCCCTGTAGGTGGTAGAGTGGGACCTGGTCTGACCAGCCCTCTGCTATGAAAGCTTTAGGCCTGACAGTAGTAGGGACCAGAGACTTGGCCAGGGAGGCTGAGCTCGATCGTAGGAATGACTGACTCTCAGAGGAGGGCCACTGGGCGAGCGGCAGGCAGTGCTCATGGACAGGAAGGAGGAAAGGAAGGCTTCCCCCAGCGTGCAGGTAAGGCTGGCCACCAACGCAGAAACAGGAGCATCCTGAGATGGACTCAGCGCCCTGGGAATGGAAAGGGTCTGGCAAGTTCATCAAGCGTGTCTGAGGAAAGCAAAGCCCCCTGAACACATGCTGCAGGGACACCTCAGCCTGCGGGTTCCTATAGGTCAAACACTGAATCATCACACCATCCATCAATTCCACTCCGTGTATATACCCCAAAGAACCAGAAGCAGAGAGTCGAACAACTTACACGTGACATTTGCCGCAGCACCATTCTCAATATTGCAAAAGGGGTTTGAAATCACCCAAATGCGCATCAGCAGGTGAATAGATCAACAGAATGTGGCCTATGCTGTGATGCTGTGATCTAGGAAATACATATCTGGCTTTTGTTCCTGGTTCATGGAACAGAGCTACTAAACCCTCTAACTCCCAGAGCGAATGGGGGTGGAGGGGGGTGAGAAGAGCATCTTTTGTTATTCATGAGCCTCTTTTACCTACCTGAGCTTATGCTAATGAGGGGCTCTAGGAGGATGAGGGCTGCTTGTCAGAGGAACCAACTCTGATCTTTAGAGTTCCCTCTGTTACCTCCCCTCCCCCCACCTCAGGGAGGGCTGAGACACTGGACAAAGGGTTCAGTCGTCAATGGCCAATGATTCAATCAACCATGCCTACAGAACAAATCAGCCCTGCAGTCAGACCGCCATAAAAACCCTAAACGTAAGGTCCTGAGTGCTTCCGGTTGAGGAGCCAGGCAGGGTGTGTGCCTAAGACGGGATCTCCCTGCCTTGCAACTTTACCCAAAATAGGTGCTCAGTGAGTGTCTGTTAACTTAGGGGCAGGAAGTGCTTTACTCCCGTCGCAACCTTATCACCTCCCCAGTGCATCTGGTTTCTAATGATCATGTCTGAACACTGAATAGGCAGGGTGATTGGTGTTGCCAAGGGTTGTAGCCTCTTCTGGGAGACAGAGAACTAAATCCAGAAAAAGAAACTACAGGGCCAGTGAGCATTCTGGCCAGGAGTGATCCCAGCTGGAGTGACCCCACCTAGCCAGGCAGTCAGGAAAGACTTGGAGGAGGAGGGGAGACATGGGCAAAGCCCTGAAGAGCAAGGAGGCTTGCCAAGGGAAAGGGCATCCAGGAACACAAAGGGCTTGGTCAGAGGGAAAGCAGTGGGAAGGTGGGGCTTGTCTGGGGAGAAGGAGCGGCTCAGTTCTCCTAGAGCCTGAGACCGGGGAGGTGGCACTCTGTGGCTGCAGACTGAGCCCGAGGGCGGGAGGATTTGGAAGGGCCTCTGGGGCCAGGCAAAACCCCTCGACTGAATGGCCTGTTCATAACTACTATTTCTCAATCCAGACCTCTTTTTTAAGATTATATCAAAAAGGGAGGAGAAGGAACTTTTCTAAACAGCACTTAGTGGATGAGCCCTCCCAACTCTAAAACAGGGACAGCAATCTGTCCCGTCCACCTCCCAGCGGGACTGGGGACATATGCGAAGCACTGAGCTTGGGAGAGCCTGGTGACCGTGGGGGCATGGACTCCCTCTGCCTGTGGGTCTGGGTGCACTCACCTCTTTGACCCTGTGCAGCAGCGGCTGGAGCCAGTCCCGGTTCACCTCACAGTGGCTATCCAGGAAAGTCAGAGTGGTGCCCCGCGCAACATCGGCGCCCCGCATCCGGGACCGGACCAGGCCTGCAGTGGGGACGAATGGCCAAGTGGGCGTTCTGCCGCTTCCTCTTCCAGTAAGTCCATGGAAGAGGCATGCAACAATCCCTACACACCCCCAAACACACACACACACAGACACACGCACGCACGCACACATGCACTCAGGCAACACCAATCACCCCCTCCCCCCAGGCCCTGCCCGCTGCACAGACCCACCTTGCCGCTGGTTGTTGCGTAAGCATTTCACCTTGGGCAACTTGATGAGCTCTTTGCAGTCATCAGCTGCAAAGATAAAAGGTTTTGTGAAGTGAGCTCCTGGGGATGGAGGTGAACCTGAAGAGTCTAAGGCAGCCGGGCCTGCTGTCCCCCTCCCAACTGCAGAGCCCCGCCTTGACTCTAGGGTGCTTGTGACCTTCGGGAAGAGCAGACTGCCCGTGGCTGTCAATATACAACGTGGCTCAATCTGCGCGAAGTGGCTCAAGGGGGCCTCTTTGGAGCAGGTCAGTCACACAGTGGCACCTGCTAAAAACACTTCCAGAGGGGAATTCTTGGCATTGCCACCTGGGGACATTTCTCTTTTTCTACAGATCATTCAAAGCATGAGATAAGAGTCCCTTTCACTCGGTGGGATATGGAAACAATTGCGGTGAGGCCAGAGAATGGATGAAATGAATTTTGGAGTTTCCTTTCAGACCATGGACTCCTAATACAGGAGACCCTATTTGTTAAGGGATCCACCTAGAGGGCCTTCCACCACATGGAGCTGGTCCAACTCTACCCAAGGGAAATGCACCAGGAAAGGCAAAAGGCCCCTCTTAGGCATTTGCCCAGCGTCAGTCCCTAGCTTGCCTGCTTCCACAGCTCCCCTTTGGCTCACCATCCCTTGGCTCTGAACCCACATTGTGACCCCACTATTCTGGTTGTGCTTCATCAGTTTACCATCCTTAGTTTCTCTGCTCGGCTCTGGACTCTACAGAGGCGTTCTTGGGGCCAGGTGCTGTTCTAAGCACTTTGAATGTGTTAACATAAATAAACCATATCTATTATTATTATTATTAATTATCATCATCATCATTATCGACTCCATTTCACAGTCAAGGGAACCCAAGCACATCCAGGTCAGTGACTTGCCCGACACACCTAACTAGTGAGAGTGAGTGACAGGTCTAGGATTCGAAGCCGGGCAGTCTGGCTTTAGAGTCCATGCTCTCACCACTCTCAGTGAATCTGGCAGCATTCCCTTCTCTAGCCTCAGTGCCCGGCAACCTCCCAGCAGGACCAGTGCCTCCCCCCTCCATCCCCTTCCTCCCCGGGGAAGAGAGATCAGGCTACTGAGTTTCAGCACTCAGGGCCCCATCTTACTGGTGCACACCCCACTCATGCATTACTTCCACGGTTGTGAGGCTGTGGTGTCACAGGTGTGGGTTTCCAGCCGTCCTACAGCAGACCCCAGCACGGCAGTGGCTCCTACGCCCAGCCTCCAGCCCTGGTGGGGACAGACCCCACTCCCTGGGGACGTGGGGCTGTCCCCGGCTGCCCTTGCCTGCTTCCCCTGGTTCATCACTGGGAAGAGGTGGTTCTGCCTGGGGGTGACTGACGTCCTGGAACTGCATCCAGGCTGCTGGGACAATGGCTCTCAAAAGAGTTGTTGGCGCTATTAATACTGAAAATCTAACAATGCTCCTATAATTATCGCACCTGTCAAACTGAACACACAGAAGTCTGAAAGCACCTGCACGCTCTTCTTGGGGAAAGTGGATTTGGAGTATGAATTTGAGTGAGACCCAAGCTCTTTAATAGGATGAAGACCAGCATGGTCCAAAGTTGGAAGGCAGCTGCTCACTGTGTCATGGGCAAGTGATGGGATGTCCTAACAGGGATCCCCAAAGGAGCCTCCCCTTGTCCTCCCATGGAAATGAAAGGAAGAGGGTCTGTTAGCTTCAGCTCAGATTAACAGATTATCACGCATCCCAGTCGGGAACCTCTTGTGATGGAGCTGCTTCTAGGCTCCAGGTCCCAGGGTCAATCCTTTGTAGGTTCAGTTCCCTTGCCATGTTCAGGAAGGTAGGTTAGGGGAATGTAACACACATGCATGGGCACACCCATGCGCACACACACACATACACACACCAACACAGTCAAGAATCTGCCAAGGTCCTCCAAGACGCATAGCAAAGAGCCCAGGAAGTTGTTGTATGAAGGTAAGGTTTATCTCCTTCTTTAGCCCCACACAGACACGCATAGTTCCTACTACAAACCTAGGCTTTCCTCCATCCCCAGAGACCCATGGGTTTCCCTCGGCCTGTTACCCAGGAGCCAGAACACACATTTGCGTCTCCAGAGCAAAGGAGCAATGTTCCTTACGGTCATTGCTGAAGTCATCCACTAAGATGATTTCCTGGATCAGACTCATAGGCGTGCGGTTTAATATGCTGTGAGATGGAAAGAGAAAAGATCGTTATGACTTCTAGTTGCAAATACATGTATTAAACCAAGTTTTAAATAGATATCATTGTATTTGAGGAATGAAGACTTGGAGCCGCCACAGGTCTCGTCTGGTCATCTGTGAGCTGCTGCGATAGAACTCTATTTTCTCTTAGTGAATGCCACGGCCACCCACCTAGCACCCAGACAGAAAAATACAATGGCCCTGCCTCTCCCCGAAACCCCACATCGAATCAATGCCCCATACTGGGTAGCTTGACTCGAAAATGTCACTTGAACCACTTTCACCTCTTATACGTGCTCCACCTCTTTGGCTGGGTTTGTTACAGTGCCCTCGACCCGCCCAGGCTGACCTCCTGTGGCCCCCAGTATCTACACCCCAAACCCTCCATATGCTCTTCAAGGCCTCTCATGGTCCGGAGCCACCCCCCCATTTCCAGCCCCCTCCAGCCCAGCGCCCTCATCTGGAGACATCCTGCTCATTTCTAATCGAAAGCCTGCTCCCTGCTGCTGACATGGCTTGAAATGCTCATCCTCTGCCACAAGGACCAGTTCAAATGTCACTTCCCCTCTAACAGCTTTCCAATCCACTTAGTGAGAATTAATTGCTTCCTCCTCTGGGATCCCTCGGCAGTGTGTATCTGAGGCTTCCTGTGGCTTTCACTGCTGCCTGGTTTCGGAGGCTTGGCTTTTGCTGGTCCTTCTAGATGATTACATCCCTGGCTGCAGGTCATGTCCTTGCCGAGTTACCTCTGTATTGCCAGAGTCCAGCACAGCACCCTGGCCCATAACCATACCCTCCAGGGGAATTTAGTGCACACCTGCTCTGTGCTTGGCACTGGGTATATGATGAGGAACAAAGCGCATGGGAGCTCTGCCTTCCAGAAGCTCGTGGTCTAGCAGCTACTAACCACAAGCTGTGCAATCTTGGGCAAGTTACTTAACCGCTCTCTGCAGTAAAGTGTCCCTATCTGTAAAACAGGGATAACCATAGTAGTACCTACTTCACAGGGCTGCTGGGAGAATTAAAGGAGAAAATGTACCTAAAACACTCAGCACGGTGTCTGGCACGAAATGACGAAACGTGTAGCAACTGTTACTATTTTAGTGCATCATTAATGAATTTTGAATTGACTTCATCTATCCCCCTGTGCTGTGGATGTGCACCCCTAGCGTAAGGCTGGGTTTCAGTTTACTCTGGGTGTTGGACCTACTGACACGGCCAGATCCTGCCTCTTCCAAACCCGCGCCCAACCGCATGAGTGTCCTCCGAAACATCCTGGGGCCACACTGCCCACCATGGGGCGCCCAGGGCCCTGTGTGTGTTGGGGACGGGGTCCACGTGGGTGGTGGTGGAGGCTATCTGTGTGATCCTCCTCTTAAGGGGACCATTCTGAGCATTTCCGGTGAGCCACCTTTCTAAGCAGGCTGTGGAGACTCTCCAAGAGCAGAACCTTGCCTGGAGCTACCTTTATTTATGAAGCCTCAATTGTCACCATGGTCACAAATGTAAGGTGAAGAGGAAACCCCAACGCCAAAGCCTGAGCCCACTGTTGGGACCAGGAGGGGCAGGAGGTGGTAGGAGGAGACCCTTACCCGATGGCCCCAAAGAAAACAAACGCCAAGCCAACAACCCACCCTCTAATCAGAGAGGGAGGAGGAGAGGGAGGCAGAAAGAGGAAAAAACCTGCTTGAAGAATACCCTCTAATGAGGTTTGATTAAGGCTGCAGCTTCTGCATGTGATTCTCCCAAATCCCTGCTGGCTCTTTGAAATTCAAGAGTTCTCTTCTGCGAACATCAAAAGGTAAATCGTGTGTGGCTCTGTGCTGGTTGAACTGAGAGATGATTAGTGAATAAAAAATGTCCAGGGTTGAAAAAAGAAAAAAAAATCGTCAGCAGTAAGTGCTAATTAGACCATTCCCCGGTAACACCTGGCTTGTTTTCGCTCCTCTAATCAGAGCAATTGGTGTGATGGTGGAGACAGAAACTGGAGGGATGGTGGAGGCTCCGTAAAGTGGCTCCAGGCTGGGAGAGGCTGAACTGGGCAGTTACTCTGGGTTCCGGGGGTGTCTAAGAGGGAGAAAGGTCAAGGCCAGCCCAGGGGGCCTGTCCCCCAGGGCCCTCCCTTCTGCAGACCTCACTTCTGTGCCCACCATCCCCACCGTGGTTCCTCCGCTTTCCCTCCTTCGCTCTGGTGAGCTCTTCTGCAAGGACCTCGCCAGTCCCTCCACAGCAAAGCCAACCCCCTGGGGCCCAGCTGAGCATATGCTTTTCCCTGCTTAACACCCACTCCCACCCCGCGGCTGTTCAATGCCCTTTCCTGACACAGCTTCAGCAGGAGAGTGGGTGCTCGCCCCACTGGCATATCCAGGTCACAGTCTGCCTGGGAATTATTCTAGACCTGAATCTCCCACACACAGCTCACCTCTCTGCCAGAGGACAGCTGTGCAGGCAGCATCTACACCGTTTGCTTTCCGCCTGCTGCCCTAACTGTGGGGCCCACGCGGAGCGCCCTGGTAGGCAGCAGCAGGCATGGCGACGTGGGCAGGGTGGGAGGCCAGGCGGCCTCCGCCACCCACGGGCCCTGCAGCCCTGAAGACGACGCTGGGTTACTTTCCCTTCCACCTGTAATTACGTTTTCCCTGTGAAGGCAGGCGATCTTCATACCTGACCTACTTCACAGACCTCTGTGCGTGTGAAATGAGGAAATGTCTTTGAAATTGCTCTGTGAACTCCGTGCTGCTATATGCAGGCGACGTTTATCAAACGCTCCCTGAGTACCAGCTGAATGAAGACCCAGGGCTGGTGGACGAGTTGGCTCGTTCCGGAGCCAGACCGACCTGCGTTGAGGTTCTGTATCCTCCCATCCTCCATTCACCAGCTGCAGAGCTTCGGGGAGGACTGAGCCCCCAGCACCTCGGCTCCCTCAGCTGCTTGAGAGCCACTGAGCACTGTGCCTGGCACACAGCGGCTGCTCTTGGACTCTGGGTATTGATAATAACGACATTGGTTCTCCAAGTATGATCCTAGAACCAGTGGCCTCAGCGTCACCTGGGAACTTGTTAGAAATGCGTTTTGAGGCCCCACTCAAGACCTTCTGAATTAGTATTTCTGGAGACGGGGGCCAAGAAACCATTTTTAACAAGCCCCCCCCCTGCCCTGGGGGCATTCTGGTGCCCATGTTTGAGACTGCCTTTGGACACTGCTGCCTACCCAGCTGGAGGTGCCTCCTAACACCTGGGCCACCTGTTCAGGCTCACTCGGTGCCAGGTACTGTTTTGAGGCCTTTACCTACCTGAACTCATTCACCCTTCTCCACAATCATGCCAAGTAGTTACTACCATTAGCTTTTGTTTTGCAAAAAAGGAAACTGAGGCGGAGATGTGAAGGAGTTTGCCCAGGGTCACAGGGCTGGTCAGGGCAGAGCAGGCAAATCTGGCCCCAGGGCCCAATTTCTTAACCACCTTAACCTGAGAAACTGCTCCTTTAAATCTAGGACTTTACAAAGAAGTCTCTAGGAAGAAGACTCAGGACATAAAGTATCAACCGTGCAGGTTCCAGAGCCCCCATGGAGGTGTCGGGCTGAAGGGTGCTCCAGGGGAGGGGGACAGCCCTGGGTCTCACACATACACAGGAGCCACTGCAACACCAAAGATAAACTATTCGTTGGGGCCTGTTTTCTCTCTCCTTTAGTGAGAAAAGTCTCCTAATTTATCTAGGTTGTGATTCTCTCTCCGTCTCCTCATCACCCACCCCAGCATGCCTCTGCCTGGCTCCAAGTGCCCCCACATGTACCTTTACAGCCCCTTGTCCCCCGGCTAACTCAGGATCTCAGGGACCAGAGGGCCTGGGCAGGCATGGCCAGAGGCGAAGGCCTGGCTGAGTGTTGGGTAGGAGGGAGGAGGGAGACAGTTCCTTGAGCATCCTCCCCTTTGGAGAGCCTGGCAGCAAAGCCATCAGGATTCTAGAAGGTTAAAAATGAAATGTACCCTGGAGAAGATCCTTTCATCAGTGGCATCGTGAGCTAGGAAGTGCTCCTTCTCATTAGCTCGTGGAAGGAGGTGCAGAATCCCAAGACAAATTATACCTGGCCATGAAAGTTTCTGGAAGTAATCTTCCTCGCCTCCACCTTTAAAATGTACTTCCACCCTGCCTGGCAGTGGTGTAAGCACCCACCTGCTTACACGTGGCTTTCGGGTCCCCATTCCGCTATTTTCCTGCATCGCACTTGGGTCTGAGCTGGGGCCTGGCTTATGCGGGATGTTCCTAGGAGGCAGAAAACAGGTGGATGGGGTCTCCCAGCAAAGCGCCCAGCAGAGGCTGGTGTGCGGGCCGGCACTCCATGGGTGCCTTCTGAAAAGTACGGTGTTGATGGGCCCCACTCCCTTCCTGGAGTCCAGGGCACCAGGGCCTCGGGGACAGTTCTCCATCAGGCTGGTGGACAGAGGTGCTGAGGCCGCACCCCTAGTTGCCCCCACTTCCACTGTGGAAGTCAGAAACCTGAGTCCTGGCTCTTGTGCTTCCAAGCCGCGGCTCTGGGCCTCCATCGCCATGTGTACCCCAGCCTCACAGGCTCCAGATGGGGCTCCAACTGAAATGAAGTGTTCTGTGAACTTAAAGCTCAGCACTATATTATGCTAATATTATTATTATCAAGTATCATCATTACTATTATAAAGAGATTGAGGAGCAGCTGGAAGAGAAGGAAAAATATATCTTAGAGCTGAAAGGGATGAGTCTGAGAGCCACAGCTGAGGTGCCTTCAAGAATATAAATATGATATTAGGGGAGCTTGGGGGGGCTGGGGCATGCATATCAAATTGCAATGACCCCCAAGTGTCCCAGGGTAACGTCACAGACAGTCCCGATAGGAAGGTTTACTGTAGGAAGTGTGACAGAACTTGAAACATCTAATATACTTTTATTACTGTCTTTACAGATGTGGCTGGTGACCTGTGCAAGGTCATAAAGCTAGGGAGTGGCAGGGCAGGGACTTGACCCCAGGTCGTCAGACTCCAAGCGCAGGGCCCTGTAAGTACCCCATTGCTTCTTTTTTTTTGAGGGCTCACTAGCTGTGCAGGTGTAGAGATGCCAGCACTGATCAAGAGCTTACTCTGCCAGCACGGTTCTCAGTCTTCTACCTGAATTAATGCAAAGCAACTCTCTGTAGTCCGTAGGTTATTACTTCCCTTTCCTTGATAAAGAAACTGAGCCATAGGGAAGTTCGGAAAGAGATGGAGAAGATACGGTCCTTGCCCCCCAGGAGTTCATTGAGGATGACATCTGGGAAAAATGCATTCAGTGCTAGAGTGGAGACGTGCTGAGAAGGAGCCCAGAAGAAGGTCCTAATGGTGTGTGTGCGCGTGAGCGTGTGCGTGTGTGTGTTCTGAGGAAGGTATATGTCATCAAAAGACTGGAGGAGCAGGAGAGGCCAGCCTAGAAGGCGAGGAGCTATAGTGTCCTCACGGGCCCACCTGGCCCATGCCCAGACCTAGCCTTGTGCAGCGGTGGGGTAAGCTGGGACTCAGGGATGAACACTCTGCAGCCTGTGTGCCTGCTCTGCCTGCAAGGCCCCGCAACTCTGGTCTCCTTCCACCAGAACAGAACCAAATAACCCGGACGACCGCATATCCCGGTTCCTCCCACACATACCCACACGGGTTTATAAATCAGAAAGGTTCTTTGCTAGTCTCCCGTGAGACTCAAGGGGACACCTGACAGTGACTCTGCACTTGTTGGGAAATCAAATTTGAATCAGGCAGCTTGAGGGGTGAATGAGAAGCCAGGGCAGACAGGGCAAGAGGCTAGCAGAGGGACCCAGCCAGGCAGTCACCGAGGACATCTGCGAAGCAGACAGAGCTGTCCCTGTGGACAGGGGGAAGCACTGGGCTGAAGACCACGTGTCCGAGCAGGTTCCTCCCTGCATCTCTAAGGGACCCACTGGCCTTGCACAGTGGACACTCATCACGAGTGACAGGTGGCGCCAAAGACTTGGTGCCTGCCGACAGGGGGAGCCTATTGCTGACTCCCTCACGTCACCTGGAGCTTCCCCACCCGCTTGCAACCCAGCGGGTGCAGCAAGGAGAGAGGGAAGGTGTGGCTTATTGAAGCAAATGACAAGGACTTTCCCTGTGCCTGGATGTCCTCTCCTTGGCCCACATCTGATCTCATCTCCTTCTCTGTGGGATCAGGAGACCACCAGATGGGCTACCTAGCAGATCTGAATGGGCTCTAACAGGCCATGTGCTGGAGAGTGGAGGTACCACGAAAATTTCCCCCCCAGGGCCAGCCCCTTGCTCTGCTGGAGGCATGGCTGGGTGCACCTCTGGCTCCAACACCTCCCCTAGGGGTTCTGAATGCCCTGCTGCCTGGTCCGATTCAGGCTGCTGAAAAAAACTGGGGTCAGATGCAAGCGGAGCTCCCCTTGCTAGTGGAACGACAGTAGGCCTTGAGTCAGTATCTCCAAGTCTCACTTTCCTCAGCTGTGAAGCGAGCGCAGCACGGGCCTCCCATGTCCCCAAGCTGAGAGCATGAGCTGAAGTGTCCGCACATGAGGGGACTTTGTGACCAGCGGCTGCTGCTACCACCATCTAAGATGCCAATGAGTACGGAAGGGTGGGCCAGATGGTGTGGGGGAAAAGAAGGCCTGGGGAGAGGGGCTCCAGAGGAGAGGAAGGGGCATGGCATAGAGAAGGTGAGCCAAAACGACCTAGGCAAGGAGTTCCCCACCAACTCTCCAAGTTCTGCTGGGGGCTGTCACTAGGATTTCTGCATAATGAAAATCCACATAGGCCTCGGGCCATACAAGTAAGGACGCATCTATTAGAGCAATGTCGTGGCCCAGACTAGATGCTGAGGGTGGATGGAGAGGCCTGAGAGGAGGCAGGGCTGGAACACGAGGTGGTGGCTGAGAAAGCAACCATTAGTCATTACTGTCACGCTGCTCTGATGTGCACCGTGGGCCCTGGAGGGCGTGGGAGGCTGTGGAGAGGCAGGTGCTGGGATGGGCAGCGCATGGCTGACCTGAGCTCTAAGCCCAGCCTGATGCTGGGTGTGGGGTATGCACACAGCCTCTCAGGACCCCAGCTCCTTTGTCAGCTGTGAAAACAGAACTCGCGTTCTAGGGGAACTCTACACCGTGGTCCAGGGCAAGGGCTGCAGGACCAGGTCCTCTATGACTCCCAGAGACCTTCTGCAAGTCACCCGCCACCTCAGGCCTCTGTCTTTCCTCCTTTAAGATGTGTGAGGGTGGCTGAGTGGATGCACGTGGAGTGAGTCCAGTGGTGCCTGGCAGGTAGCTAGGAATGGCTGATATTCTCATCATGAGGCTGAACCCCCAGCAAGCCGACGTCCCCTCACCACATGCTAGCCCCAGAGGGTGAACAACCAGGAAGGCCGCCTCACCTGCGGATGGTCCTGAGCAGGGTGGAGCGGGCCTCGTTGTGGAAGGTGATGATGATGCTGGTGGGAGGGAGGTCCTTGCAGTATACCAGCAGGGCGCATCTGGGGAAGGAAAGGCAGGAGACGAGTAAGACTTTTGAGGGCAAAGGAGACCTCAGGAGCTGGAACCAAGAGCATCGCAGTGGTCACCATCATGGACAGATGCCTGGTGTCCAGTGGGGCCAACCCAGACGCACAGCACTGGGCAAAACTCCAGGGCCTCACCAGGCCGAGAGTGCCCGAGGCTGAATTTCCCACCATCTCAGGGAGACGTGGGCTTGGAGCCAAACGAAGTTGAGATACAGAGCATAAAGGTGGGATTTCGTGCATGCCCCAGTGAGAGCACAGTGGTTCCTAGCAGCTGCACAAACCCACCCCCAAGTCGCGGACTCGCTCTCCAGTCTGGGCCTGTCCATTTAGGAGAGGCCAAACCATGCTGTGGGCCAGAGCTCCAGCCCACACACCAGGCTGACCCCTGACCTCCTGGGTCCCCACCCTGCAATCTGACCTGTTTAAAGAGGCAGAGCCCCCAAACCCTGGTATAAACAATAACACCCCATCTCAGAAAAGCATTCATTCCCACATGTCCAGGCTCAGTTTGTATGACAATCATACCAGGCGTAGTTTCTGTTTAAGACCTCACTGCAAGTGATGGTGTTGCCTGCAGCCTGAAGATGATGATGATAATGAAAATAAACCTGCTGAGGGTGGCTAGTCCCACCAGGGGCTGTCCCTCAGTACATGCTTCCTCCTGCGTCATGCTCTTATGGGGCTGTCCAATTATGGGGAAGTGAACAACCCTTTGGGGGAATCTAACATTTCCTGTTTTCCGATTCCTTCCTAGGCCTGGGGCTTTTAATGTGGGGTCCAGGAAGGACTTCAAGGAGACTGTGAGCCCCCTGAAATTGTTTGCAAAACCAGGTATGCAAATGCGCATTCGTGTTGGGGAGGGGGGAGAGGTGGCCTCTAGTTTTCGCTAGACTCTCAAAGAAGTCTGTGGCCTAGAACACTCCAGAACCTCACTCTTAGGCCAAGTGGCCAGACGTCCCTTTGGCCTCCCTGAGAATTCTGCATTTTTCCTATAAGAACAAACACCGAATGAGAGAACTTATTTTGAGAAAGGTAGGCTGTTCAGCTCAGGACCTGAGCATAGGGTGGGCTTGAGTCATCCACAAGAAGCCAAGAATTATAAGAGGAATGTCCCAGAAAAAGAGACAGTAGAAAAGGTAAGTCATGACTTTCAGGCCTTCCTGTCCTCCCTCCCCGACCCTACGGGTGACTTCTCACCACATCCTGTCCACTCTGCCTCCTAATACAGCTCCCCTGAATCCTCCCTCCTCTCTCGTCCCCATGGCTCTGGCTCAGAGAGCCTTTACTCCTTTCAGATCCCTGCAGCCGCCTCCTGACCCATCTTTCTGCCTCCAGGCTCTGCCCTGGAAGTCGTGTCCTGGCCACCATGCAGCTCTGCCCAGACCTCACCCTGGCCCTAAGCCCTCCAGTGGCTTCTGAGGTACAAAGCACAGACTCCCTGTCACAGCCTTCCAGACCTTTCGCAATTGCTGCTTCATACGTGGCCATAACTCCGACACTGCTCACGCTATTACTTCTGCATAAAGTGATGTCCTTCCTCCCTTCTCCATTGACGAGCTAGAGGAGGAGGAGAGATCAAAGTACGTGGCATCAACGTCAGAGAAAGGAACCTGGGCTGTAATATGGATTTGAACCCCGGATGTGCTGAAAACTGGCTCTGCGCCTTTGGGACCATCATTTACCTTCCCCGATCCTCAGTGTTGTCACTTGTAAAATGTAGACGGATACCTTCCGTCCAGGCTTGTGAGGACCACAGATACTACAGGCAAAACACCTGCTGTTTCGCCGATGCTGAGTAAATGGTAGCTGGAATTATCAACACGGTGTGCAGGGGCTGAACAGCATCCATGTGATGCTCGGTGCTTCAGGGTTAAAACTACAAACACGGCTCAGGAAAGGAATGGCTTTGGAGATGACCCAGTCCCATTTCCTAAACCTGGAAGAATCTGGTGGCATAACAGGCATCAGCTGGAGACTGGGTGGTTGTGCTCCGGTGCCTACAGGACAGAAGACGGGGGGCTCTTCCTCAAGGCTGGGTAAGTCCCCCACGAGTGCTTTCAGCATGCACAGGCCCAGGGAGGGCAGATAGCAGGGCAGTGCCTCACACCTCAAAGGCACAGGCATCCTGGCTCATGGGTATCTTCCTTCTGCCCCTGCTCAGGGACCATAGTACCTGGAGTCTCTCTTTGTCTGTCTGACCCTCTGAGAACCTTCACTCCAAAGATGAAGATGATTGAGGCTCAGAATCTCGCTCAGGGTCACACACCTGCAGAGTGATGGAGATGAGCTGAAGCCAGGTCCCGCGACTTCTCACTCGGTCCCAAGTGTCCGCTGGGAACTCACTCTGGTTAAGGCACAGAAGCCCAAGGCCTGGTCGTGCAGGACCCACCTGCCCGAGCCCTGCAGAGGAGCTGCTCACCTGTCCTCCGAGGCCTGGGGGAGACCCATCGCCCCACTGAGAGACCAGCACTGGGCACTGGCAGCAATAAAGCCAAGGGCCGAGAAAAGTCCTTAAAACGAGATGCAGCGAGAGGAGTCAGCTTTCTGTGAGAGCAAGCTAAAAGATTAATCCAACAGCGAGCTGTACTAGGGACACGAGGAGCATGAAAAAGGCTGCCAAGACTGAGATCTGGCGCCGGCAGACGGACCAGAAGCATGTTTATAATTTATTAAAGACTCGGGGGTTTTACTGGGAGAGGAGCGAGCGCGCAGGAAATATTGACGAGGGGGTGGAACCGGGAGGGGGGGGCGGGGACCGCTGCTGTGCGGGGAGACAGATGCCAGCCCAGGGCTGCCAACCTGATTGCCACGGCGGCTCCTGAATAATGCACGCTCCTCTGAGCTGATTTTCCACGTGTGGTTTCTTCTTCTTCTTTCTTTCTTTTTTTCCTTTAAAGAAAGGTGCAGCTAAAACTCTTGATTTCTCTAAGTTCCGGTGGGTCTTAAAAGTGCTTCCAGAACCATCAACTCTTGACTGCGTGGTGCCACTTACTAGATGCACTGAGGATGCTTCCAGAGAGGTGTTCTGAGATGCTCGCCCCTGGCATGGGGCAGGAGCTGCTCTCTCTTTCGTCCTTTTTGCACCTCCCCACCAACCAATCCCTGCTCCCCTGCCCACCCCTGCCCTGCACCTGCACCTGAACACGTGCCAACGCGGGCATGTCAGAAACTCGTGAGCGAGGATGGCTGTCAGTTATCACAGAAATGTGATGTGCACCCATGCCTTTCCCTTTACTGCACCCGCTCATTAAACTGGCAGCAGCCCGTAAACCGTGTGTTATGACGACGGTCATCCCTGTTTTATCAATGGGCCCCTGGTGGCCTGTGGCGCGCCTGCTGGGGTGAGGACCCAGGTCCTCTGACTCCTGGACAGATAGCCTTCCTCCTACAGCATGAGGCTTTTATGGCAGAAAAGACGTGGCCATAAAGTCTAAACATTTGGCCTTTTATTCCTGAGCATAAAAACAGAAGGGAGAGACGGAGAGGCAGTCGCAATAACTCTGAAGCAGAGAGGAGAGCATAATCATTACTACTAAAATGTCCCTCCATGTCAAGGGACGCTGGCCTGGCTCCTCCAGAACTGACAACGGCTCTGAGTCTGAGAACACATTCTCGAAGGGGGGTCCCCAAGGGGAGACTGAGGGCAGTTAAAGAAAAGGGAAAGCCACACAAAGACCATGCAGCATGGGGTGGTGGGAATCCAATTACGCCATGGGGTGGACACCCTGGGTCAAACCTTTGTCACTGGGAGCCTGACAGCGACTTCACTCCTTTAAGCCTTAGCACCCTGGTTTACACAGATGAAGATGTCAACCTCAGGGGACGTTTTTAAACTACTCCTTAGTGATCCCCACTGCCAGGCACTACACTGAGCACCGGGCAGGTTTAATGCTCGGAACAGCCCCTCAGGGGTGATCGTTCAGTGGACTCACTCATTAAGAGACTGAGCTCAGGGAGGTTGTCACTCACGGCAGCTCGCGACCCCAGGCCTGTCGGATGTCTTGTCACCATGCCGTGTCTCCACGCCCGCACCGTTCCAAGCATCCAGCTGTTCCTCGGGTCCACGCTGTGCCCTCTACCCCATGTGGACCCATGTGATCACGTTTGAATCAGCAACAGCAGTTTCTATGGAGTTCTAGAATCCAGCAGTTGCAGGGACCTGCCCAGAGTGGAGGGACAGGCTGGCACCCCTGGGTGGGGACAGGAAGACGGGAAGACTGCTGCCTGAGCAGCCACAGGGCCGGGCGAGCAGGGGTCCCCCTGACTCCCCACACGAAGCCAGAAAAGGTGAGTGGAGGTGAGCTTCCCACGAGGCCCTGGGAGGGGTGGCTGGTGGACACCTGTTCCTTAACAGGAAGCTGTGCTTCGTCCCTCCGATGCCTGCAGTCCTAGCACACACTGCCGAGGTCAGACCCAGGCGCAGAAAACAAAAGGGTCGTCTTTTCCCTGTGTCCCAGTTCCCGAACTCTACGGCCACAAAGGCCGAGGGAAACACAGACATAAGACGTGAAGTGGGGGCGGGACTAGTTTCCTGGGAGGACACTGTCTGTCTCCAAGGGAGCGACAATCTGTGAATTCCCAGATGCAGGGGGCGGGGTACATCCTCCTCCTCCCCAGCTTCTGCCTGTCTCCCCACGTCATTGCCGACGATGCCTCTTGGAGACCACTGCCCTCGCCCCTCTTTTTCCCTGCTGATGTGTGTGAGGGGTAAAGGACGAACAGGGAAAAGCTCTTGGCTCAGTGACCTTTCTAGAAAGTCGGTTCCCTGAGGACAGGAACAGTGAATTTGCTGCCCGCTTGCGGAATCAGAGATTTAGTTTTCAGAGCTCAGAACACCTACTGTATTCCCAGCTCAGTTCTCTGTAAGGAAGCCTGCTCTCAGCTATGAGGGAAAAGAAGATGACCCCAAACTATAAAATGCTACATCTGTGACTGGCCTCTAGGTTCAAGCTCCACTCTTTAGAAGAGAGAAACACAAGCAGGCAGAGATGCATGCCAACTGTAAAATCAGAAATTCCTTTTAATCTCATTTCATGGGCAACACGGATACACGTTTTAAAGGCATGAAATTTTTATTTCACGTCAATTTCCCTGGGATTTCACATGCAGATTAATGCGTTCATCCACATAAACCTATATTGCTCCTACTTCTTGCCTCAATAGCTACCCTCACTCAGCATTAGAGAAATCCTGCATCTCATAAAAGACACCTAAAATAAGGGTGAGGTCTGCTGTCTCATGAGACTGCAATGTTTTCAACTGCTGACCATGTCAAGTGCCAGGGTACTGGGAAGGGGATGAGTGGGCCAGGGCGGGGAAGTGAATGGCTTAGGAATTTGGCTGGGCACTGTGGTGGCAGCTCATGGCCCCCAAGCCCCACCTCCTGTGTAATCCGCTCCCCCTGAGTGTGAGTTGAAACTGGTAACTTGCTTCTAGGAAACAAATACAGCTAACAGGATGTCACCGTGGTGATTAGGTTATAAAAAACCGTGACTTCTGTCTTCTGGGCTTGCCTGTTTTGGAAAGGCAAGTTGCCATGCTAGGGAGCTCCACACAGCAAGGACCTGAGGTGGCCTACAGCCACAGCCTGTGATGAACTGAGTCCTGCCAAGGACCACGTGAGGGAGCTTGGAAGAGGGTCCACCCCGCTGTCACACCCTGGGATGTCTGTGGCTCTGATTAATCCTTTGCTTGCTGACTATGAGAGAGCCTGAAGTACAAAGCCCGCAGAGGCCATGCCTGAATTCCTGACCCACAGAAACTGCGGGACGATAAACGTTTTAAGCCACAAAGCTTTGAGGTCATTTGTTATGCAGCAATCGACAATAAACATTGTCACCCTCAGCTATCAAAACACAAGTCGACCAGGGTTTCTCACTCTCCCGGGCTCAAAGGTAAATTCTCCTGGGCGCCCGGTGGAAGCCCTATGCAGTCGCATCACGATTCTGCTCACACAGGGCTCTCGGAGCCCCCAGAGGACCGTTCGTTGATGCTCTGGTGGCCTGCATGCCACAAGATGATGCTAGTATGGGATATTTTGGGGCCCTCACATGCGGAAGAAAGTTCTTCAGCAGTACTTTTGGGGGTTATTCCAAACGTTATAGATTCACCTCCCTTAGGGGGGTTCCTAATATGAACCATGACACACAGAAATTAGAGTGACTCTGTCCTTACTCCTCCCATCATGTTCATAACTAGTATGCTTCCATAGGCATAGAGAAGTTAATTCACTTCAGACAATGCATGCTGTAGGGCTTTAAGGCTTAATTCTCTTGCAGAAGTCCAGTTAAGAAAGGGTGCTACAATAGTCCTGTAGTAACTGTGTATGCCTTTCAGGTGGGTACGAGACTTATGAAGTGACCACTAATCATTATGTTGTACACCTAAAACTCAGATAATATCATATGCCAACTGTAATTGAAAAACAGTTTTTAAAAATGTTAAAAAAAACAAACAAAAAAAGACCCATTCTAAAAAATTAGAAAGAAAGAAAAGGAAAAGCAAAGCAAAGCAAAAAGAAAAAAAAGAAAAGGAAGAGGAAGAGAGGCTGACCTAGAGGCTATCACAGGTAGTCCTCCACTCCGTGAATATGAGGCCATTTAGCAGGAGACTTGGTCTCAGGTTGGGCCTATTTAGACCAACAAATGTATTCCTTGTACCAGCCGCTACCACATTCTTGGCTGAATCGTCTGTCAGGACAGCGCAGGGTCTGAAGTTCACTTCTTGTTCCCGGAGGAACCTCCTAAATTGTTTAGCCACCTACTTCCAGTAGCATCTGATTTCTAAAACCTACATCTCGACGACTCTTGGGCACTTCTCCATTAAATTAACTGCAGGCTTGCAGAAGTCAGCCCTGCAAGCCCATTTTCCTGGTATAAGAATGTCCAGAGGGGTCTCTGCTGACAAACTGGAAGCCTAATCGAGGAAGAGCGGCCCTATGATACAGGGGGCCATGCTGTCCAGACTCCCCTAAAGGCTTAGACTCGGCCTCTGTTTTATTCTGCAGCATCCTATCGAATTAAACCTAGTCCTGTCAATCATTCTCCGTTATCTCCTGACCTGGCTCTACGTTCCCAACACGTTTCCGTAAGATTTCTGCAGCAACTTTCCCACCGGCGTCTTCACCTTCCGTTCTATCCCGCATGCTGCAGCCAGAATGAGCTCCGCAAACTGCGAATCCTTAACGTTTCAAGGCTGCCCAAAGGGCTCACAAAATAAAGTCGAAACCCCTAACCATGGCTTATCATCCCAGGGACCCAGTCTGCTTCTGACTCCTCCCTTCGCATCCTCCAAGCCACAGCCACGTCTGCCTGACCTGCTCTTCCTTCCGCTGGGCCCCTGCAGACACTGCCTCTCTCCTGTGCGTCTGAAATGCACTCTCCGCTCTTCCAAGGCCGGGCTGTCTCCTCTTCCCATCCTGGCTGGGAATTTATTTCCCCTGGGGAGCATTTCTTGATCTCCCAAGGCCTTTCCAAGGTGCTTCCCTAGGACCTTGCATTCACCTCATCACGGAAAGGTATTGCCAAGCCGTGTGAATTGACTTTTCTTTCTCTTCTGCTGTTCGTGGCAATGGAGGTGAGGTTACAACGTGGCTGACGGGGACAAAACACAGTCGACATACTATAAATGTCTGAAAATAAGTGGGGGGAGGAAACAGGTGAGGTTTCCATGGGGGCGAATGTCCCTTGCCCAGTTATGGGTGACACCAGCTCAAGGGAAGTGCAGAGCTGTGAGCTGAGAGAGGTGCCTCATCAGTCAAGCAGAGAAGGGAGGCCAAACAGGTCACCAAAACCAGTTACAATACGGATCCACGGAGCCACGGCGGCAAGAACAGGGCACCTGGGTTAGAACATCCTGGGAAACGTCTGGGACGGTCTCCAGGTGCCTGTAGAGAGCTCTGACACATTCCCTGCTGCACTGGAAACATCCAGCCGTGTCTAAAAGGCTGGGATGTTCCCCTCTTTACTAAAGTCCCAGTGATGATGGAGGAAGCGTCCTCGAATGAAGTGGGAGACAGAGAATCCTATCTGGCAGGTACTGCAGACTATGCCTTGACACTCCTCCCAGACCCGCGCTGCCCGTTCTGGTGGCCGCGAGCCGCGTGTGGTTCCTGAGCACTGGAGATATATCCAGTGGGGATGGAGACAGGCAGTCGGTGTGAAATACACACAAGATCTCAAAGCCTTCACACCTCCTAACCGTGTAAAACATCTCAGTAATTTTTCAAACTGCTCACATGTCAAAATAATAGTATTGGGGTGCATTGGGTTAAATAAAATATTAACATTGATTTCGCTTGCTTCTTTCACTTTTAAAAATGTGACTACTAAAAAATTTTAAATTTCATAGGAGGCCCACGTCCATTTCTGCCGAACCTTAGCTTGTATATAATCCAATTTAAAATTTAACATTAGTGTCAGACAATGGTTTCTAGATTGGGTTCTTTCACATACACAATTATGGAGACTGTGGCGTGCAACACTGTGTCAGGAAAGAATATATTAGAAAAATCTCAGCATGCAGCATCATCATTATTTCATCAAAGAAAGGGTGTTTAAACACCAGAAAGGGTCATGATCTCAGAATAACAAAAAGCCTTTTAAACTGCAAAGTTTAGCTTTAAGGAAATCTCCCTCGTGGTCTTGCGCTCTTCCCCAGCTTCCTGGGGCAGATCAACACTAGTTCACCTGCTGGGGTCCGAAAGTCCAGGTGAAGGGTTTGTGTCACTCAACTGCAAGCGCCCGAGTCTGACTGCCCTCCGCAGACAGCAGGGAGACAGAACCCAGAAGACAGGCCAGCCCCGCTCGTGGCTCCGGAACCAGCAGCCCCAAGGCTATTCCTGGTGCTGCTCACACCAGCCCGTCGCTATGTTTTTTTCCAGTCTCTGGCCCCGCATCTCCTCAGGCATTGCTGCCGCCCATGCTGTCACACGCGATCCGGGCTCCCTCCTGACCTGGAGGATGCAGGCACCGTTGGCTGCACGGAGACCTCCGGGAGAGGACCTTCCTCTGCACCGACACCCCTGTATTCTTCCAGACAACTAATCTCGGTGTTTTACGATGACCAGGCCCTTCAAGGGGAGGGGGATGCTGAGGTCTGCTGAACTCCAGGAGAATGAGCTGCCTTCCAGAGGCTGCAAAGAACCTCGGGGACAATCAGGACCCGTGTTAGGTGGTACCAAGCACCACCCAGATGGCAGCCGTGTATGCGTGTGTGTGTGTGTGCGTGCACAGGGGAGAGTATTCTCAAAAGGCAAAAGCAGAGTCTAGCCAGGACCCAAGTGTGAGGGTGGGCCAAAACTTAGTTTTGCAGTGTTTCCTGAAAAAGATTCCTCAGAGTCTGGGACGAGGGCTCTTTCAAGTCTTATCTTGGCCCCACTTGGTTCCCACGCCACAGAAGTAGGCATGGGTAACGTTTCTTCCAACTCACTGGCTCTCGAACCTCTAGTTCACATTGACTTTTCTCTGTTTTTGATCTTGAAGGTTCTGGAAAGATGGAAAATCACAAATCTGGGCTGTCCCTCACCTACTGAAGAAGAATGTCTCCCCTTGATATTCCCTCAGTTATTTCCAGTATTTTTCAGACGTTCCAGCTAAAGGATGAGAGAAGAGTCATTCCCTTCTTTTACTTAATGGGGGGAAAGCTCCACAAGTTGAGGCAGCTGAGATAAGACGTGCAGCCTCGTGACTCCAGAAATGTCACCAGGCCCAGCACGCTGAGCTCAGGAGTGGTCTGGTGGAGAGCCAAGTGTCCCATGTCTCTCCCTCTCCACGGCACTCACGACGGTGTGTCCCCAGAAGGTCTGACGTGGGGAGGTAGAAAGCACAGGCTTCCCACCCCTTCTTTTGCCCCCCGACTTAATCCATCTGAGTCAGTCCAGAGCCACGTTCAGTCCCCATCCCTTCCTGTTATCCTCACGGCCATCAGGCACACACTGCTGGCCTGCCAGCCTGCAACGGTCTTGACTGTTCTTTCCACTCGCAGACCCACCCCCCGCTCATGTCTCCCGGCTTTCCCCATTAATCTCCCGAACACACTGCTTCACACACGAAACCCTCTTCGCCTTCAGTAGTCACCTGCAGCTAAACCGTGACCGCATGCAAAGGCCTCCACCATCACGTCAGCCTCCAGCCCTGCCGCACGGTCCCCTTGCCCGAGCCTCCTGGCCCTGCAAACCCAGTCCACTCACCTCCCGCGGTCCTGCCCTGAGCCCCAACCTCCTGGCACCTCCCTGCCCAGCCACCTCCTTTTCTGGGGCCACCTCAATTGTAACTGTGGTGCAGTGTTTGGCCCAACATCGCATTTGTCACGGGCTACCCAGCCTTACACCCCTCTGCACAGCTGTGCCACCTTTTCTGTGGGCAGAGGCCATTTCTCTCCTTCTTTATGTTCCTCCGGGCAAGTTCTTCAACCTGCTGGAGTCAATTTCCTCATCTCTAAAACCAGGATCAGAGCGAAGCTGTTGTGAGGCTTAACTGAGAGAGCATATAGAAGGTGCCTGCCGCATGTCAGGGAAATAGCTTGATCAATAAATGTTGGCTGATTATGGCCCTGGATTTATGTGCTAACACAGAGAATTCTTTGTTGAATGAAGGCAGTTTTAAATTTCCCGTGATTTGTTTTTCGACCTCTGTTCTGAGTATCCATTCCCACACCCACAATCCCACACCCTGATGCTTGCAGAAGACAGTTTGAGGATAAACCCAGTGAGGTGCTCTCTGAGTCCATATTCACTCAGCTGGAACTGCTGAGGAGTCTGAGTGCCAGGCACTGTGGGAGGCTCTGGCGGGAGACACGAAAAAGTGAGCATCCCTGCCCCAAAACACTCGAGGTCTCAGAGGGCAGAGGAAAGCACACTGATGCTTGCAACTTGAGGTACTAGGTGCTGCTGAGAGGTGGGCATGGGAGTGAGAAGCAGGTACCTAACTCAGCCTGAGCAAGCAAGACGTTTGCTGGAGAGGGGACCCCCAGCAACTGGATTTCTGAAAGACGAAAGATCCCAGAGAGAGCAACGAAGATAAGGCGTGAACCCTTGGGCACCGTCAGGTCAGGCGGCTGCAAGCCGCAGGCCTGGCTAGGGTGGACGTGCCTCCAGGGGAGAGGCGGTGCTGACGGCATTGAAGGGTTTTAGATGTCTGCATTTGGAAAACTGTCATGGTAGGGGTATGGAGGACGGACTGGTGCAGGGCCAGAGCCAAGTGTGAGGGCAGCAGGGGGCCGCTGCAGTTACCCAGGCAAGAAGGAGCAGCAGCTGAGCACGGCGGCAAGGGCAGGCACCAAGCGCTATCTAGGAGGTAGACTCAAGGGTACGGACCAAGAGCCAGCGAGGAGATGGACTCAGCAACAAGAGGGTGAGCGATGAGTAGGACTCCAGGGATTTGGGTTTGGGTCAGAGGGTGAACAGCGGGGCCTGCCCTGAGATGAGGCAGGTGAGAGCGGAGTGGGTGCCTGCTGTCTCGAGCTGTGGTCCCCGCGGCTCCGTGAGCCTTGGGAAAGGATGAGTGATGCGACTGCAGGATGAGTCAAGGAGACACAGGGAGGAGCTGAGAAGCAGAATGAGGTAACGATGCCTGCTTTGGCTGTCTTCGGGGTCACTGTGAGGGTCAGGTACAAGCAGGTGATAGCTGTTGGGATATGACAAGCTTCAGTCAAATATACGGGCTTCCTCTTGTTGCATCAGGGACACCAAGGACACCCCGAGGGGCAACTGCTGATCCTGCCCCTCGGTAGCCCGGCTGGAACCCAGGCTGACCACGTGGCTCCACGGGTCCCCAGCAGAGCCCCTCTTCTGTCACATCACACGTTCTCCACTTCGTTTTCCAGCCGCCCTCGGGCCCTGCTGATCACATCACTCCATCCCACCGTCTGTCACCGCAGCCAGCCTCCTTTCCACAGCTTCTCCCACCCACAGCTGTCATCTCCTCTCTGCTCTTTTCATCTCCTGTCAAACACGTTTTGTGCTTTCTGGCCCCCGGCCCTTAAATCACTCCCTCTGCCGGCCTTGGCGTCTACACCCAGAATCTTTAAAAGTAGAATTCCACCAGACCTGGCATTGCAATCGCCTCGTGGCTTATGTCGCCTTCTAGTTCTTAGAGTTTGACATGCAGGCGAGTCAAGCGTTCGGTGCCAGAAACCAAGACTGAGGCCGGAAGCTCTGCCCTCACACCTTCCAACCCCGCCCCCACCTTGTTCTTGGAGCGCACCCCAACTCGGGGGGGGGGACAGGGCACTAAACAGGACCCCTCCAAACGCATTCACGTCACCCCTTCCTCCTTCAGAGCTGTCGCTCTCTCTTCCCTGCCTCAGACCTGCTTTTACCCGCAGGTGCAGAGCAGTAAAACGATCGTGAGGCTTGCTGCTAATGCTGACCCTAATACCCACACTGACTTGACCACTCATCCCCACAGCTAATGAGGTCATCAGCTGCTCGCCAGGGGTGAACGACCACGCTCGGCCTTTGACATGGACAGTGGATTTGCTCACCCTCGCAGCAACCCTGGGTACCATTAATATGCCCATTCAGCAGACGAGGAAACTGAGGTTCAGGGAGTTTGAGTAACGTACCCAAGGACCAGCTGGTAACTGACAGAGATGCCTTATCTCAGCTCCCAGGGCTGGGTCTCCCGTTAACCAGGGACCTTGCCTGGGCTTCAGTTTCCTCCCCTGTGGAATGGCAATGACTCTTTCACCCCAAGAGCCACTGAGAACATCATGTGAAAGAGATGGGAGAGCTCTCTGTAAAGTCTCAGGTATGAGGCCGTACTGCAGCTTCAGCCTTTACCTCGGCAACCAGGTATGCGGAGCCGCCTCAGGGCTCTCCACACCAGCTGTGCCAGCCTGTTTCTCTCCGGCACTAGACGCCCAGGGGGCGCATCACACCGAGCCAACGGTTCTTTAAAGCACCGGGGGAAATGGTAACTGAACGTGACAGTGTTCTGGGTTTTTAAAAGGGGAAAAGTCCGTAGAGTCCAGTTCCTTGTTCTAGGCTGAAAAACGTGGGCAGGTCACCAGTTTGCAGTCAAGCTGTCATCCACGTGACGTGCCGACTCCAGGCGCCAACGGCTTTGCTGTTTCGTGTTTAATGGATCCTGGGGCCTTCAGATAAGCGCAAAGACGGTGTCACACCAGCTTACATTCGCATCTTAAGCGAGGAGGGGGGCCTGGTGACCGCCACCGAGTGGAAGGCACGAGGGGGTGGGGAAGGCTGCATGAGGAAATGGACAAGGCGGCAATGAAAAGGACAGCTCCCTCCGATGGCTCTGCGGCTCCTCCGTCTTGTCGGGAAGGGGAATGTGTGAGGGAAAAAGATTAATCCAGGCCGTGGGGGAGGAGGACTGCTGCTGAGCTCAAGAGTCCTGCATCTGGAAATAGCCTCCAATCCGATTCAGTTCCCAAGTCCATTCTCACACGTCCTTACCAGCCAAGTACTGTGAACCAGCAGACGGAGCTGGAAGTGACCTTAATAACCATCTCTGAGCTGCCGCTCTCTTCTCACAGGTAGAAAAATGGGCACCGGATTGCTGAAGGCTTGGGCAGTACCCTTGAGAGGCTGCAGGTCCTCTCCTGCTCAGTCGTGTCTCCCCCGACCCTCCATCCCCCCCTCCCCCGATGTTATCACGCTGCTGAGATGTAAGATAAAACCACCAGAAATCACCAGAAGCATAGCAGGTAACTAGGACAGACTAAGAGCAATGCTAGTCTATGGCATTTGAAGTCTGTACAGCTAGTCATGGAGGGGAGGAGGGGAAGGGGCACAGGGAGGCTTCTGGCAAACAGAGTGCTCTCATCCTTAATCAAGGCGCTTGATGCAGACCCATGGCTGCCTTCTCTTCGGAAAAATCTACAATCTGGACAGGTACGAAGTGTAAACGTCTCTGTGCGTATGCGACACCGTGATACAGAGTTTACTTAACAAAAAGTGAAGAGAGATTCTGGTCTTGGGGCATACTTTGGTCACGCAGGACTCTTTCAAAAGCCACAGAGCCGTAAGGATTCCATACGGCCCACAGAATAGGCAAGGGCCACAGTCAAAGCCAACGATGCCTCCCCCTCCTCTGAGAACTCCAGGCCGTGAAGAGAACACCCTACAACGCAGAGTGCAAATCCAGAGTCTCCTCCTCAGCCTCCTGCCTTCTTAAAAGTGAACACCCTCCCCCCTCAACCCCAACAATTCTATTTAAAAAAAAAAAATAATTTCATCTTCCTCTCGGTGTTACTGGCCCTGTGTGCATGGGCCGGGGTTTATTTTCAAGGCTAGCCTAAGGAAGCACGCTTCCCTGGGGGTCCCCACAGATGAGGAGGTACTGGAGGCCTGCGGAGGGCACTCAGCAGTTTCCAGTCCCCCAGCTGGAGGATGTGCTCACTTGGGGAAAACAAGCTCCATGAGAACAAGCTTTCTGAGTGCTCATGTGCTGACACATTGCTAATAGCCTAGACTCACTAACTTTCAGGATGAATTTTTCATGGGAATTATTTAATTCCAAGTCAGTTTCCCGTTCTGGGCACTGAACACGTTTCTCATCTCTTTCCATACCGTTCCATCACCTCCTTTCTCAGGCAATATGTAATAAAGCAGGCAAACCCAGGGAGGAGGAGGAGGGGAAACCTGCTCCCCAAACCAAGGCCACTCAGTACCTTTCAAAGGCGCACGTTCTCCTTGGGCTACCTGCACATTAGAATTTGGCCTTGGTGCCTGGACACCAGAAGAAACCGTTGACTCCCTTGGCTCACTGACATAGTTATTCCCATGCCTCCAAGGAGGGTTAAAATAAATACCGAACTACTCTAATTGGGAAACTCAGAATTCTCATGCATCATCTCTTCTCCTTGCCCCACAAGCACAAGTCAAACACATACACACATTCTCTCTCTCCCTCTCTCCCTCTCTCCCTCTCTCCCTCTCTCCCTCCCTCCCTCCCTCCCTCCCTCCTTCTCTCTCTCTCTCTCTCTCTCTCTCTCTCCCTCCCTCCCTCCCTCTCTCTCTCCTAGGGGCTTTATGGTTGCGACAGAATAAAATGTATACATATAGAGACCTAGAATCTGAAAACCTGATTCTGAGTTTCAGCCAAGCACTGACTAGCTGTGAGACCTTGGACAAGTCCCTTAACCCCTCTGAGCCTGGATCTCCTTTCCTACGTATGTGGTTAACCTGCTAGTCTCCTTCTTCTGCTCAAGTCACCATAGCCAGTGCTAGTACTTAGTCCTGAAACTCAGCACTTAGTTTGCAGGTGGAGGACAGACCCCTTTCCTAGGTCCCCTCCAGCTCCCTTTCCCTCAGTACCAGTTCTTGCTTCTCATCCCTCCCACCCCACCTCAGAACAAATCCCCCAGTGTAAGACCCAATGCCCCACCTTGAGAATGCCAGTGCCTTAAAGCCAAGATCCCACATCATGCTCGACCCATGTTGGCTGGCACCCAGCTCAGGCTAAGCTGGTTTTGTACTGTTTCTTACTCTTCTCTTGGGGAGGGGGTGGCATCATTGCTGCCTGGCACGGTTCTGCTCAGTCCTACCTTGTTTCTTTCTGAACCTGATGGGAGCTCCCAGAATGTGGTGCTGGCCAGGGCGGTGCTGCTCAGGGTATCTCACAGGGTTGCTGTGATGATGAGGCAATGACAGGTGAACGTGAAAGCATTACTGTGCTTACCAAATTAACTCTAAGCTCCTGAATTCAAGACGTTGCCTGACCCTGTTTCCCTTCCAGAATTACTCTCCCCATATCTGTCTCCTCCCTCACCCCACACTCCAAAGAAACTGGGCTGACTCCTACAAAACACTGTGGCTTTCCACCTCCTGTCTCTGGTATCCTGTTCCCTTAACTGGGGATGCCTACCACTGGCTAAAATCCTCCCTGTCTCCCCCAGTGTCCACCCAGATGCCATCTCTTTCAGAAAGCCTCTGCCTTCCATCCATGTGCAGATTCCTTCTCCATAGGCCAACCTGATGCTGTTTCGTCTTCTTTACAAAAAAAACTCTAACTCTTGTGGTTTGTTCCATGGCTGAGGCAGAAATAGCCGCACTCAAACCAGGGAAAGGGCAGGAGATGGGTGCTTGGAAATCAAGGGCAGGAAGTCCAGGCATTAAGTCCAGAATCAGGACATGGCCTAAGGGCAATCCACATCTAAGCATCAGGTGTCAGTCCCACATGCATTTCTCCCACTGGACCATGAGCTCCTGGGGAGTGGGGACCAATTCCTAGCATAGACCTTGGCAGGTGGTTAGTGCTTAGAAAGTGTGAGGAGTGGAATGAATGAGCACATGAATGGGAAAATGAATGAATGAGATGCACAGTGCCGCGTCAAAGTTAGTGGGAATTAGCTAGGAAACAAGGTATGAGAAACAGCAGCGAAGGCAGTTTGTCCAGATGAATTCTCACCGGCAGGTTTTCCTGACTGGTCCCCCTTTCTAAGATTGAGGAGCTGCTTCTCTGGGAAATGTGCTTGAAACTCACAGAGCAGGCAGTGGCAGGAGGGGCAGCATGCAAAGACAGGGTCGGGGGGGTGACCAGACCCTAAGTGGAAGGAATCGTGGCCCAGGGGCACCTGCTATCTCAGCCTCCATGGTCTTTCTTCCCCTCCCCCGGCGAGGACTCATTCTGAGGCTCCACAGGTGGCACTCAAACAGCTGCCCAGGGCGGCAGACACAGGTGTCCTGTAAAGCCACTTCCAGAATGTTCAGAAACTCTCCCTGCTGCTCCCTTCCAAAGCTCCCTGAGAGTCTGAGATGCTCCGGAGCGAAGCGCACTCGGAGCCACTGCCAACATGCTCACAAACTCCTGTACTGAAAAATGGTGCACAGGGGGGACCAGGATGCAGCAGATGGGGAACTTGTTTGCAAAAGCTAAGTGTCTGTGATGGGTATACCCTCCCCTCCCCTGCCCTCCCCTCCCCGCTGCCTTGATGTGGAATCACCAACTCGGTGCTGAGCTGGTGGAATAGCCTTGACTCAGAGGGAATATGAACATTTTTTATGCTTAGCTGTTCCAGCCGTAAAGATTTTTATCCTATTACTGCTAAGTGACGAGTACAAGGAGAGAAATGATGATGATCTTTGGCAGCCATTCCAGCAGAGTAAATACAAGGAGGGAGAAACGGGAGCCGAGGCCGGGCCACTGCCCCGTCATTTCCCAGGATGAAAAGGAGCAAAGGAAAAACGTCTTCCTGATGAGATGTATCGAAGTGTGGAATTTTCCCTCCAGGCAAGCAGTGGCATCCCACTGTCTGAACCATTAAGCAAGGCACTGGACAAAGGCCAGGAGAACGTGCTGAGGGGAGCGATCAAACCCAGCTGGGCCCGGAAGAGGTGACCTCATGGGGCTCCCCAGCTCTAACTCCTACTCATGGGCTCGGTCCTCCCTGCCACCTGCTCCCCTGCAAGCAAAGCACCCCCATAATAAGTAGTGCCAGGCAACCGCTAAAACATACATTTGCTTTATCAAAATAGCTCCCCCCTCCTCAAGGGGTATGCCCTCGTTTGAGGGTTTCTTGACTGCCAGATGTTTTATGTGCTACGTGGATGATGGCAAATCCAGCTGTCGTCACCAGGATGTGCGGACAGCACTGGGTGGGGATGGGACAAACGAGAAACCAGGACTATTCGTTGGGCCAGTCAATGCTTTACGTACAGCAGAAGTTTCCTGGGAAATCTCAGACTCACCCCAGCTAGATGCTGTCTCCTCCCTACACTGAGAGTTATTTATGGCACACCACCCCCTCCTTGATATAGGTGGTCATGTCTCATTCAACGCTGTGACCCCTCAAAACTTAGGCAGTGCCCTGGATACTAAAACATTTATCCCTGTTGACAGAAGTGTGGGCCGTTGGGGCAAGATTTAGGGTTAAGATGCCCTGACGCAAGCACAATCATTTATTCACACCAAGGTGGGCTGGGAGAGCGGAGTGTGTAGGTGTGTATACTCCTGGGAGAAGTCCACCATGGGAGAACGAATTGATCTACAGTTGTGTGGCGACTTACAGAATGATAAAGCTTCGAGTCCAACTATAGGTGATTAAACAAAGCCGCGAGAGAAGCAGGGACATGTGGAAGGCCACTGCTGACTACCTCGTCCCCACTCCACTTTACAGGCTTAAATCGGCGACAAGACCAAGTTGCAGCGAAGATGTGTCTAAAGGCCGACGCCAGCAGGTTTCAATCTCAAGTTTGTGAAGATGTAAAATGTTATGTAAGGAGTAGCTGGGGGGCGGGTTGTTAACCCTAAAGCGTGAGTGAGCCGGGGATCTATTGGAAACTGTGGACGCTCACTTTCCAAACTACTTTGATGCGGGCATCCCTCACTGCCCACTCCATGGACCCCATAAACCTTGACAAAGTGGAGTTTGAAGCCTGCCCCAGGCTTATCTTCCACTTCTCTCCTCAGTTACACCATGCTCCAGGCAACCCAGCTGCCTCCCAAACACAGTGGGCTTCACGGGGCAAAGGACCAAGAGAAACATGATGACTTTGTCCTATTCCAGACAGGGAAATTAAGCCCTTGGCCTCTCCTACCACAAGACGCCATGCCATGATGTGCTTGTCAGGGGTTCCACCTGCCAGTGCATTAGGCTTTTCAATCAGCACTTCCACAGCCTTCCTCCTTTCTCCCTGCCCTCACCCCACCTGCTGCATCTTTGGATTCCTAGATACTTCACCCCATCACCCCCCCCTTTCGGCAGTGATTGTTCTAATGCTCAGCTAATAGTTCTCTGTTTCAGGCTCTGTCCAAACGTGTCCTATAAATCAGAATCCAATTACTTTGGTAAGAAAATTGGAAGCAAATTTAATAAGCTCAGACCCCTCCTACAGGCTGTTTCTTCACTATTCCCTTTTTAGTAATGAGAACTCTTTCAGGGAAAAAGCATTTTTCCTTTAACCGAGTCTGCTCTCCACGTCCCTCATCCAAAGCCCCTGAGAATAGTAGGAAAACAGAAAGGGGGCTTCTTCTAGCTCCTCTTTTTCTTTGCACACGAGGCAGATGGGAGAAAGTAGTCAATTGTCTTTCCAGTCTTACTCTCCCTTTTATTTGTTCAACAACATTTATTGAATTTCTATCACACACCAGGCACAGTAGTAGGTGCTGCCAGATCCCTCCCCCTAAAGGGGACAATTGGTGTCAAAACTAGTAGAACCTTAGCTGCAAGGCATGATGGGAATATAAAGGGGGACCAGTGGGAAAGAAGCCTGCATCAATGGGGTCCGGTGAGTGCCAACGGCCCTGGGGTCCAGGAGTGGCCCCACAGTAGAAGCTTCTTGGTAAAGGTGATATTGACTGCTAGGAGGATGTCAGCTTATAGACTTTGTGTGGGAGAAGGGGGAGGAGAAGGAAAGAAGCAGAGAAAGCCAAAGGTTTGCACAGGGCCTGAGACAGATCCTGTCACGTAGACTGAGGGAGAGTGCTACAGAACGTAGGCTGGTGGGTGGCCTTATTCCAGGGCCTTGACTTTCTACTCAAACCCTGATCCTTTAGGCTGGACCAACCCACCCAGGATCTATAAAAACAAGCGCAAGTGCAAGCTGATGCTCTATGATTTTTAATTTTGAAGGAATCAGAATAACCTGAAGTGCTAGTCAAGACAGAGGTTGCTAGTCTCCACCCCAGAGTTTCTGATTCAGTACTTCAAGGCAAAGCTTAGGAATCTGCATTTCTAACAAGTTCCCAAGTGATGCCTTCTGGACTGCTGGTTTGGGGAACCATCTTTGAGAATCGTGGTTCCAAGCCTTTGCTATTCCAAGTGTGCTGCATAAACCAGTGGCATCAGAATGACCTGGGAGCTTGTTAGAAATGCAGAGCTCTACCCCAGACCTGCGGAATCAGAGGTTAGCTGCTGAATCAGATGATGTATTTGTTAATTCGAGTTTGAGAAGCACTTACCCGGAACAGTCATCTTAAGCCTGGTTGCTCATTATAGTCATTTGAGGAGCTTAGAAAAGAGAGACTTCAGCTGGTCAGAGTATGGGTGTCAGCATTTTAAAAAAGCTCCCCAAGTGGTTCTCCTGTGAAGCCTGGATCAAGATCATGCTCATGCCTATACTCCATGGCCATATGTTTGGGTTTGACTCTTCCACTCCCATTTCCCTAGCATTGAACTGACCCTTGAGAACCTCCTCTGTTCCTCAGCCCCACTACCACTTCTGACAACTTAGTGATCTCACTGATGCCCCTTCCTAATATCTGAGGTTTAGCTGCATCTCTTGCCTGAGCGTCTACATTTTTCTTAGGGGAGCCCTCCCCTTCCATTCCAAGTTCTACAGCGTCAGCCTGTCCACACTATGACCCTGTAATAGTAACAACAGGAGAAATGTTTTGACGACTTACTATGGAGTTGGTAAGTACTTTACATGCATTTTATCTGATCCGTACAAAAACTGCATTAGGTAGGTATCATTGTTATTTTTATCCTTATTTTTTCAAAAGAGGAAACTGCAGTCCAGAGAAACCAGGTAATGGTGAGTTCACTCAGCTAAGTCGGCACCACAGCCAGGACTGGAAACAGGGCGACGTGATTCCAGAGTCCGTACTGCCTTCTGCTTGGTTCTGCCTTTCAGGGAAGATATGGCCTCATCCTGTTGCTGGATGAGACTGCACGCATACCTCTCATTCTTGAGAACTCGGAAAACAAGCAGGGCTGACTTTACAGCAGTGGTTCTTATTGCAATTTTGTCCCCAAGGGACATTTGGCAATGTTGGAGACATTTTTGGTTGTCACAATTTGGAGGTGCTATTGGCATCGAGTGGGTAGAGGCCAGAGATGCTGCTAAACATCCTGCAATGCACAGGACTGGTCCACAACAAAATATTATCCAGCTCAAAATGTCCATTTCTGTTGAGAACCCTTGGACTACAGGATGCAGGCCACCTGCAGCCATAGCTGGTCAGAGCGGTGGCGAGCATTGCCCAAGAATGGGCCCTAGGGCTCTGTGAGCCAGGAAGGCAAGCCCCACACATTGCAACAGAATGAAGTCAGGATACTGCAGAAAGGCTGGCATCACAGGAGGATTAAGAGACTTATCTGGTGAATTCCCTGGGAGGCAAGGGTTGGAAATGGGAGATCCTGTAGATAGAAGGTCACCCCCACCATGGGGTCCATTTGAGGGAAGAATGCTAGGCTTTGCTGGTGGTCTCCGGAACTCTCATCACAAGAGTGATGTGGGCCCAGGGTCAGCCCTACATGAAATTCGGCCTGGAGAGAGCTGATCCAACTGGTGTCCTCTCACAGTGCTAGCCTGGAGCTTGGCACACAGTAGGTGCTCAACATCCTTGCAATGGCTGCCTGACCCCATGTGCTTTTCTTCATTCCCAGTCTCCTTCCTGCTTTTTCAGATTAAGATCCATACATCTGAAATAGTCTAAGTAACAAAATCCCAGCTCCCCCAGGGCAAGGTAAGTGCCTTGGGGCAGACATATGGCTGATAACACTTTTCTTTTTGGTGTCCCAAAGGTTGTCTGGATTTCATCTAAATCCTCTCTTCCCTTCTTAGTGTAATCCCAGCAGGTCATACTTACTGAACAGAAGGAACCCACTGGGTTAGTTGCAGAGCCTGAGACTGAACCAGATAAACTTAGATCTTTGGGGACAGGCTCAGTTCTTCATCCACGACCACCACAGATGTCCAGCCCTTATAAAATTCTTTCATTTTTTGCCTCTCAGATCATTGAATAGGAAAACATGAAAATTCGTCCTGCTCAGGGTATCCCAATGTACCTGCCTATTCCGTGAATTCCCAAAGCCTCCCTGCTGCAGGTGGGATTATTCAGAGATGCCTCTCGCCCAGATGCACCAGCTCCTTTCCTGGCCTGGAGGCATCTCTCTGCCTCCCTGGAGGGCTTCCACACCTGGACTCAGGACAGGGAAGGCCCCATCAGCCTGAGACCCAAGGGTCTTCTCAGCCTCCATTTCCTCCCTCTTCCCTGTTCTCCTATGTGTAATCTCAGGGAAATAAAATAATCTAATATTTAAATAAAATTCTATCAGACACCAAGGACCAGGGGACAGTGTTGGGGAATTTTGATAGAAATAATACAAGATTCTGACTTTAAGAAGCTTTCAGGCCAGCAGCAGCACGTGTTCTGGGTTTAGCCTGTCCCCTAAGTCTCTGGTTGTAGGGGACTTCCAGGCCCTGCTGCTAAGGAAGTGTCTCATGGGTGCCTCAAGGGGAGACTGAAGTTCAGACTGTCCTAGATAAGGCCATAGATGTCATCCCGTCCATCCTCTTGGCTTTAGCCATGGGGGAAATTAGGACTCCAGGTCCATTTTGGGATAATGGTGATCGACAAGGACTGGCTGAGCCCCTCCACAGCATTCGTGCTGCGTAAGTCAAGGTGTCAAGTTGTACAGCCTAGCTGGGGAAACTGAGCGTGCCAGCCTTCGCGTACTGTCAACGTAAGCACCACCAGATTGACCAGCCTCCTTAGTCATGCAAATTCTGACTGCCCTGCTTGTAAATCCCAGTGTCCACATCCACGATTTGGTGCCCATGAACCCAAACAAATATAGAAGTCTAGAAAGCTAACACCGATCCTACAGCGTCTCAATTCAACATTGCCTTAAGCCCCACTCTTTACCCCAAGCACGCCGGTCTGCTATTTTGGGGTGGGGAAAAGTCAGTTTTATACAGCAGGCAGGAAACACACTCTTCCAGGCCTCTGGCACATCTGGGCTGCCACGCTTGGAGGCTAGGAGGCCAGGAGGGGAGGAATTGGGGTTGAGTCTGGAAGGACTGGGAAAGGGGTGAAGTGCCTTCACAAAGACTCTTTTCGATGGGCAACTAAGTTTTCCACATTTGCACAGGCCTGATCTCTGCAACCCAGATGAAGGTGTGGCTGACCAAGGGGACAGCGGGATGTAGGCTGTGTGATGAGTGGCTCTGAAATAGACAGAAGACCCAACGGCAAGTGACGAGGGCCCTCTGGCTTCTCTTCTCATATGGCAAAATGTGCCTGGGTGTCAGAGGAAGGACTTCTCCCTGAGACAGAAGACACCACCATCGTGACTTCTCAGGTCTTCCCACCCTGCCCTCCCCAAGTTGGAAAGCCAGGACAATTCACTGGAATCTGCCAGGGGAAACAAGGCAGTTATAGGGTTTTTACTGCTCTGTGATTTGCTTAGGGTACCATGGGTGAGAGGGGCAAGGGGCTGGTGAAAGAAGCCTCCCACCCTCCCCATGGGGTGCTCTGGGATGTCTCACAACAATCAGCAGCACGGACGATGTCAATTACTACATTGTAAACCCCCTAGCATCCATCTGGCAACAAAGGGGTTTCCTGCCCCAGTTCTTGGCCCTGGGCACTGCGCAAATCAAGCCTGCTGCTGATCCGCCATGACTGCAGGGAGGGGTAGAGAGTAAGCAGAGTAAGGAAGAAGTACCTCAAATGGCGAGTGTCCGGGATGGCCCGATTGCTGGCGATCCGCTCGCTTTCCCGCTGGTTGAAAGCATACAGCTTATAGGGGTCGTCACCCACACGCCACTTTTTGGCGTTCAGATACCGCCGCTCGTCAAACTGGTCCCACAGGTCTTCCCAGTCAGCATCCACAATCTGTGTGACACGAACAGGAAGTCTGTGAGCACGGCTCTCGGCCCTCCACCAGCCTCTCTGTCCACCTGTCGGTGTCCACCCGCAGACACTAGGCTTGTTCTGGCAAAGACGCAGCCAGAGGTGGGACGTTAATAAAACCATCAGCAACAGAAACAACAGACAGAACAACGACAGAAAAGACACCGCTGAACACCCTGTGCTGTGCTGAGGTTGTTATGTGACCCTGCGTATCTCTCGCAGTAGCTCTGAGATGGGTATTGCCCATGTTCCCATTGTGCCCACAAGGAAACGGCCAGCGTAGGTTGAGTAACTTGGTCCAGATTCCACAATTAGGAAGTGGATTCTAGCATCCCGACCCCAGAGGCCCCCTCTCCAGGGTAACTTGAGAACACGTGGCTGAAACGACTAGCAGAGTAGCTGGCACACAGTGGGTTCGCAGTGACTACTATTCCCTCCCCTGCCACAGGAAGACAGCAACAGAAGTGGGTGATCCACCTGTAGCACTGTGCTCCCCACCGGACAGAGACTCTGAGTGCTCCTTTCTTCCTCCAACCCACGAATCTGTGGTGATTTTTAAGAAGCATCAATGAGGGAGCAAGTAGTAACCCTTGTCATCTGTGATGACAGCACTTTAGAAGGCATAAGGCTGCCGAATTTACGATCTCATTTCATACTTCCCAAACTCCTCTGCACGGAGTTGAAATCCAGGTTTCGCCAACGCGGCTGGCTGGCCTGAGTCACCCAGGCGGACAGTGGCAGAGCTCAAAGCAGAACTCATTCTCTTGGGGCCTCCAGGGCATTCATGCAGCAGAGCAGGTGAGAGGATTTACAGGAGGAGGGGAGGCTGCCTCGTCCCTCGGGCCCACAACAGCTCCGCAGCCTACAGAGCTGCTTCCCTTGAGGGCCTCTGCCCAGTGGATGCTCTAGCACTGTCACCCCAAGGGGAGAGTCAGTCTGTATCCAACCAAGCTCAGACCCTTCAGGTTCATCGAAGCCAAAAGAACACTGTGTCTCGGAAGAACCTATTGACCAGGCTTGGACCTGGAGTGTGACTAACGAGGCCGGTCAATCTGGAATGTGAGGGCTGGGGCCCGGGGGCTGGCTCTGTTAGCAAGGATGAGGTGCTCATTTTTGTTACTAACCCCAGTCGCTGTGAGAGCATCTGAAGCTGCCCAGGTACCGCCCATCCCATCGCTGGTCAGGACGCCCTTTTGTACTTGGGGAACCTAACAGGAAGGCCCAGGGCAGCCCTGCAGAGGGCCGTGCAGACGCTCAGCCCACAGATGGCAGGGGAGTGGGCCGCTCGCCAGTGTGCACATTTACCTCAGGCACCACTTGATCTTATCTAGTAATTGATCTCTTTCCCGCTCTGTTATCTCCTTTTGAAACAGCATTCTCCTGCTAATAGCACAAAATGAAGCTTTAGAAACCAGTGATTTTTATCCAATAATTGATTTCATTAATGTGATACTGCTGCTGCACAGGGGGAACTTGGGTGGGGGGTGTGAAACCACCAGCCTGTGTTGCGCGATGTCACAGCCTGGCAGCTGTCACCTGTGTTTGGAACGTCACCACAGGGTGACCCAGACGTCCCATTTTCTAGGGAGGAATCATCTCTGCGTGGCTCATTCCCAACTTAATTCGTTGCAGTTCTCTAAATAAGCTGTGAGCCCCGATAGCGCTCTATGCTACAGAGGGGATGTGCCAAGATGGGGGGCTCCTGCCCTCATGGGGTGGCAGTGTTGTAGAGAGACATGCATGAAGACATCTCTAACACCTCCAGCAGAGGCATGAAGGAAGTGGGAAGGGCCTCCTGGAGGAAGTGCCAATGGGTCTGAGCTGGAAGGATGAGTGGAGACTTGACTTTGCTTAAGAGGAGGTGGGGAGAAGACATACATGTGTGGTGAAGATCCGGATAAAAGGCAGGAATGTCTAGAGGAGGAGAGAATGTTCAGGGAATGCCTAGCTCAGGAATGGGGAGGCCAGAGCCCAGATTGCAAAAAGAGCATGAGTGAAAGAAAACTCTGGCACACAGCGGAGTCTGTATGAAGCAGGTCGGGGGGAAAACGTCTCTGGTCACGTGGAGGATGGAGGGGAGGGAAGAGAGCTTCCGCAAGGAGGCCAACTGGGAGGTGACTCAGTAATCTAACCTGGTGGGAATGGCTGCCTGAAGTGGGGCCCTGCTGGGACCCATGTGGATGGTTCCGGCATCCGTGGGAGAAGCAGGTGGAAGGGCAGGACTGGTAGCTGTCCTCTGGGCTTCATCCCCTTCTCTCTTCCCACCAGACCAGGCCCAGGGCAAAGCGGTCACACAGCTGGGTGATCTGCTCAGCCAGGCAATCGCCATCGGAAGGGCACTTAAGCATCTTTTGCAGAACTCTCCTCCTAGGAGATGGCGCCAGGAGAGCTCAGTGGGATTCTCAGCTAGAGAGCCTAACCCCAGAGCAGCACCTAGGCTGGGGAGAGAAATCTCCTCAACAGGCAAGTCCAGGCCGTTCTTCGAGGGGGCTGCTCCCTCGGAGGGGCACGTGGGCAGAACTGGGCCACACTTTTCTGCTCTGAGATCCACTGGCAGAGACTACCCTGCCCTGGGAGGTTGGCCTTCCTATCAGGATATCTGGGTCCACTAAATAGCAGGTGCCGTGGTATTTAACATAATACTACTACCCTTGGAATAGCAACTGTCATTTTACAAAGCAGCTCGCATAACTGTCACAGAATCTGCGCACAAGCCCACTTGTACGGGAAGGACTGGGCTTAGAGAGGCGTGGTGGCTTGCCCAAGCTCCACAGCTAGTAGGTGAAGGGACTGCGACTGAATCCTCCCCGGAGCCCCGCAAGGCCACAGTCTGCGCTGTCCTCTTCTGGACAAGCACAGAGGATCTCATCTGTTGAGGGTGAGTGAGCAGAGGAGTGGACTGTGCCCACGGCTCGGTGGCCCTTACCACCACCCACAGCCCCCAAGGAAGCCCCCCTAGATTTTCTGACCAGAATTTATTTTATCCAGAATGAGTGTTTCAAACGGTAAGCACAACGCCACAAACGGAAAACAAAGACAGTCGTTTAAACAGAAAATATCTGATGAAGCCGTCCGAACCACTGGCCAGAAGCAGGGCTTAAGTAACCTGGCACCCAGAATGAAAACCCAAAAGCACAGCTGGTAAGTGGTTTAGCCTCTTTCCTCGCGTCGCGCCTCCAGGAGAAATCTCGAATCCCCTCTCCTCCATCCTTTCCCAGCCTGTTTCCTCTCTCTCCGGTTTCCAGCTGCTCTCTGGCTCGGGAACCACGGGGATGGGTCTGCCCTTCTGCTCGGCTTTGAAGCTGCCTCTATTTTCCACTAACGTTTCTGTCTCTTCCCCTTCTTCCCCCAGCTTGCTAGTGCTAGCTCGCTCTTAATTGTCCTAATTAGAATTATCTTCTTTTTCACCTTTAAAACGAGAAAACCTCTCTCTCTTGATAAGCTTCTATACTCCTCCGAATTGTGTGGATCCTGAATGAAGCTTGTCGAGCTCACCCTATGCAAAACAGCTAACACCCCGGGGGGCAGGGAAAGCTAGCATGTGCCACAAATCTTTACATTTAATGCCCACAATAACAGATGTCCATGTTACCATTTCTGTTTCATAACTGGGGAGACCGAGGCACCGAGAGATGGAGCAACTGGCCCAATGTCACAGACGTAGTGTGAACTGGTGCTGGGGGGCGGCCTGGCTGCAGCTCCATGCTCTCACCCTTGAGAGGACACGGCTTTATCACAGCCTCACGGCCATTTTCTCAGGTGAGCCTCAAAGACTACGTGTTTCCCATCGTTTTTCTCAGCCACGTTCTTCGTTTGCTTAGGGATCTTCCTCCCTGAAAGGGTGTCTGTACCCTCTTTCACCATCACCCCACCTGCTCTTCACTCTCCAAGAAGTCATTCTCCTCCCAGCAGAGGGCTTCTTCCTCACAGCCAAAAGGAGGGGAAAAAAGGAACCCAGCAGGCCTCTTTCTGCAGGAAGGTGGGAATACGCTAAGCTAACACACGGGACAAGGTTATAATTGAAAAATGATAAAATTTATTATTTAAAGATGATATAATTCATCTTCCATTGAACGTCTGAAACTCCAGCATAACATTCCATTGTTGAGGACATCCCGCTGGGTTCTGGCCAGGGACACAGGGGCTCCAAGGAGCCCACTCCACGCTTCAAAGGACTGTAACTTCTAGAAGTTTCTTTCTAAGATTGAAGGAGAATCTGCATCCTGGCTGCCTCTCCCTTTTGGGCCTGGTTTTCTCTCCAAGGCTATTTGATACCAGTCTAGTCTTTCTCATACCTTTCAGATATGCTCGTTCGTCTCCTGGTACCATCAGAGGAGACTTATAACTCAGAAAACAATGGCACGGAGGACTGCAAAACAAGTGCCAAAGGGTCAAGGAGAACACGACCAACTGGAGCTAGATGGGGCTCATCGAGGGGTTCAAACACCCTGGCAACCCTCCACACACGCACTGTGAAGGGAGACCTTGCTCACGATGAAGTCTGACTTGTTGACCCAGGTTTCCTACACGGACACTGTGACGTGAAAATGCTGTGGCCCTGATAACGCCTGCTGGACACACAGATTCACCGCCACAGCTCCCCATGTCGGAACCTCAGAGGGAAGCAGTGTGTGAGGGCGCCTCAGGTTATTTCCAATTCTCACAAACCCAACAGATAAAATCGTATTACCAATTTGCACATGAGGAAACTGAGGCCCAGGAAGAGAAATGGTTTGCTCAAGTTCATACGACTGAGAAGGGCCTGTCTCAAAGCCTACAGACCCAGTTTCTAAGCCACCTGGGTGCAACCGTAAGCCCCAGGATTCCTACAAAGCTCACCAAAAAGTGAAATCATGATTCAAAAAAAAAAAAAAAAATGACCAGACACACAAGGAAAATAGTCACTATAAGGAAGAATCAGCAGAAACTAGAAATAAGAGGTTTAGATCCTCAAAGGACTTCAGATAAAGGAATTACAGGTGCAAAATAAAGCTAACTGTAGACAAAATGGCTAAAATACGAAACAGAAGGTTAGCAAAGATCAAAAGTTCTCTGAAAAAGAACTAAGCACAGCTTTCAGAAATAAAAAAGTCTAATAGTGATTGAAAGTCAACACCAAACCGCCCGAATGGGGGGAATGTGCAAAACCTGCAGAGCATTTCACTGGAATATCACTGGACCACCCCTGTGAAGGAGGCAGGCCAACGCATTGCTCCCATTTTGCAGATGAGAAAACCGAGGCCACGGGAAGCCAAGGAGCTTGCAGGAGACCACATAGTCAGCCACTAAGACTCTCACCTAGACTTCTGCCTTCAAAGCTTGTGTTCCTACCCCACGGGACACTTTTCTTTTTTTTTTTTTACCCTGCTGGGCAGTCAGGATGTAGAAGTGTCTGCTCATCCCTGTACTGGAAGTAACCCGATTTTCCTTAGGGCCTGTCAGAAGAGTGAAGAGAATGGTATCACCCCGCGTCACACTCCCACTCTGTAAGACCCCCCTGGAGTGAGCGATCTGGGAAAGGAATGGCCGCTGGTAACAGGCGCCCCCCGCATGCTGGACAAGCTCAGATGAAGAGACAAGGCCACGCCAGCCCTTCGCTCACCTGGGCTCACGACAAAGGGAAAGAGCTGGAAAAGCCGTCTTCCTCACCTGGGGACAGCACATCAATTATGGATTATTAGATAAGATCTTCATTTTAATCTTTCCACCATGTATTATCACCTCTTCCTCTCACTGGAATTCTGTCTTGGGAGTTACTTAACTGATGTGCAGAAATCTAAATTTAATTTATTATGATCTAACTCACTTTAGAAGCCAAATTATCCTGCACTGGAGAAGGAGCAAGTCAATATCCCACTTGGCTTCCTATTTATCTTCTGCGGGGTTTCCTCGCCTTCTCTTTAGTATTCATTTTATCTCGGGTGCTGCTAATAAATTTAAATTTTCTTCAGAATTAGGCAATTGCTCCTTCAATGCTGCAGTTTAATGGTTAGTATTAATTATATGGAAGTCACTCCTTAAAGAGTTTGATAGATGGAATGGACATATAATAGAGAGAGAAAGGGCTATTTCTCAGACCAAATGAGATAGCATACAATCAGCAGGGCTGAGTTTATTCTTCTGTTCTACCTCCTTCTCTGTTCCCCAGTCTCCTTCTCACTTCCCCCACCCCCCAACCCTCCCTCCCTCAAAAGCCAGATGCCTAGACCGTGGGTCTGCCGGGTGCGGCTCACTGCGACTTCTCTGAGCCCTGGAGGGTCTGACCGCCCGGACACCATCTCTAGAGCCCTCTAGGATGCTGGCTTCTTTCTCCATCTGGTTTCAGTCTCATTTAGTCTCTGACAACAAGAGCCACCACCGCCTTGTTCCCTCCTCTCCCTCACTGCCCCAATACACTCGCTCACCACCTATATCCCAACTGGACGCCAAGCCTTCTGGAAGGAGAGAAGTTCTGATAATTCTAATTGCCTGAAAACTCCAACTGTGAAAAATAATGTGATTAACAGAATGGACAGAAGCCCAGCTTCTGTTTCTGGACTAGCCGTAAAGAAACTCACACCATTTGGACCCTATACGGGCATTAAGTTGCTCACTAATTAGCATGAGAGGGAGGTGCCAGGGAAGGATAAGTCAGCGTGCCTGGGGAAAACGCTGCTTCTCCTACATGTGCCAGGGTGCGTGAGCACGAATGCTGATGTGTCCGTCCCCTTCCTGCACAACGCCCTAGAAATTCCACCACCAAAGGCTACACCCAGTGCTCCTTCATGGAGACAGGCATCTCGACTCGCTTAGTGCTAGCTTGAAGAACACTTCCCAGTTGCTGGTGGGCGTGAGGACTGAGAGAGAGCTGGCCTCACCCACACCATTTATCTCTGAGCCCTTCTCCTTCTCTGTGTTCAAACACTGGAGCTAATCATTGGACCATGAGAAGCCTCTGTGCCTTGCAGCTCTGGAACCCAAGACATCTAGGACGGGGGTGGGGCGGGGGGTCAGGTACACACACAGGGGGCTCAGGGAAAAGAGGGTTTGGTGGACTGCGCAGGGACACAGGAGGACGACATGCACTGAGAGATGGAACTAGTGCCCGGAAAAGACCTAAGAGAGGGACCAGACTTCGGATGCGGGCTCAGGAAGGGAGGCCTCCAACTAAACGGACCTAGATATTGAAACATGCTGTTTCTGGTGCAGATAGCTGAACTGTCTTCGGTGCAGGGTCACCTCATCTGACTGAGGGCAGGTCTGCAAGGGTGATGCTGTGGCATCTCCCAGGGCGGGGTCTCGAGAGGAGAGGCCGACTCCTCACGAGGTGGCCTGACAGCATGACCAGAACAGCCTCTAGAAGGACATGGGATCTTGCCGTCAGAGGCTCACCCCACTGGAAGCCACTTCTAGAAAGAAAAAAAAAGACCCTAAAAACAAGATTTGGATTTCTAAGTGACAGAAGAGGTCTCCCTCCAAAAGTCAGCCTCCTTTCTCCTCCTTCATCTGTACAGAGCCAGGAGATACCTTTAGGCATCATCAGAAAGCTCTTTAGCCTCAAGGTATAGCTATGGAGGCAAGCAATTTTCAAGGCGGCCTACTGAACCAAGATATCTAGCAGAGGTCACAAATGAACATGCCTTCGAGGTCACTTGAGAATGGAAATGTAAGTGAGTAGAGGTACTGCACAGTAATTGCCTAGTTACATTGCTTTAGGTGAAGCAAAATAAGCCCATGGGCCACATTTGACCTACAGGCCACTAAACTGTGACTCCAGGGACAGTAACGGAAGAAAAGAAGGGAAAAGAAAGACAAAGGAGAGGAAAATAAAAGAAAAAGAGAAGTGTTCATAATGTGTGGTATGCTTTTGTGACTTCTTTTCTCCTTCAAGGGGTTGCTTGCATATTTCAACCCAATTTCACCTGGAAGAAATGCAGCAGCAGGGCTGTTTTTGTAAGAAAAGGTGGAAATGGGCAGAGAAGGGGAAGCACAACACTCGGATGATCCTGTCATTCTTCCCAACAGTCCTGTCGATGCCATAACAGGGACAGGAAAAGCTGGTCTGAGCCTGACTTGCTTCCTACGTCCTTTCAGCCTCTTGTGGTCAGTTTCTTCCTCCGTCCTGAGGACAATACTAATCTTTCCCCCACACGAGTTTACAGGATTAGATCTCAGGAATGAAATAAGACAGGAAAAACTGCTTGGCACAAGATAATGCATGTGTAACATATCATTATCGTCAACATTGCTGTGGTTACCATTATTTCTTTTGGGGACTGAATACTAATGGAGAGAAAATGCCATTTACAGTCAGCCAGTTTAGGTTTAACTTATTCCTTCCTGGTAGCAGCAATGGGGTCTCTGACAGCATCACCTTACTGAACGGCTTCTATAGGTCATTGTCAACGCCCGTGTTTCCTGGGACATGGCAGGGCGTTTTGATCCAAAAGCCCCATCTCTAACGTGGGTTTGAACACAGTGCTATGCAAATAATAAGACAAAAAAAACAAACAAACAAAAAAACTCCTTTAAGAAGTGAAAGACATAAGGTTACCACCAGCTTTGTAGGCTAGCAACTGAGCTTTGCATGGCCTCTGTGCTAACCCTCTTTTATGCATGCAGAGGTGGGGCCAGAAGCTGTGCTAGGTGATGACGGGAAGAGACTTGGGGATCTCAGTAGAGGGGTGAGGAGCCTGAACTTGCTTGAGACCCCAAGCCTCCGACCTGGCCAAGGAGCCTGGAAGTCAGGATCTCTGCTCGACTGCCGGCCCCTCTCCTCCACCAGACACCAGCCCACAGGGTCTTGTCCATGCCTTCGGAAGCCTGGCAGCCAAGGCCCGGGATGGCCAGTCCTGCAGCCAGACTCACAGGGATGTGATTAGCAAGGTCTGCAGCTTGCCCAAATCTCCCTCTAGGTTCTTCTCAGGCAAAGACGACTGTGAAGAAACCAAGATGGAGACGGCTGTGGGAAGCCAAGGGGAAGGACTGACCTGAAAAGGTGATTGATTCTCACTCTGGTCACAATCACGCCGAACGACAACCACAACTAATGGTTTCGCAGAGTTTACTGCGTGCGAGGCTCTGTCCTGAAAAACTCACCCAGTGAAAACTGTGAACAAACCTAGAGCAGGTGCTATTCTGAGCCCTATTTTACTGAAGGAAAAGTAACTGAGGTTTGCGGTGCGAAAGGGATGCAGCCAAGGTCTTACTACTATCGAGTGGATGTGCTGGGATTAAACCCAGGCAGGTGGGCTCCATCACGTCCCTAGCAAGGACCTGCGATGACAGAGGGTCGCACCTGTCCTGAGAAGGAAGAAGGAGGGAGGGGGCACTCACCAGGAGCTCAGCCGTACTCTTTCTAATTTTACCTGGAAACACCTTCCCTAGTCCACCCAATGAGAGGTGCTAAACTGGAATCTAGCTACAAAGAGAGCTGCAGTCAAGTGTCCCCCGAGCCCTGTCATTCATCCCCAAAGGTGACATTAGTAATAAGACTGAAGCTCTCAGCTGAGGAGAATGTGTCCCTCTCTCTCCTACGCCTCCGAGGTGCGGGCGAAATCTCCCCAGACATTGCGTGGAGCGAGAGCCAGAGCTTAGCGCATTTTCTATCCGTTCTGTAAATAAGGTGACATCCAGATACCCTCTGGCTCCCTCCAAACTAGGTCAGCTGCTGACTGCGTAGGTGTGGGGTGGGAGCGGATGACTTTGAAACGACTTTATCTCACAGGCCTCCATGGGGGCCACGGGCTGGCTTTTGAAGAAAGGGCTCTTTTTATGTGGAAAGCAGACCCAGTGCACCCGGACACCGTGCCTGCCGAATCTGGGAGGGGGTGGGGTGCCCTGCTCAGCCAAGGGCAAATTAAGCGCTGCAGGCGACACAGCAAGTGATAATGGAAGTGGGCTGACAAACTGAGAAATCCATAGGAGCCTGTCCTAAATACTGACCACCCTTACTGCACGGCAGGAACCAACCAGGGTCTTGCATGAACTATAAAAAGGGGGTTTATAATGCACTTGCTATGTAAACAAGACCTAGGGGGGTTCTTCCCCACCTTAGGAACCACCAGTCGTTGTTCCCAAATGACTGATGGGCTCCTCATCCAGCTTTCTTGTCCATCCATTAAGTGCCTTTGACATGATCCCCTCTGCAGGTCAATCCTGAATTATACAGGGTGCCAGGGTGACGTTTCAGACATCTCCTATCCTCTAATTCAACTTCCTTTACTCCACAGCGGCCTTCTCTTTGCTTCTTTTGCGTATTCTCACTTCCATCACAGCCTGGACCACATGGGAATCCAGATTTGCAATTCAGATACATTGGAAAGAGATTAATCACTTCGCCAGAGCTGTTTTTGGTTTATGTTTTACTTCCTAGGAGCACTCGCTACAAGATTCCTTTAAGTACCCCATTCCCTTCGTGCATTAAAATTAGATTCCGGCGGCAAAGAAAATTCAGTATGTGAACTTTTCCAGAGCACTACACCCTGATAAATGAGGTGAAAACTATCAAAACTATCAAACTGTGCCTCTCTGCCCACCTGTATTCTCACCCTGGACTCAGCGGTGGAGACCCCACAGCCCGTGGGCAGGGCATCATACCCCTGCAATGTGTCGTGCCATGGTCATGATCACTAAGTCTCAGGTTCCGTCTCGTCCCAAAAGTTGGGAGTCAAAGCCAATAGCATGAATGTGCTCCTCAGAGTTTTCAGCGCCAACCTCCTCCTTCGATTTCTCACGGACCAGGTTCTCTCCGAGGGCCCTTCCATCATCAGGACCTCAGATCTGCCTGGGAGTGGCATCTTCTCGTCTCCTTCGCTGAGTGGCTCAGGGCTGGGCTCCCCCTGGCCTGGACATCTTTGGACTCATCAAACAACCAGCACATTAAACATTAAGGCTTTCCAGGCAGCCAAGATGACTAGACCTTCCCGTCTGTCTCTGAAAGCGAGACCGGGAAGAGGCAGCTGAGAGGGGGTGGCAGGAGGGCCCGATGTGTAGAGAAAGTAGGTCATTAGCGGTAAAGACTACAATTTTCAAGCAGTTGTTAATGCTTTGTTTATATGGATTTCTCCAAATGTGACATTTTAATGGCATCATAATTGTGTGATTATAGTGCGGGCGACACCGCTTGGGGAGGAAAGGCGACAGGGACTCCGGCGACCTGCTGGGGAAGGCGGCTCCCTGCACGGGCAGCCAAGGGGACTGTCTCGGTCCTGCTCAGGCCAGGATGCCCCACGAGCATGAGAGGTGGCTCCCCAGAGGGCCCTCTGCTAGACAGGAGCCATCGGTGTCCAGGAAACTTGCACGCAGCCCTAGTCCTTGGACAGAACCAAGGCCCGGGGCTATAAAGAAGAGGATGAAGGTAGTTACGCTCCACCTCGGAGGCCCGCCAGTAACAGCTGCACTCATCATGAAGAACTGCATTCCCTTCATGTCCGGCAGGCATTCATTCATTTATTTGTTATTCCTTAAGTTCTTAGTATAATCGGAGGGAAAAGGCCCTTCTCGAAAATGAGAGAACAAATTTAGAAGGAAAGACCGGCAAGGAGAAGGACCTCAAATTGATGGGCACCTACAGGGTGCCCAGCACTGAGCTGCAACGTGGCACATTCGTCTCCCTTGACCTCTCGGCAACATGCGCCCCACTGGGGAAGGCCCTTAGGTGCTCTCGTGCCTTGGCTTCCAGAAGCCCTCTTCCTTGGGCTTTATCACACGCTTTGGCCTCTTGTCCATCTCTTTACTGGCTTCTCCTCCTCCCTGGCTTCTAAATGTTGGAATTGCTCCTAGATTTAACTCCGTTCCTTCCTCTCCTCTCATGCTCACCGCAGGTGACTTCCTGTGTCTTCGAAACCCACAGGTGGATAATTCCCAATATATCTTTCTAGCTCGAATCTCTCCTCTATCTATATTAAACACATGCCTGCCCGACATGCCCACTAGAGTGTCGCACAAGCATCTCACCCCAGGTTGGTTCCAGATGGAACCTGTGATATTCCCGACACAAGGGCACCTCCCCCAGTCTGTTCCAGGGAGGAAATGGCACCGCCATCTATGCAGTTGCTCAAACAGGAACTCAAGAGTCGTCCTTGACACTCCTTTCTTTCTCACCTGTGTCTTCATCAGAACCACACGCATATCTAACTCACTACCTCATCCTGTTGACTGCCTGCAGCACGTGTCTCCATCCACCCACCCACCCCTCCCTATCTCTACAAACATGCCCGACCACCTCTGATACCTTTCTGGAACACTGACTGCAATGGGCCCCAAATCCACCCTTGTACTCTTGGCCCAAACCATCCATTTTTCAGAGCCCCCTTCTGTAAATGATCCTCTCTGTCCCATTCTGGCTCAGAGCCCTCCAGGGGCTCCCCACTGCACTCAAAACACCGTCGTCGCTCTGCACCGTGGCCTTCCAGGCCCTGCAGACTCCCCGGCCTCATCCCACTCTCCCTTCCCCTTTGTTCATGACTTTCCAGCCACACTGGCTTCCCTTCAGCTCGTAAAACAAGACCAACTCTTTCCCATCTGTTATGAGCTAAGTTGTGTCCCCCCAAAGAGTCATCTGTTGAAGTCTCCAATACCTTCAGATGTAACTAGATTTAAAGATCGGGCCTTCGAAGGAGTCATTCGAGTTAAATGAGGTCATGTGCCTGTATTTGGGGATAGGACCCTCAAGGAGGTGACTAAGTTAAAGTGAGGCCACCAGAGTGAATCCCCAACCCCACAGGACTGGCATTCTTATAAAAAAAGGTGGAGACATCAGGGGTGCCTTTGCACAGAGAAAAGGCCATCTGAGGACACAGAGAGAAGGCAGCCATGCGGAGCCAAGAAGAGAGGCCTCAGGAAAAACTTTGATCTTGGACTTCAGGCCTCCAGAACTTGGAGGAAATAAACGTCTGTTGTTTAAAACACCCAGTCTGTGGTGCTTTGTTATGGCAGCCAAGCACACGGATACACCATCTCTATGTGTGTCGTGCTCCCTTCCTGGAAAATTCTTCATATGATCAGCTCCTGCTTATCCATCCAGTCTCAGATCAGATGGAGTGTTATATCTTTAAAGAGGCCTTCCATGAATCCTCAGGCTTCATTAGGTCCCTCCTTACACTCCCCGAGGACCTTGTACATCTCCTTCATAGAACTTGGAAGTCCCCGCCTAAACCAGGGAACTTTTCATACATTTCATTTCTTCCTCTCCGAGTAGGCCACAACCTTCTCGAGGGCAGGAACTGTGTCTGTTTCACTCACCACTGGTACCATTGACACGGTCCCTGGCACATGACAGTCTCAAATATTTGTTGAATACATGACTCGGTGGACATTCATTATCTCATTTAATCCCCTTTAAAAGCCCCAGGATTTGGATACGACATAGGGGAGGAGAAAGGCAGCCATCCAGGAAGCAGCAGGACTAGGAATGGAACCAGGACCATCTGCCTATGAAGAGCTTGCAAGGGCCCTGTCTACCCAGAGACGATAAAACCAGCAAAGTCTGAGCCTGTCAGAGAACACTTCAGGAGAAGGCAAGATCTGACATGGGCTTGTAGGGATGGACCAGACTGAGGCAGGAGTCCAAAACGAGGGAGAGAGGGATGGGGGAGAGTAGATACTCAAAAGAGGTGAGTTTGCGACCTCTCTCCTCCGGTTACGTCTCTGTGACCTTGGGCAAGTGATTTCACCTCCCCTTCCTGCAAAATCATGCTACTGTTTTACGAACTAATGGACTAATGTGAATAACGCATTGAGCACTGTGCCGTGCACACACTAAGCTCTCAATAAATAGTAGCTATCAGTTTATATGTTAGAAAAGTGAGGACAATGCTGTGAGTCCACAGTCTCACTAGTGGTACAGTGAAGAGTTCTGGACGCAGCCAGGAGATCTGGCTTTTACGTCTGCCTGTCACCACCTTGTAAACTTGAGTAAATCACTTCTGCTCGCTAGGTCTCTGGTTAGTTTCCCCACCTGTCAAATGCAGGCGTTCGACAGAGCAGGCATTCTTAACTATTTTGAGATGACACGGCCTCTTTTTTCAATGCAATGGAAGCCATAGCCTTTTCCCCCGGAGAAATGCCCTCGCGGAAATCGATGCAAATTTCCACTTACTGTATCAAGGATCTTGGGCCACTCTGGAGCCCCAGGAGGCATCAGGCTGTCAAGTTCAGTACTGAAGAGTGGGTACCCCCCTGAAAAGGTTAGTTCACATGGCAGACCTGTCTGGCAGGGAGGAAATCAATGATGTCCTTCCTTCCCACCCAGCTACTCTTTAAAGGGCCGAAGCCAGTTCCCCAGCTCTGCCAGCCTCTGCTGTGCAAAGGAACCCCATAATTGGTTCCTGCTCTGGGCTGTGCTGAAAAAAGACAACCACCTTAAGATTTATTAACCAGATGTACAGTCCCTGGCCCTAGCTGCAAACTAGGTGGCCCTTAAAAACATCTCCAGGGGTCCAGGAGGGAATAGCACTGGGAAGAAAGGCTGTGTGTTCTTCGGCTGCTGCCCAGAAACTGAGATTGTTTGAAAGGGGGCAGGGTGGGGTGTCAGATTGTTTCAGGAGACTCTCTGCTTCCTGGTGCCTCAGCTTTAAATACAAAAGATATTTCTTTCTTTGGCCCCTCTGTAGAGCTCCGGGGATTTAAGTCTTTAGCTGCATTTAATTTTTCACACTGCTGCTAGAGGGACATTTCTAAAGTACAGTTGGATCCCATCAACAGAATGAAGGTCCAGTTCTTTTCTGTGGCCTGCACGTCCTTCATTGGACTTCTCGCCTCATCTAGCTCAATCCTGGTCCCCAAACACTGGTAACCTTACATTAAACCGCCACCACTGGTCCTGGAAGTCAGTGGAGAAAATCTGGTCCCTTGCTTTTCTGTCATGGCACTTGCGACAATTACCTGTGTGTCTGGGTCTCTTCTCTAAACTGCATACGCCTTAGAGGTAGGAGCATGAGTTTTCTCTCTGACTGTGAGAGGCAGGGGGTCCTAAGGAAGATCACTCACAGCCTCAAGCCAGCTCTCTTTTTCCATCCTCTTCACAGCCAACCCTCTCAGGCTACAGAAAAGGAGACACAACACACCTTTCAGCCCTCAAGCTGTGCCTTGCGGAAGAAACTAACAGGCTCAGACATGCAAGGGAAAGGAGTCAAGAGTTGGCTCACCCTAAATCAGGGTCAGCAGGTCAGGTGAGATGAAAACAAACTGCATGGCAATGATGCGAACCTGTCACGGTGAAGCGGGGCGGAACCAGTCAAGAAACGGAGCAGAGCATCAAATAATTAGAAATCCCACTGCACACACACATAAAATAAAACCTCAGTGTAGAAGAAAATGTAAGCTAAGGAACAGAAGGAAGTTACCCAAACAGGCTTCGTGTTACAGAACAACTTAAGAACATGAATTTAACAAAATAAGAGCTAAAAGATGAGATGATAAAGCAGAGAAATGAAATACAGGATTATAAAATCGAAACCACAAAAACACTTTTGCAGAACCAGTTAATACATGTAGATACTCCAAGATGCAGAGAGGACACAAGAGAAAACCTAATTAATGACACCAGCTAAAGCGTTCCAGGCCGGGTCTGCCACCCACAGTGGGTCCTCCCTCAGTCACTGTGACTGCAGACGAGAAAGGCTTAAGTTATTAAAGCTACTGGAGGAGAGAGAAAATATGTAGAAACAGCAAAGGTGACCCCACATCAGAAGACTGGTGAACCTGAGGCAGAGACACAGGTGGAACACACAAAAAGGCACTCATCTTTAAAAAAAATGAATAAATAAAATAAAAAGCTGAAATGAATAAAAAACTAAATCCGCACAACAAAAGGGCATGCTGCTATTCCATGGGAAAATGAAAAACTGATACAGAACAATTGACCTGAAGACATCTCCTGGTTTAGGTATTGAATGTGGAAAATCAAGATAGAAATCAGCTAACTTCCAAGCAATCCCCCCACAGAGGAGAAAACGTTGGCTGACCTCACACTTCCCCACAGCAACGTTCACTGTCAGGTGACAATTAGGAGCTACCCAGAGGCTCACTCCGAGTGCCACCCAGAGCATCTTCATCTGCGGAGCTGTTGTTGTTCACGTGTGAAAAGCAAGAGACGCATCCTCAAACGGGAGAACTCAGGGATTACAGCACCTGTGAGCCCATTTTAAAGAAGCTACTAGAAAACATCTAGCCAAGGAAGACAAGGTCCAAAACGAAAAGCCTGGAAATGGAGTACGAGAACCAGCAGATCGCTGAATCTATTTAATTATGGAATCAAAACTAAAGAGCTGTGGAAATGGTAAGAAAACTTGCTATTGGTGAGATCTGGTGTGAGCTACCTAACCTATTTGAGCCTCAGTCCCCTCACCTGCAAAATAGAGAGAATCATGTGTATTTCACAGGGTTTAAGGATTAAATGAAAATATCACACGTACAGAGCTGTGACTTGCACATAACTGTTTGCTAAGAGGTGACAGGAACCAAAGATGAGGATGAAAATGGGAATGAAAACGATCACCCAACTCCCCCCACTCCCAAAGAAAGGCAAGAGGAGCTCCCACTGTTCTGGCTCTTCACAGGACGTGGAAGACTGAGCTCTCACAGCATCCCTGTCCCAGGCCCCAAGTCCCAGCAGGGAGAAGCCTTCCCTGCAGGGAACTGTGGGGTCCCCAGTTTCCAAGCAGGCAGAGAGCAGGCCCCTTTCCTCTGGACTAGGGTCCAGAAGCTGAACTCTAGATAGGAAGCAAGGCTTCCCCCCATGTGAGAAGCAGGGTGACAGGTGGTACAGCTCCAGCATGCTTGCGAGGGGGTACCTTCTCCCGACAGCCTCCGAGGACGGCTGTAGGACCAGCGTGGAGGGACTGAGCATGACGGGGGATGAAGCACACAGAGGGCAGGAAGTTGAGTTCTGTACCCAGCTCCGGCACCCACTCATTCCTCTTAACCTCTCTGTGTCTGTTTACTCCACAACGAAATATGAGAGTGGGAGTTCTCTGTCTACCACCGAGGGCAGGCTTCTGAGCTGGCTGCCTCCCCAACATGAAGCCTTTGTGGCCACAACTCATTCCACTGGGAAACCAAAGGAAAGAGGAAGAAGGGTAAAGGAAACGGGAGATTGAAGTGTAAGTTAGCAGGGAAGGGGATGAGAAAAGGCAGCGGGGAAGAAGCCCTGAAGCTCCTCAGTCTATGACAGGACCAGCCACAGCCTGTCAGCTTGCTCCCTGCCAGCGAGAGCTGAGAGCTTGCTGCCTCCAACCTGGGCTGGGCACCCCAGATCCCACTCCTGAGAGGAGACCTGCAGACAGAAGTCAACTCTGCCTTCTAAAACGGGTCCACAAAAGCAGCACAGAAACCACAGCCACTCATTATACAACCAGGGGGCTGAAATCTGAGAAGAAACAGGATATCTGCAGAGTCTCGAAGTACATTCCTCCAAGATTTTTATCATTTCCAAAAGGGAAAACATGGCAAGTTTACAGTGGAGAAACCTGGAAGGCACCACCTTAGCCAAGTGGTCATGGTTCACACCACAGTAATAAGACATCTTGGTATCACGTATCCTCCGAAACGATGCGCTGGAGGATGCAGCCTCACCTCTACGGCATTCTTGCGAAAAGTGCACAACCTCAGTCTGATCAGGAGAAATCATCCAAGGCAACTGAGAGACATTCCACAAAATAACTGACTCGTTCTCTTCAAAGAGTCAAGAAAGACATGGAAAGACAGAGAAACTGTCGCAGACGGGAAGAGACTAAGGGGACAGCGGAAGTGGACCCCAGAAAAGTCAAAGGCAAAGTGTGAGCCTGCAGCTTACGTTCACAGTGGGTCTGTAGTTTAGGGTCATGTAGCAACTCTTAGGCCAACTGAGGCGGAGAACTCTACATCAGAGCATGCTGCTGGACCCTGGGAGAGGCGTACGTTCTCACACACACACACACGCACGCACCCCTAACCCTGGGTTATCAACTAAAAGAAGAGTCTTAAAAAAAAAACTCAATGATGGAACATCAGCAAAGATGTAGCCAGAATGAAATAACGAAATGAAATGATGTCAGCCATTGGGCGCAAGTGGATCACACCGGACCCTCCCGTAATGGCAAGGGCAGAGCTTCGTCCTGCCCAGGCGAACACATTCCAGGCATGTGCTCGCATTTCCTCGCCAGAGAGCCTCGGCTACTACCACAGGAAATCGGACCCATCGGCTGGGGACTCCCCATAGCACCAGCTTATACCAGGGGACCCATCGAAGGGGGTAGAGCAGTGGGTGACTACAGATCCACTGGTCCAAGAGCACACTGTGCTGCCCAGAAGCCAGCAGCCTACTAGAGCATTGCAGAGGCACCGCCAAGGAGATGATGAGTCCTGAGAGGACAGGACATCATCATCCTCATGACATGCCGGGCTCTGTGCTAGGTGCATTATACACATTACTCACTGAGTCCTCTAGCAACCCCGCAATGTGAATAAACGACGAGTACTGCATGGATGAGCACAGGCCTCAAAGCTAGCTGTAGCGACTTCTGATTTAAACCCCAGTCTACCTGGCCCCACGGTCCTTCTTCTAAGGCCATTTCTGTTCCACATGTAAATCTTGTCTCTAGTGTTCTATAGAGATTTTAATCTCTCTCCAACCCCACGACCCTCAGCGGGGATGATCTAACCCCAGTTCCTTGCAAGCAAGCCGGCAGTTATCCTCCCTCAACCAGTAAGACCTGCCAGGAATGACACTGAACCCTTAGCATCCGCCTCCCATCTCCCTGTCCCCTCCCCTCACTCTATTATAACCCTGAAGACATTTAAATTGACTAGAAGTAATACACATGATACACTATCCATTTTGATAAATATTTCAATTTCCTGCTGAGAAAACACAAGATTTTACCGACCGGGACTCAGGTTCTTGGACAGACTGATGAAGCCAAGGGCTTAACGACTGGAATCTTCTGCCACAGGTATTGATTCAGAAATGACTGAGAAGGAAGCAAAACCAATAACACTTTCTCAGCACCTGGAGGGGCCTGACCCACAGGGCGGGGACCCGGTTCAGCCTTTGCCCCTGCGACCTCGTTGCCTATAGACACCACCCAGGGACGACCCAGAGAGACAGCTCCCTCTCAGCTAGGAATATGCCGATGCTGCTGCGCAGGGCACAATGAAATGGTTGAGAAAGAGGGCACTTGATGGAATTAAAAGGCAACCAATTTAAAAGAGATTAAGCAGGGAAAAGGGGATTTAATGTTCAGCTTTTGCCACTGTGAACTAAGTGAACCCACTGGCATGGAGACTAATGGTTTAATATGTTGTTAAACAAGGGTGAGACATCTCGGTGAGTAATAAGGGCATCTGTAGTCATAGCGACAAGGGTAAAATTACCCTCCTGCAGGCCTCGGCCTTGGGGGCCGCACTCTGCTCATTTCCTGACCAACTAAGGTCAGGGCCAACCAATCAGTGGCTTCCCAGCCCCAGGAGATGCAATTTTCCTGAGAAGAAAGGGAGCCTGGAGATGTGTGAAGGAAGAAAGGCTTGGAGAGCAAGCGGCAAGATGGGGAGACCAGAAACTCCGGGATTTAACTCAGGGAGCCAGGCCCCGTCCGTGGGGAGGACGCCACCTGTCTTAGGCATGAGGGAGTGTCAGCTTTGAAGGACCCGAGAAGAATAACTACCACATATAGTTTATTCTTGCTAAAGAAACTAGAGGGGTAGACTTTTTTTTTTTAATAGTATATTTGAGGCAAAAGACATTCGCAGAACTGAGGGCTTCTGGGGATGGACAGAGTAAATAGTAAGGAAATTTGTGCAGGATCTTTGGGACGTGAGAGCATGCTGTCTAGGATGGTGACAATAAAAGGCACAATTTAACTCAGCCCTCCTGACCTTACAGCCTTTCCCTGCAGCCTGTAGGCTGGACCGCTGCCCGATGCAAGCCCAGGCCCCGCGGGGAGTGGTCATTAAATGAGTGAATGGCAGGGTGATGGGGGCTGGTGCACACGAGTTAGCATCTGCAGAACTAAGGGTCATGCTTGATTGGGCATCATCTCATGTAATTTTCAGAACAACTCCATGAGGTAGGGCAAATTAAGTCATGTCCCCAAGGTCACAGGCTGGAAGAAGGCAGTGAGGCTTCCACTACTCACTGTGCCAAGGAGGGAGGGGTGAAAGCCGAAGGGCCAAACCCTCTCTGAAAGGCGGAAGCTGTCATCCCTCCTCTTGGCCCCTGGGCTGTAATTCTATGTCAACACCAATGTTGTCTTAATCTGGAATCGGACTTGGTTTGCGAGTTTGTTGACATCAGAGCTTATTTTGAGTGGGTTTTGCTTTAATTTTCATTGGTAAGAACCGCTTCCTTAGTGAGAGCTTAGTGTCTGAAACCTCTCACCATCATGCTGCCATTTGTGAGGGTCCCAGGGTCACTCATTAATTCACTCGTTTAATGACCATGCACTGAGAATCCATCTGTGCCACACCACATGACCACACAGCCCAGTCCTGCATCAGGAGTCCGCACGTGACAACTAAAGGTCATGAGGGTTATGACACGGCTGTCCCAGGGGCTGCAAGGGCTTCTCACAGAGGTTAAGTATCTACTGTTCTCATTCCAGAGGCTGGCACCCAAATCGGCCTGGAGCTGAGACCGTTGTGAGAATGGCAGCTCAGAGCAGAGGAAAGAGGACTGGAATCTAGTTCCATCTCTGCACTTAGTCCCTGTGTGACCCCAAAAGACCAAATCTGGAGCCTTCATTTGCGTCTCTGTAAAATGGGAATCATGACACCTGGCCTGCCTAGGTGGTCATCATGGGGATTAAGTAAAAAGATGCACATAAAAGTGCCTCGACAACCTAGGAGCCCTCTACAAATTTACGAGATTATTATTGTACCTGAATTTAAGTTCAGAATTGTACTAGCGTAGGGACGAGGGATCTCCCCTGTGAACAGCATCTCTGCTGAACAGACAAGTGCTAAATGATCGAGGACTTGGGAACGTACCTATTAGATAGATAAGTTTTACTGCAGAGCAGCGTTGGACAATTATCCAGGACGTGGAAATGGACTCCACTTATTTTCATTGTGTTCATTAAAAGCGGATTGAACCTAAAGTGAACCTAAAGTGAAAGCTGGTTTTCCTAGAACTGTTCTATCAAAATCACGGCTACGGTTGTTAATACTTTCATGTAGGTCAGTGACACCGCAGAGAACAGAGAGGCTGAGGAAGGAATAGGGGACCTCTAGCAGCCCCTGACCTCTCCCTTCAGAAATGGTCAAAGTGCCCTTGCTAGAGGTAGGCCTGGAGGTCAAGGTGGCCTAGGAATCCCGTAAGAATGATCAGAAGGCACAAGGCTCCCAGGACCCTGGGGAAGCTACTTAATTCTCTACTGCTGGGTAGACTGGCGCTCCCAGGCCCATCTCTCTGGCCCCGTCGGGGTGGGAACGTGTGCTGCTGGTGAGAACAACCTACCTCTGGCTTGCCCTAATCTGCCTCCTGGCTCCCAAACATCACACAGCCTATAGCGATCATTTGGGACAAGGCGGCTCCCACCTGCTGATCCAGAATTCACCTGGCTCATCCTCACTTTGGGTGAGCCGGGTTCAATCGCTCTGAAGAGCGTGGTGTGCGGGGCAAACAGGCTGGCCAGCCGCTTGCACATTTCTGAAAAGCCAATTACATGCTTATTACTCCTCTCCAGGAATTAAACCCGTGTCCCACGTGGCCAGTCCCCATCCCCAGCACACGCTCGCTTATCTCAGCCATGTGGTCCCTTCTGCCAGCCACTGCTGTCAGAAATGTATAGCTGGGCTCTTAATCACCTGTCGATGGGCCTGGAGGGAAGGCGGGAGCATAAATGCCCATCCTGGAGCCAAGGGACATTCCCGCAAGAGCTGGAAAAGCCAGCGGGCACTGCACGGATGGGCCAGTTTGCCAGGTGAGAAAGGGACATTCTATCGGCCATGAGAAGCTGTGGTCACAAAAGGGTACCCAGGCAAGAGGTGGCTTTGAGGGATGTCTGCAGTCCTGTCTCTCACCCCGTGGGCCAAATCCAGTTAGTCACCTGTTCTGACAAAGGAGGTTACGGAAACACAGCCGCACCCACTCCTTTCCACACTGGGGCTCCTTTCTCACTGTGACAGCAGACCCGAGACCACGGGTGGCAAAGCCTAACACGTTTTCTACCTGGCCTGTTAGCCTGTTAGAGAAGAAGCTTGCCGACCCCGGTGCAGGGGAAAGAGTCTTGCAGCTGAAGCCTGGAAATCAGGAGACCTGAGATGACATGCAAGCTCTGTCTTACCCCAGCTACATGACACTGGATAAGTTTCACTTCTCCAGAGATCACTTTTCATCATCTGTAGGATGGGGATGCAATAGCAACTTTATAGGGTTGGCGTCATAATTAGTGAACATGAGGTAAGCTGTGTGTGCAGTAACGGCCTTGAAGGCAGAGGCACTGATGAAGTAGGTAGAAGACAGACTCTTCCTCTGTGGCTCTGAAATGTATCTTTGCATCCCACTCTTAACAGACTAGAATCTTTCAGAGACCCTGCATGTGCTTTGCAAATATGTGGCTGGATGGAAGGGGGGCTCAGATAAGAGAGGGAAGAAGAGAAAGCTGTTCTTTGACACCTACTTGATAGTCTAATCATAGCCTGTCTTTTTAAAAAATTATACACACTGCTACACCTGAAATATGGCCATGTAGTCCCTCCGAGGGGGATGGTGGGATGCCGGGCCCATCATAATGCCTGGCTTGGGGTCAGCCTCTCCTTGGCTGAGTATTATGGATCTTGACCCCATACTCAACCCCACAGTCCCCTTCTCCTTACAGCTCTGGGATAAGGCCACTTTTGATCAATACCCTACCTTTCTCAAAGTCAGATTACCATCCCCCACAGGGCCTCATGTAACCAGGTCACCCTCCTACAAAACAGTATCTTCGCACTTAGCAAATGTGTATTTAGGAGATAAGAAGGTCCTGTAGGGGTCCCAAGACCATGTGATACAATGTCTACTCAAGGTGCTATGGCTTCCTTTGGGAAGAAACGGGTGAGAAGGGCCAGGTGAGGATCTTCAGCGATCTTTGGGATCTAAACACAGAAAAAATTATGGTGCCCCCAACCATAAATAATCCTAAATAAAAACAATATGCCACATTAAAGCACAATATTTACAAGGATACTGAAATAAAGTGAGCTTCTTTGTAGCTTTTTAACACCAAAATTCTGAATAAGCTCAGAGAAGCTCAATTCCACCTCTCACTCCCCACCCACGGGTGGCCCTAATGTGCTGTTGCCCTTACATGCCCTCGGGCCACTTAGTAAAGAAGACAGTATTTATTGTAAGAGCTCTGGGGAGCCCACGGAAAAAACACAAATGGTGCAGAGGGAACACTTGCAGGGAGGGTCTTGTGGAAGTGCTACTTCGTGGCAGGGTCCATTTGAGGTGAGCTCTGAAGAACAGATACAATTTCAGCAGACGGAGATATTAAAGAAAGAGCCCTGTGCTATCAAAGGGTCGGGCCAAACAATATCTGGAGGAAGAGCAAAAGAAGGCACATTTGAAGTAATGGAAAAAATGAAATTTGGCCTGGAGTAAAGTACTACGGCAGTGAGAAGACACTCAGGCTTATCGGCCATTGACATGAGTGGAGATAGAAAGCAGAAATCAGAGGTGCAGTCGGTCCATAGAGCTTGAACTTGGCTGCGGATGAGGTTGAAAGTACCTGTATCATGGAAGCGAAGTGGAGGTGAGATGCCGAGTGTAGTCATCAGGGTTCTCCAGGGGAAAAAGGGCCAACAGGAGAGAGCACGAGCATCACTGATTTTCAGGAACCGGCTCTCGTGAGAGTGAATGTTGCCGTCCTGAGAAAAATGTCTCTTCTTCAGGAAACCTCCCTCTTTGCTCTGAAGGCCTTCACCTGAGGGGATGGGGCCCACCACATGATGAAGGGTAATCTGCTTGGCTCAAAGTCCACCGATTTAAATGTTTATCACATGTGTAAAGCACCATGACAGCAACATCCAGGCCTAGGAGGTGACCAAGCTACTGGCCCCACAGCCCCACCCAGCTGACACTTAGCATGAACCATCACAGTGAGCTTGTCCTCAGATGTGCCAAGTGTGCAGAGCTGGCCAGAGACTCGGGAGAATGTCTGGCATTTTCAGGAGGCCATTTCTCTCCAGGAAGGGGCTGGGCCATTGGCTTTTCTGCAGAAGGTTTGCAAAGGTCAGAGTGTCCATCTTGATTTTCCCTTCTCCTCTTATTACTTTGCCAAGTCCCTGAGGTCTTGTAGAAGCTTTTTCCTTCCCACTATTATGGCTGTTGTTATCCTTCTTAATCTTGGCACCAGGATGCCCTGGCTGACTTCCAAGAAAGAGAATTACTTTCTGTCTCCTTTACACACTCCTGTTGCTTTTAATTGGATGCAGAGTATCTTGTCTTCTTTCCCCAGACAGACGCTGGAATGTGGCCTGAGATAGTTTAAGTGTCCGCCCTGCCCTGGCTCAGAGATGAATGAGGCCTGGAACGGGGCGACGCTGGGTCATCCTGGCAGCTCCACGGAGTCATTTGACTCTAAAAATATTCCTAAGGCTCTTGCACATAACGCTTATCAGAAGGGGGGCTGCCCCGAGAAGCACAATGGTTCCAGGCCTGCCTCTGCCACTAACGTGCCACATGACCAGCCTTTTTCAATTCCTGGCCTTGAGATGCCCTGCAGACCTGGCTAACCTCCGAGGAGTCTTCCAGCTCTAAGATTTCTGCCATGCCATCACGGTGGGTCGTTTCTGTCACGCTCATATACAAAGAAAGGGGTCTGGCCTGAGTCGGGGTAGGTGGACATGTGCTCCAGGATTTAAGGGGCACGGCTGGGACCTTTAAATCCAGGTCCAGAGCCCTTCAACTCCAGGTCCAGAGCCCTTCCCTCTCCAGTCTTTCTCGTGTTGCCCACTTATTTGAGTACAACCCAAGGTAAGGAATACACTTCATAAGACGACCAGCACACCCACACAGGGCACAGATCTCCAGACGCAACAGGGACTGACATTTTATGAATGGAATGTTCCTCTTTAGCTTGTAATGCTTTCCCATTCTGTCGCATGCTTTTAAAATATACAATTCACTGACGTAGCATAACGCGTATTTTAAATACACTCCGGTCCCCCTGACACGACCCAGGCACGGTGAAGAACTGGGATGTCCACATGTTCTCACTGAGGCTTGAAGACGGGCTCTGCTCTCTGCATCTGCTGACTCTGAGCAGTCACGGGTCCCAGTCCAAGACTGAACCTTCAGCCTCCACGGTCCTGGCACAGTGCACACAGGTCCCAGACAGTGAGGGTCATGTGTGATCAGCCAACCTCGGCGACTTTAGGAAGAAACCTGGCACTGGATACCAGTGGGCTAATGGCACTACGTCCCAAGTGTTCCTTTCCAGACTGGTATGTAGTACTAGTTGCTGCTCATTATCTGTGCTTTTGTTTGCACCAGTATTTCATGTGCCCCGTCTATCTAAATGAGATTCTAAATGAATCCAGATGAAATTCGCATCCGCTATCATGCACCTGTGGAAGACTGTACACCTCTATAAACAACAGCTTTGGCCTCTGGAGGGCTTCAGGCAATGACTACTGCCTGAGGGATATGATGTGCTAAGGGGTCCCTGGTGTGTGTGTGTGTGTGTGTGTGTGCGCGCGCACGTGCATGAGTGTGCTGGATGCAGGAGGCTGAAACAGTAGCATCTGCCTCAGGTGCACAAGGTTTGCTGAGTCCACTGGTTATGAGCATGTGTAGCAAGGCACATAATGCATGTGAATACGCCTGCAAACGCGAACCCCTTCTTCAGGGTTTCGTGTTTCTCTTTATGACCTTTGTCATTCTTGTTGCTACCAGCATAAACTCTTTCTGATCTTCCTCCTGCTCCCCAGTGCCAGAAGTCTGACTCCCACAACCATGAGGCTGCCCAGGGAGACAGGTGTGAGGGGGTCTGGCTTCTCTAGGGCAGGGGGCACTTACTTTGCCAAGGCTCCAGCACACCATAGCCACCTCCCTCCAAATGGTTGTCCCCTTTCCCCAGGACAGAACAGGCTGAAGCTGCCACTTGCCCCAGGTTGCCCTCCTCCTCCCTACTTCAACTTGGAGCCAGATCAGGACTCTCTGCCCACCACAAAACCCCGAATTCACTACTGGATGATGATGCCCACATTCAGGGCTTCAGGGCTACTACCCGCAGTCAGGCCCAGTTAACGAGCCACCTCCACCCAGGTTAGAGCCACCTCTGTCTGTCCTTCTCCCCAGCCTCCCACACATAAGAGTCTGTGTCAGAAATACTGCTCCTGCATTATAAATATGCAAAGCTTAGGAGGCAGCAGGTGACGGGGATAAAACACCAGGAATTATTTACGAGTCTCCCACTAGCACGCTGGGGCTTTATTTGCTTAATGAATGGCCGGGGCCAAGCATCGGCACAGGGATTTATTTGCCACCAGGAGCAGAAGACACTAGAATGTGGAGATGTAAAAATGACAAATTTTCCAACTCCGCCAAGGTGGTATTTCATCAGCACCATATCTAGCAGGGAAGGGAAGGTGAGGAGAGAAAGACAGCTCACGTGCTAAGTAGCAGTCACTGAGAGGAGCTTGCAGTGAGGGATTGGCCATATTAAAAAACCAAAAGTAAAACCAAAAAGGCTGCTTTCCAGAATGAAGCCTGAGGGCCAGGAATGAGGGCATTTATTAGGAGTTCTCCAATGCTTTTACTACCCTCAGCTCTCCAAGTGCTCTCTCTCTAGGCTCCCTTTATCAAGCTGCTCCACCCCGAAAAAAATCCTAATGTGTGTAGAGGGAAAAGTAGTGGCTCAGAAGAGTGAAGGCGTGGGGTTGAGTTTCTATTCAGCAACTCACTAGCAGTGCGACCTGGAGCCTGTCACCTCAGCTCTCTCGATCTGTTTTGTCACCTGTGAAATAAAAGGTTCGACAGGCTCTGTGACTCTTACACAAAGAACCAAACTCAGGAATAGCTAGCCCGCCTATTCACGGACATTCTTCCACTTCCACCTGCACATTCACTGTCACTGAGGCCCCCGTACCACCTCTGCCACCACCATCACCCCCACTGCCTCCATACCATCGTGTCCGAACTTCTGGTCTTCACCACCAGCATCAGGGCCCATCTCACACAGCCGCTGCAGTGACTGCATTCCTTCCCAGGGAAGCCATCTGGGCCAAGGCTGATCTCCATCTCCTTGGATCTTTCCCCCTTCCACACGTTTGATAACAGAACCCCTCTCTGAGTTTTAGGAAGGCACAGACACCCCGCGAGTGACCGTATTTCCCAGCCTGTCTTGCAGCCAGACGGAACCACATAATGAATGGAAGGTAAGTGGAAGTTGTATGTATACAACACACAGGTCACAGCCTTTACAAAGGAAACGGACTGTCCCCCACTCCTCTCTTTCCCCTTCCCCCTGAACCGGGGCATAGATGTTATATTGACGGCCAGTCTCAGCCATGTGGATAAGGACAACCCTCTTAAGGCATGAGAAACAACAAGACGGAGCTGGGGTCTCCACGTGACCTCGTGTTGCATGACACTGCCCTCCCTGGACCACTTTTGGACTGTTTAGGGAGAAAAGAAGCTCCTACCTTGGTCGAACCACTATAATTTTTGGTATCTTTGTTACAGCCTCATAGCCTGTATCCTAACTAATACACCTCCCACTGTCCTTCTAGGAAGAGTGAGCCCTTCTCTGCACCATGCAGCCACAGAACATCATCTCCATAGGAGCGCTCTATGAGAGCATATCATACCAAGCTGTTTGGTTATTATATGTGTGTCTTCTAGACCCCTGGGCCATGAACTGGTGCTGGTCCGTGGCTTGTTAGGAACCAGGCCACACAGCAGGAGGTGAGCAGTGGGCCAGCGAGCAAAACTGCATCTGTATTTGCAGCTGCTCCCCAGCGCTGGCATCACGGCCTCAGCTCCACCTCAGATCATCAGGCATTAGATTCTCAAAGGAGCACTGGTCTCTGGTGCCAAAAAGGTTGGGGACCACTGTTGGAGACAGTGAGCAGCTGGAGAGCAGGTCCTTGAATAACATCACTGGTTATAATGTTGACAAGATGCCACAAGAACTTATTTATCTTATTTGTATCAATTAACCTGCGGTAAAATTGGTTTCCTTATATGCCATTTCGCTTCAAGTTGCAAAACCTATTGATGAAGTTAAGTGAGGACTTACTACAGGAGATGCTCATAAAATTATAGTTAAATAAATGAATACGCTCCCTATCAGACTCTCCCATGACATCCTCCAGGGTCCCCATTACTGCAGAACTATGTCAGGAATCAATTTGGTATAGAATGGCCTGACACCTTGCGTTTTTAGAACAGCACAAGAGGAAGGGGCTGTGAGGCCTCCGGCACTTAGCCGACAGGCCTGGAATGAAGCCAGCAAGACTGACGGAGACTGCTGCTATTCCCGATGACCAGTGTAAGAAATACTCTCCGGCATGGCAGCGCCTGTCCACTTACCTCCTAACAATCACTCATATCTAGGGCTGGGCACCAAGGCTGGACAGAAGAGGGGGAAAAAAATGAAGTGTTTGTATCTGAAAACACTCCAAGTGTTTTTAGCAGAGGGAAGGAGAGGAACCGAGCAGCCTACAAAATTATCGAAAAGGCTGCGGGAACCAAAGTTAGGAAAGTCAGTTCTGGTGTTCAGGAAATCAGAAAATGGAGAAACTGCATGAGAGGGCTACCAACAGTCTCAGCTGCCAACAGCCCAGAGCAGGCGACGCTTTTGTCACCATTCACAGGAGGACACCCAGAAGCGCTGGCAAGACCTCATGGCTCCCATCTGCCGAGGTCCGTGAGCCTTCCCACTGAGCTGCTGGAAAAACAATGGCTTCTGCTGATGTGACGACACGTCCTTTCTCAAAACCGTTTACATATCAAGTCCTGTCTAGACACCATGAGGTTACTTAACAGGTGAATGTCCGCAGGGTCACAGGAGCTCCATCAGGTGACCCCGGGGTACAAGCGGCCCCAGGGTTACGGAGCAAGTCTCACTGCTCCCTGCCTAACCTGACCCCAAGTGGGTGACGAGAAATGTTCACGAAAGAAAGTACCTGACCTGGGGGCATATTTTCCACGCTCTGGTTTTGGGCCATCATTCTCAGCAATCGCTATTAGATGCGACACTAATGTCATAAGCGGTGATGAGGAAATTACATGTAGACTCACTAAAGTGAGTGAATCGTGCTTTTGATCCAGTCCCCCTGGGCACTGCCCTGAAAGTTCATTGATTAGCCTCTCATCTGCCAACGCCACCTGCACCTCCTCCTGCGCTTCCTGCTCATCTCTTCCTTCCCTGGCCCCAACTCATCCAATTAAGGAAACTGAGTCCCAGGGACAGCTTGTTGGTACCCACTGACAACACCAAGGTCCACCTAAACAAGATCATATAGAGAAAAAGGAAGGCTTTAAATGCCTTCCCTAGGTCCTGAAGATAGCTGCCCTTAGAATCTATATAAAGTGTGGCTTTGGGTGCAGGATCTTGGCTACCCATTTTCAATTGTAAGGAGAAGAGGAGGCTTCCCTTGCCCCTGCCATGCCCCTGTGTGTGGGTCACAGATGGGTCTCACACTATCGGGATAATAGGTTTCTTTCCATTAAGTGTCTTCCTCTTTGAAGCTTCTGTGTCTGGCATTGCTGAGCTATGTGCCCTGCTCCCTCTGCCTGCTCCTCGAGGGACCCCTTGAAGCCGCCACACTAATCTGCTGGAGACCGTCCTTCACTTGGAAGGAGGCATCTTTGTCCTTAGCGACGGCCACACTGGACCCATGGTGAGATTCTGGGAGAAATGCCCAGGGACCAAACTCATGAGTACAAAGGAGCCCTTGAGGCCCATAGTGATGAGGCAGCCTCCCTGATACCTCGGTAGGTGACCAATCAGGCTCAAGCCCAAAGCCTTAACCTGTGAGAAAGTGACTTTTCTCTAAAAGTCCTCTGTGCCCATGGTCCCTAGAAAACTGGTAGAGATGGCTGGTTCAGGACTCACCTACCCAAGACACCTCCTAGCCACTGACATCTCAGAACTTTCATCCCCACCTAAGCCCAGGGTTTGGAATGAGAAAGTCGGGGTGAGGAGGTGGCAGGGAGATCACAGTACAGGGCTCCAGAAAGTCCCGGAAAGCAACCAAAGAAAGGGCAGCTTTCATTTCTGGGCTGCAAGACACAGATGAAGTCACCAGTTCAGGGTAGCTGGGCCCAACTTCTGCAGCTTCCACTTTTCCGTTGCCTTCTAAGCTCAAACATATTAAGAAGCATCCGAGGGGTCCTTGCGAGCAAGTGCACAACTTGATTCTGCAATCTTCCTGCCAGGGTAGCTGTTGAGAACATTCCCCGCACCACTTGCACCCCCCTATCCTTTCTCTTTCCTGCCCAGGAAGCCCCTCTGCAGCACCGCTCAGCAGCACTGCTGAGCCACTCGGGTCACAGTGACCTCCCACAGATCTGCTGTGAAGAGCAAAAGAGGAGTCCGACACTCAGAAGCCAGGATGCCCCGCCTCGGGCTGCATTTTGCCTAAGGCTGGAAACGGTTCTGTGGGGGAGGAAGCCAGGAAAGGCAGCAACCAGGCCCTAAGGGGACCACTGCATCAGTCAGCTCCCCAAGCAGCCCTGAGTTGGGAGGGACCTGGAGTCACACCCAGGTCCATACAGTGATCAGTGAACTCCCTTGGGCTGGGGAACAGACTGGGTGTAACCTGGCTGGTGCCACACGGGAAAGGGGACAGATGGCAGTAAAAAAATAAGGTCTCCAAAATGAGCCCTGCTAGCTCAGGTGGGCTGCTTCGCCAGGTGCTCAAGCTGAGTCGCTGAAAAGCAAATGAGCTCCTGAGGTTTGGGGGTCTCTCTGACTTGCTGAGCATTTCCCTCCTGATTGGCTCCTACTCGCAAAACCCACTGGTCCAGAGGCAGGGACCAGACGGGGTCCTGGTGGCCTTTCTTATGACCCTGACACTTCTAACGGCCAAAGTACAATAGAGTTTCTATTTCAAGATAAAGAACCATGAAATCTCAACGCAAGACTCTGAAACTGTCCCAGTTCTCTCTTCAAAAGCCAATCGTTTAATAAGAACAGGGTCCCCTACCTATCGCCTACCTTTTCCTGCTGGTGAATCTCCAGCTAAATGCTGATAAAGCTGCTCTGGTCCCTTCATTTTCTAAGGAAATCCTGTGTGTAGTTCACAGACATGCCCTCGTGCCCGGGCCCACTGTCTTCTCCCTCCCATCTCAGGGGGAACGGCTGTAACTCTGGGAAACCCTGTCCTGAGTTCTTGGTTCCTTCCCAGCCTGGCCTTCCTCTGTCCCTACCCATTTCAGCTTCTCCACTGACTGAGGCCTTGCCCACCCACTCTACTCCTTGCTTCACTCCTCTCCCTGAGATAGGCAGGCGACGCCCAAATGTTACTTCTGGCACTAACTTCCCTCCCGAATTCCCTTCTCTGTTCCCAGCGGTCTGCTCAACATCTCTCCTTGGGTGCTCTCACCGTTGAAAATGCACCTGAGAAACCAAACTCATTATGACAACAGCAAACAAATCTTCATACTCGTCAATAGTTCGAGCTTTCGCAAATGGCTTCCACACCTATTTTACGCCTATTATCCCATCTAAATCATATCAAAAATCCTGAAATGTAGGGCAGGCAAGCACTGCTATTTTCATTTCATAGATGAGGGAACTGGGAGCCCAGAAGAACTAAGATCAAATAGCTAGTAAATTATGCATCCAAGACTAACGTCAGTTTTTATGCTTTCTTATTTCTCAGATCAGAGACCCAAACCGTCATTAAATCCTACAAAGTCTTCTTTCCTTCCTGATCCCTGTAATACTGGACCTGCCCCTCCACCGCACGACTCGAATTCTGTCTCTAGCTGGCTGGATTATTGCAGGGGCCTACTGCTTCACCTTACTGATCTCATTCTTTAGCCTTCATAACGCACTGAACACAGCCTCCAAACAATGCACACGAACACCAAATAGTCCGTTAGAGCCCATTTCGTTTGGTTACTCTTCTTGGAGAAAATTTCAAGGACTCCTCTAAGCCCACACTTCAAAACAGACCCCAGCACTGGGACCCTCCGTGAAATGGTCCACTGTCCTTTGCAGCCTCGCTGCCGAGTTCCCTGAGCGGCTGGTGGCTATTCCAGTCACTGACTTTTGATCTTTTCTAAAGTCTTTTGATGGTTTTTCTATTCCCTGTTTGATTTATTTCGGCTCTAGTCTCTATTAATTTCCCACATTCCGTTTGATCCGCTTTTTCTAATTTCTTAAGGTAAAACTTTAGGTTATCGACTTGAGATCTTTCTTCTTTTTAAAAATAAGCATGTACAGCCATAAATTTCCCTCTCAGCCATGATTTATCAGCATCCCATAGGTTTTGGTTGTGTTTTTGCTTTCATGCTTCTGAAGGTATTTTCCAGTTTCCCTGTGATTTCTTCTTTAACCCACTGGTTATTTAGGAGTCTATTACTTTATTTCTGCCCATTTGTTAATTTCTAAAAAAAAAAACTCCTTCTGTAATTGATTTACTATTTCACTCCAATGTGGTTGGAGAAAGTACTCTGTGTGATTTCAATCTTTTTAAATTTATTGAGTTTGTTTTACAGCCTAATTCATGGCCCATCCTGGAGAATGTTCCATGTGCACTTGAGAAAAATGTATGTTCTGCTTTGTTGAACAGAATATTCTACTGATGTCTGTTCAGTCAAAATTGATCATATTATAATAACCACAGTTATTATACTGTACTTTATAATCCTGTGGCTATTTTGTAACTGCCGTTTGTACTTCCTCATCCCTTTGCCTTTTTCACCCCACCTCCCCAACCCTCTCCCATTTGGCAACCATCAGTTTGTTCTCTGTATCCGTGTTCCCTTGTTGGTCATCTGCCGAGTTTTTCTACCCATTATTGTAAGTGGGGTACTGAAGTCTCCAACTATCATTACTGAAAGCCTATTTTTTTCCTTCAATTCTGTTACTTATTGCTTTACGTATTTTGGAACTCTGCTGTTCGGTGGTCATACATTTACATTCGTTATGTCTTCCTGATAAGTTGACCTTTTAATCATTATAAAATGTTCTTCTTGGTCTCTACAAAAAATCTGTTTTAAAGTCTAGTATGTCTGATATTCATAAAGCTTCTTTTGTTTGTTTGTATGTTATATCTTTAACCATACTTTTATTTCCAATTTATTTGTGTCTTTGAATCTAAAATATGTCTCTTGTAGACAATATATAGTTGAATCACAGTTTTTTAAAATCCATTTTGCCAAACTCTGCCTTTCCATCGGAGTATTTAGTCTATTTAAATATAACGTGTAATTAGTGATAAAGTATAATTTACATCTGCCATACTGCTGTTTTCTATGTCTTATCTCTTTGTTCCTCTGTTTTTCCATTACCACCTTCTTCTGTTAAATGGATGTTTTCCAGGGTACCGTTTTTATTCCCTACTGTTCCTTTCTTTTTCCTTTTTTTTTTTTTTTTGAGTTATTTTCTTAGGGGATTCCCTGGAGATTATAATTAACATCTTAATTTACAACAATCTAGTTCAGATTAGTTCTAATTTATTTTCAGCAGTACATAAAAACTTTCCTCCAATATAGCTCTATTCTTTCCCCCCATTTCATGCTATTATTGCCATACAAATTATATCTTTATGCATTATAAGCCTATCAACACAGTTTTATAATCATTGCTTTGTATAGTTGGTTTTTAAATCATATAAGAAAAAGAGTAACAAATTCAAATACATTTACACTGTAGTAACTTTGACTACTGCTTTTTACTTCTTTGTGTGTAATTAAGTTAGGTCTAGTGTTCTTTCGTTTCAACCTGAAAGACTCCCTGTAATATTTCTTATAGGGCAATTTTTCTCACAAATTCTCTGCTTTTGTTTATCTACGAATGTCTTAATTTCTCCTTCACTTTTTTTTCAAATACAGTTGAAATTCAATATTCTATTAGTTTCAGGTATACGGCATAGTGCTCAGACATTTATATAACTCACAAAGTGATCCCTGCAATAAGTTTAGTACCCACCAGGCACCACACATAGTTATTATGATATTATTAACTATGTTTCCTATGCTGTACTTTACATCCCTGTGACTATTTTGTAACTGCCATTTGTTATTTCCTAATCCCTTCATCTTTTTCACCCAGTTCCCCCAACCCCCGTCCCATTCAGCAACCATCAGTTTGTTCTCTGTATCTATGAGTCTGTTTCTGTTGTTCCTTTAGTTTGTTTTTTCAGATTTCACTGAAGGATAGTTTTTACTGAATATAAAATGCTTGGCTGACAGTCTTTCTCTTGGAGCATTCTGAATATTTCACATCACTGACTTTCAGCCTCCAAGGTTTCTGGCGAGAAGTTAGCTGTTGATATTATTGAGAAGCTTGTTTGTGACAAGTCTCTTCTTTCTTGCTGTTTTAAAGATTGTCTCTTTGTCTTTGAGTTTCCAGAGTTTAACTATGACATGTCTAAGTGAGGATTTCTTTGAGTTCATTCTACTAGGGATTCACTGAGTCCTTTACATGCATAGATTAATGTTTTTCATAAATTTGGGGAGTTTTTGGATATAATTTTTAAAATATTCTTTCTGGATTCTTATTATGCAGATGTTAGTATGCTTTATGCTGTCCCATAATACTTGATGTTTTGTCCATTCTTCTTTACTCTTTTTGCACCCTGTTCCTCAGACTGGACAATCTTGATTGACCTTTTTTTAAGCTTGCTAATTTTTTCTTCTGCCAACCCAAATATGTTACTAAGCTTTTCTACTGAGTGTTTATTTCAGCATTACACTTTTTGACTGTAGGATGTCTATATATTTCTACCTCATTATTGATATTCTCAATGTCATCATACTTTCCTTTAATTCTCATATGTTTCCTTACTCACTGATGGATCCTCAGGCTTATTTCCTTAGTCCTGCCACACAGGAGGTAGAGAAGAGTTCACCTTGCAGGAACTCTTTTCTCATTTAGCTCTACATTATTCGTGAAACACAGAAGGGTAACTTAAAATATTATGTTTCAGATAGGACATAGAGGAAAAAAAAATAAGCATATTAATTCAACAATGATTTATTCGCCTATTAAATGCCAAGCACCATGTTCGGCATTGGTGACGCAATGATGAAATGTCCCAGACCCCTGTGCTGACAGAGGTTTCAATAGAAGAAAGAAATGGCCAAGGCCATCGACAGGCAGAGGAAACATCGGAAGCAGGACCTACTCGCCCAGACTGGCCATACTTTTATGTCACTTAGGTTATGATCTTCAATAGAAGTTTATTTCAGTCTCTGTTTAGGCTATCATGCAGTGGTAATGTCCATACTACCTGGTCACATTTAAGAGTCTGAGCAGGAGATAAAGGTGGCAAAAGAAGGGACCAATGTCTGTGTCAGTGCTCCAGGGTGCAGGCCCCCAGGCCTACTTATCCTCACAAAAGTTTATCAAGCAGCATAAGCTTCAAGAAACAGAGATCCAAATGAATATCTTAAAGACTTCCCTTGACATCCCCTTTATAAAAATGCTTCCCATGAAAAATTTATTTTAGAACCAAGTAATAGAAAAATCATTGCTTCTCTTGGAAAAACCAATTGTTTCCCCTTTTCTGATAATAGAGTCATGAAACCACATCTCCCTGTTCACTTTGACAACCAGAAAACTTAAGAGTCAAATGTGAAGCTTAACTATAGCAATTACAGTTACTACAACTTCGGGTGTTTTCCCTGGTCCAAATTACTTCTATTTCTCTACTGTCATGAATTTATGACATGTGCACTTCGCATGAATCACTGTGAAGATGTCTGACAGGAAAATCATTCTGATATATATATTTATTTTTAATACTAAAAGAGGCTAAGAGGAACAAGAGTTAATTTCCGTCTCTTATCTGGAGGAAGTTTTGTGGATGTCCCCTGAAGCTGAGATGGGACCTGCTTTCTCGAGGTCCCATGCATGGTGGAGGCTGGGGCTCTTCTCTTTGCAAATCCCCCCTGAGACTAGGCGAGAATCTCAGAAAGGACCTCTAGCCTAGGCCCCTGAGCTCTTACAGGGAAGCAGAGGAGCCACTGCCTGCAGACCACGAGGGCGAGGATGTGACTGATGTAGAACCCATACAAAAGGGTCCGTCCCCAGCCTTTCAGAACTGGTGAGAAACCTGAGGCTTTTATATAATCCTCAGGGAGTGGTTAGAAGTGGGGGGCTCTCAAAAGACAGATTAGATTTCCCAGCAGTTCAGCAGGTGGAAGGTTGGCGCTGGTTAAATTTTAGAGAGATAAAGAAATGCGACATTTCTCACACCCTACTGTGGCTGCTTGAAATTCATACCCACCAAATGAGATATAAATAAATAAATGAGTAACTAAACAAAGCATAGGCCAGAGTGCCTGGGATGAATTTCCAATTTGCTGTGTTTCTACCATTAGGGTCATGCGACAAGGGTTAATGGAGAACTCAGAGCTTAGCTCAATAAACACCATCTGTGGGGATTGTATGGTAAGAGATGGAGGTAAAAAAGCCAAGGGCAGCTCTAGCCTTCACAGAACTTACAATTTAATGTATGCAGCACATATCAACAATAAAATATTAATAAGAAAAAGGATAGCCATATAGTCATGCAGCGTATTTTTACTATGCACTCATTACACATAAGGCACAAGAGGAAAGTGAGGATGAAGACAGCACCCAGCAGGAGAGACGTGTACAGGCTGGTGAGGAAGATATGAGAGGTAGAAGAACAACACGCTGGATGAGGGAGATGTGCTATAAAAATGATTTGCATGAAGTGCTATGGAAGGAGAAGTCATTGCTGCCAGAAGAAAGGGAAGGCTTCAAAGATGAAGGGGTGCTCAAGCTGGTCTTCAAAAGTCGAAAGGATGTGAGCAGAATAAGGTGGCCTGAGGGGCACCACGGGTTAGGAGTGACGAAGGTGCAGGCTCACACCCAAGGCTCATGCTCAAGGCTACAGGAGTGTAGTAAATATTTCATCACGGGTGCCCTTCATGGTGCATGGGGATGAATGGATAAATGGTGGTGAAAATGTCAGAAAAGTGAGTGCAGGTCCGTCCCGGGCAGGGTTGTGGATACCATGCTCAGGTGTTTAGATTGAGAGCTACAGACCAGGTGATGGGAAGATTACAGATCTCTGAGTAGAGAAAGGTCATGCTAAGAAAACTGCTTTGGGCGGTTTGCTCAAATCGTTGAATGTGAGACGATGCCTTAGAGAACATGAATACAGTAGTTACAAGGGGAAGTGTTCGGAAGTCCACAACAGGGACACTGGAACAGCAACAGAGGCAGAGGGTCATGGAAGGAATGCAGGGCATGCAAGAGAATTCACAGATGTGAAGACGTGACAAGCTGGGGAGAGGAGAGGGTAGAAAGAATAAAGAGGGCGGATGTCGAGAGATGGCTCTGAGATTTCAAGTCTGGGTGAAACAGGATGTACAGGGGGATGAGGGTTTAGGAGGGAGCTGATGCGCTCAGGTGAGAACAAACTGAGCCTGTGGCCCCAGCGGGCCCTCCGACGAGATGCTTAGCCGGCACCTCACGTACAGAGACCTATTATATAAGTGTGCACTCAGTTTTACACGTTTATAACCCGTTCTTTCAAAACTGATAAATTAGTGGAGCTCCACAGTCATCTAACAAAAGGATTCTTCACCTTACAAAAGCATTAATAATAGGGCACTTTAAGTAGTTAGCTCCCCTGGTGAATATAAAACAGGCTTTCATATTTTTTTTTGAAAGGGGACTTACACCTCTCTTTTCAAAAACTCATCCATTGTGTTAAGTAAAGCATATCTATGTATGGATGTGGGAGGGACTGGGAGACTTCAGCCAGGTAAAATTAATCAAGGTAGATTTCATGAAGGAGGTGATCAATCTTCGAGGGAACACTAAAAGGGCGGCATGTGAATGGGTGAAGAAAAAAGACTAAGGGCTCACAAAGCAGGGAACCATAGCCTCATTGGGATGAAGAGCCTCCCATATTCTCCCCACGCCCCTTCCATCCCAGGGATAGAACCAGTGGTTGGATGGTGGGAAGTCCAGTTCCACCCACAGCCTTCTCCATCTCTATTGATGGCTACTCCATCCATCCTCCCCACGTGAAAAACTTGGGGTACTCCCTTCCTCCTTTGTATACCTTATATCCAATCCATCAAGGAATGCTGGTGGCTCTCGTAGAAACATGTCCAACATCTGCCTTTTCTCACCACCTGTCATCCCAATCCAAGCCGCCATGCATCTTTGACTCCGACTATTTCAGCCGCTTCCTAATAGGTCTGTTTCTTGCCTTGCCCTCCCAAAGTCCATTTTCAATACTACAGCTAGAATGGTCCTTTTTAAAGGACAAGTCAGATCAGGTCGTTCGTCTCCTCAAAACCCTCCAACAGCTCTCCTTTTCCTCCTGGATCTAAGCCAACGTCCTCTTTATGGCTCACAAGGCTCTGCTTGATATGGTTCTGATTACTTGCCACCTCGACTCCTCCTTCTCCCCCATCCTCACCCAGCCCACTCCACTTCCCCTGCCAGCCCCTGGCTGTCCTTTAGGCACTCCAAGCACGATCTCACCTTGCAGCCTCTGCTGTAGTTCTTTCTCCGCCTGGAACGCACTTCCTCGGAGATCTGCAGCACTAAATCACTCCCTTCCTTCAAGCCTTTGCTCAAACCTCACTTCCTCACTCCTAACTCCTCGAAATGCGACAACCGCCTCCCTCCTCAATATTTCTAACCCTGCTCTATGCTCTCCTGTTTCTTTCTTACCTCGTGCTTATTTCCTTGGGATGTGCTATATACTTTCCCTATTGATTATGCTTATTATTTACCGGCTCTCTTCCCCTGCTAAACTAAAAGCCCCATTAGCGTTCTTGATCTGTTTTGTTTTGTACCTAGCCCATTCACACTGTTTGATAAGTAACATGGGAATGAGTCAATGGATGAATGAGTGAAGAAAAAAAAAAACACACAATGTAGACAGACAAGAGGCGGAAAGAACTGCAACTCCAGCCAAAAATGCTATACTTGGACAGAGAAGAAAAAGGACCAAGCCCCTGTGAGAGCCACAGTCTGGCTGTGGGGCTCCAGACAAGGTATGAAAACTCTCTGGGATTCTCCACCTTACCAGGAAAAAGGGATTAGGGAATTTTTTAGTGCTTTTGTGAAATGACTTAATTCGTTCAACAAATACATATCGAGGGCCTAATACATGGTAGGTCCTATTAATATAAAGACTAATAAGATAGCACATCACACTGGCCCATCCCCACAGCCCTGTAAACAATGAATTAAAATAAAATGTGATGTCAGACGTCTATGCAAGGTTCCATGGAGTCACGGACACCACAGTAATGCGATCAGAGGCGGTTGTGTGGGCACGGGTAAGGGATGGCCAGGGAATGGGCCTACCAGGCCATACGGTGCCTCCCTGCATCTTGGAAAGAAGCAGCAGAAGGACCCACCCTCTGTGAAAGCTGTCAAGTTTCCCGACTGCCAGCTTCACGCTCTGACCTCTGTAACAACGGAGCAAGGAACTAGCCACTTATCACGAGACCACTTAATCGTTCAAAGACCAATTCTTTTCATGTAATTGTTTCTTCGTGTGTCCATTAGTAAGCCTTTCAAAAGGCCTCCCATTGTTGTCCTGACGCTTCAGAGCTCTCAGGATTATTTGGAAGGGCTCAGCAGCAAAATAACGCAGTGCTCATTTTATCCCGCGATGGCATTGTGCTTGCAAACGCAACACGCTGCCCTCCGATAACCAACACGCTGCGTACAGCTTGCTTTCCCTGAAAACCCAAGGCTCACATTCAAATCAAATAACGCCTTCCTTGGCATTCCCGATTACTATCACTTACTGACAATACCGTCTTCATCGGGACATTGATTTGGTAAGCGTCCCTCGGTGCCTAGGATGCAAATCAGAGCGAGGTAAGTAGATGCGTGGTCTCTGCCCCGTAGAAACGTGTACCTCGGCACTCCAAGCTAACAGTGCACAAACCAGAAAGGCTTCTGCTAGAAGTACACGTGGGCTATACTCTAACCCACATGCATCTGGCCAGTCAAAAGTATGAGGCGTCAGATCCATCACAGGCCCCGGGAATTTAAACCAAGATGCCCACAGGAAATCACAGCTGGGCATCCTTCAGAAAGGGCATCCAGATAGGAGGTGGGGCGGCAGATGCCAGGAGCCTTCTGCATTTTGGGAAGAGAAGGATGACCGGGTTGCTCACGTAGAGAGTTAGGTACAAGGTGCAGGCAAGGATGGAACTACTGAAAGATCTGAGCAGCACCCACAACCAGGCGCATGCAAGAAGATGAGAAAACTGGCCCAAACCTTGAACTTTGAAGCTCTTGCCATGAAGGGGCCATCCTACGTCTCAGAACCGAGGGGCCGGCTGAGGTCTAACAACCACAGAGGTGCCCCGCTGGGCTCACACATGCCAGGGAGGAAATACTAGTTTCCAAACCCCACACGCCTGAGCCCGTTAACCAAGACGAAAAGTCTCTTCTACTTATTTTCTTGAAAAAAAGAAAATAGAAGCATGAATCGGGGAGGAACTTCGTGACCCTTCCATTTTGATGAGAGGCTGTAACCAGCCGTTTCTTCCTGACCCTTGCAGTTATCAGGAAACTCAAAGTAAAACGTGAAACTTTCCGGCAGGAACCACATGAGACCTTTGTGGTCACCTTTGTCTCCTCTTAAGTTCTCACTCCCCTTTATCTCCTTCTCTTACTCTCTATTATCATCGTGTTTTTATGGCTACGTAAGTCCCTCCAGTCCTCTGTGCCACAAAGCAAAGAATAATAAGGCAGCAACAATAATATCCAGCTCTTAGTAAACACGTTAAGTTATGAGCAGTCATTGGGCTACACTTTTCATGGATTATCTCATTTAATCCCCATAGGACACCAACGAGGTAGGGGCTATTATCATCCCCATTTTACACAGAAAAGAAAAAATGAGAGTAGAGGAAGTTAAAATAGCATGCCTATGTCCCAGAGCCCAGGTGTGAACCTAAGTAGGCTAACTCTGAAGCCCACACTCAGAGATCCCCTACGCCTAGAAACGTCCAGGCCCCGCAGACTTTGTAGGCCACTGCTTGGAAAGCTGCTGCATCACAGTTGATGCTGTGGTATGGAAACTGATGATAGGTACCTGGCTTTTGAACAACACTTTACAGCAGAGATTAATTGCTGGTCTACAAGCCGAATCTGGCCCTTAAATATGAATCCTTCAGAGCCGACGGCGTTTGTTTTTTTTCTAAGCACGTCCAATTTTGTCCTCCAGTTCTCCACAGCTCCCGCCATTCCTCAATGCCCAGCTCTCATTTCTGTCACACATTTCAAGTTCACAGACCTAGTTTAGAATTTCCAGGATTTCTCCCGTCTCTCAGCTCATTTGGTCTTTGAAATGTCTCTATAAGGAAGGCAAGACAGAAATCAAAATACTTCTGTGCAAGGAAAGAGCCAAAAAAGCCTGGCTGGAATACTAAGAAGTGGTGTGGCCAGAAATAAACTCGATCCAGGTCTTCTGCTTCCTGGCGCAGGGCTAAATCTCACAGCACGGATCACCCACCCGGCGTAACCCTGAAGAACATGGGGTGCACGCTGCCAGCAGTCGGCACTTCTGATGATGAGCCCTTCTCTAGGACGCAACAGCAGGGCCTGACTGGGGGCAGGAGGCCGAGCTACGGGCCTCCGGACACTGAGAGGTGCAGAGGAGGCCTATCTCCCAGCCTCGCCTCCCCTGCCACCTCCAATCAGACCCAGCAAGGCAAGGCGGGTAGGCCAGTGGGAACATCAGCTGCGAAGTCGGTGTGTGGGCTGTTTTATAGGCTTTTCTGTGGTTATCCTGCCAGGGAAATCCTGAGTCATCCTACTGTGGAGCCCCTCATCCTCCTACGCTTCTCCTTAGCTTCGCATTTTACTATAAGACAGGGTGTCTATCCCAGAGGCTCAGATTCCCATTTGCGGCCACTCACTGCGCTCTGCGCGGCGTCAGAACTGGCTCTTCCCAAGGACTCTGCACTCTGAGATCTGATGGGCACTAGAAGTAACATTCCTTACCTTTGGACAACTAAAAACAAGGGTCAGGGAGGCCCAAAGTGTTCCCGGGTCTCCCTCCCATATCCAAGTCCACGAGAGCTTGGACTAGTGACCTTGAGGGGTCTTTCCTAGAGGAAGAGGGTGGACTTGAGCAAGCGTTTCCAAATCTGGCTGCACAGCAGGGTCACCCAGGAGAGCTTGGTCCAAATGCAGATTCCAGGACCACACACCAGGCTGACTCGTGCCCCGCACACAGGCCCTGGGATCTGCACGCTAACCGCCTCTGCAGATGAGTCTCGTGCCCTACGGGGCCAAAGCTGTGATGGAGACCAGAGAGAGGTCTCAGGCAGCGTCGCTGTGCCGCAGGGGCCAAGGCTTGTCCATGCAGCTTCGTCTCCAGGTGTGTTTTCTGTGCCCGTGTCCAGCCTACTCTGAGGAGAGTTGGCTCACAACCAAGCACCAGCCCCTTGGGGCTCCAGCTCAGGGTCCGCAATAGGTGGATTTAGAATATTTTAATCCAAAGTTGCTGAGCATGTGGGATGCCTCCAAACACCTGAGAGCCAGCTCCTAGCTCTCTGGGAAAAATGACGCAGACACAGGGGCCATGAAACAGTCTTCCCTGGGCCCAGAGGGGCATGCTCGGACCTCATCACACCCAGGGAGGACTCTTGGGTGTGTGTGCTGTCCATCCAAGGGGGAGGGTGGGGGGCATGAAACTGGTCTATTTCTCTTGGTTTCTATTAGGGACTACAGGTATAGGGTCCTGTTGGCTCTGTGGCCTTTGGCTGTGGGACGCAGGAATGCCAAGGCTCCTCAGAAACCTCCAAAGTCCAATCAAAGGCTCCTGAAGGCTCCAAGCCAGAGCTGAGCTGGCTCGACTGCTTGGCTCCCAGGTTAGTGGAAAACAGCCAGGCCGGGGCAACTTCTGGGCCACAGAACCAGACTGGTGGCTCACTCTCCAGCTCCCAGGCCCTGGAGCATCCCAGAACTATAGTGTGTGTGGGGGGGGGGCAGGGGTTGAGAAGGGAGGATGAGTGAGGACACAGCAGAGAGGGATGAGACGGTGTGGGGGGAGGGGGGAGACACACAGGCTGAAAGCGGGGAGAGGAGGCCAGAGGGCCGAGCGGGGAGGAGCACCGCAGGCAGCACTCCTCTTAGAGCGGCGTGCAAGGAGGGGACCAACCTGCAGACCTGCGGTCTGTAGCATCCACTTCCCCCTCATTTGAGATTCTGCTCAGGCCCCCTTCGCTGATTCCCTTCTGACTTCGCATTAAACTTTATTACAACGCACAGCTTGTAAACGGCATCAAAACAATTTACCACAGCCCTTATCTGCCTTGGTTTAAATAATAAACATTTTTATTCCACTCTTCTGTGAAATAAAACTCTTGGGGGGCAAAGTGCGAAAAAGGAGAGGTGGGAACAAGAGGCGGGGGAGGTGGGCCAGGACAGGAGAGACCCCAGACTCGACCAGCAGCAGCAGTCCTGTTCGCTCTGACTCGGGCCACGCGTCGAGCGTGAGCCACACGCTTCATTCCAGATGGAAAGCCAGGTCCTATGGGTGAGGGGCCGTGGTGATGGGCACAGACATGACAGGCTCAGGTCGTGGCCCACGGCCCCACAGGAACACCCCCAAAAGGCAAAGGCCGGAGGAGAAATCGACCAAGTAGAGAACTATCTGGGAATGGGGTGAGGGGTGGGGAGGGCCTCATGCAGATGGAGCTGAGCCTGACCCCCAATCCTGGCAGATAGGTGCTCCAGCGGCCTGGGCTCCACCCCGAGAAGCGGCAGAAGCCGGTCCCTCCTGGGATGTTCTGCTTGCCCAGCAGAGCTCAGACTCCATCCGTGGGAGTCAGTCAGGCTCCCGGGCCTCTCACTGAACCTGACGCGTCAGCACCCAGCCAGCTCGTTACCTTCCTTAACTCATGTCTGCTTCCTGCAGAGTAGACAACTCGATTCCATTAGATGCTGTAAAAGATTTACCAGGCGGCCAGGGTGGCATCCTTCCGCCCAGCATGCAAGAGGAAGACAGCCCTGAGTTAGGCTTCCGAACCAAGATCAGTGGACATGGCCATGGGCTTCTGGACAGTGACCCCGCGGCCAGGGATGTGAGACTGGAGAGTGGGGCGGGGAGAGCCGGAAGGAGCACCCGGGCAGACAGACAAAGCCGGAGAAGTGGAGGAGGCCGCATGCAATGCGGCACCTGGGACGGGGGTCCCAGAGCGGAACCACCAGCGAAAGCCGGCGTCTGGAACGGAGGTCACAGTAACGTGGCACCCGTGTTAGTTTCTTACGTGTGACAAATGCTCCTTACAACGTAAGATGATGATGTCAGAGGGAAATGGGTGGAGGGTAGGCAGGGATTCTCTGTACTGTTCACAACTTTTCCATGAATCTAAAATTATTCTAAACTAAAAAGGCCACTTTTAATTTAAAAAAGGGAATGTGCAATCCTTTTGGAGGTGAGGGGTGGTGGGATTTGGGGGCAGCCCAATACCAACAGGATCCTGCCCCGTGTGGGACCTCACCCCAGACAGAGCCTGTAAGTCACAGGTAGGTTATAGCGAAGGAGAAGAGCAAAAGGGATGAAGGAGAGAGAACGCCTTCCCGCAGAGATGGAAGTAAAGGAATCAGGCGGGAAGACGCTTCAGAGAATCCACCTTCCCTGCCAGCCAGTCCATCGCTGGGCTGAGGCGGTGAAACGAACTCAGCAGAAAGCCTCGTGCCACGCAGCATCCTTTGGGCTCACATCCGGCAGCCCACCGCTGGAGCCTTTTGTGGGGTGTGTGAGACCCTCCACCCAGCTGGGCATGTTTAGAATTCTCATCACAGGCCGAGGAGGAGGTGTATCCCTTACCTGATCGGAGGGAGGAAAGCTGGCCGTGACCTCGGCACGGCTGAATGGGGCTTCAGGCTTTTCTGATCTCTCCGGTCTTGTGCCGGCCTTGCTGGCCTTTACCCGAAGCCTCACCCTAACTTCCCCAGGGAAGGGGCGGTAGACTGGGTGAATATGACCACTGAGGTGCATACCCTCTTGCTCTCCTGAGCTCCTGGCCTGCTCCCCCCCAGTGCCAAATTTCTGCTCTGAGGGTAGCTGGTCACCCCCTTCCTTGGCTCCCTTCTCATTTAGTCAACGGCAGAGTTTCCCAGCTGTCAGGATGGGGCAGAGCGAAGGTACGACAGATAATTTTATGCGTCAACTGGGCTAGGCTTCACTGTCCAGCTGGTCAAACACCAGTCTGGATGTTGCTGTGAAGGCATTTGCTGTAGATGTGATTAACGTTTACAATCAGTAGACTCTGTCTGAGTTAAGCAGACGACTGACTCTCCATAATGTGGGTGGGCCTCATCCAATCAGTCGACGGTCTTAAGAGAACAAAGACTGGTCTCCCCCAAGCAAGAAAGGCTCTGGCATGGTCATAGGAGAAGGAGGAATCAAGATGGGTACCTTGACCTTGCAAATTTCCTGAAGAAAAGCCAGTGGCCCAGCCCCTTCCTCCTGAAAGTGCTTAACGTTCCCCCTGGGTCGCCAACCAGCTCTACACACTTAGCTGTGGACAAGCTAACTGCAACGGTTAGCGTTGTGTGTCAGCTGGACGAGGCTACGTGGCCCAGTGGTGTGGTCAACACCAGGCCAGGTGTTGCCGTGCAGGTATTTTTACGTGTGAGCGACATTTCCATCAGTAGGCTTTGAAGAAAGATGAACATTTAATCAACAGACTTCAAGTCAAGCCAATTACCCTCCATCACGTGGGTGGGTGTCATCCAACCAGCTGAAGGTGTTAAGAGCAAAGAGGGAACTATCAAAATGGCAACAGAAACACTGCCTGAGTGGCCATCCTGCCTGGCCTGCCCTGCAGATTCCAAACTCTAAACTGCCACGTAAGCTCCTCCCTGAATTTCCGGCCCTGCAGACTTTGGACTCACCAGTCCCCACAATTACATGAGTCAATGCCTTAAAATTAATCTAGACAGATAGATAGGTACATGATGATGATAGATAGATAGATAGATAGATAGATAGATAGATAGATAGATAGATGATAGAGAGAGACAGACAGACAGACAGACAGTCCAGGAAAATTCTGACAAATACAAGGAAAGCAGAGGGTCAGAGGTGCCGGCTCCATTCACTGTTTTGCTGACATCCCTCTGTGGGCTGAGGGACGGTGACACCGCATCATCGGTGCGTCCACAGCTTCACCGTTCAGTCGCGGAAATAAAGAGTTCATATTGATTATCCCAAGAGGATGTCTTTCCCTGTACTCAAAAGTGACAGTCAGTGACAAACACGTCAGAAATAGCTTAGTGGACATTTCCCCTACTGCGTCTCATTTTCAACTCAAAAATAACAACACATCACTCAGCCTCCACCTCTCCCCTCCCCTGGTCACGTGTGCCCCGGGCTGGCAGAATTTCCTCGGCGAGAGAACAAACGTGCCACCTGCCAAGGAAGTGCACTCGTTGAGGCGGCGAGGTATCCAACAGCACACAACGGGACCGCCCACCGACCTCACCGGGACAGGATGCTAGTCCTTCTACGTTGTCCTCCTGCTCAATATTCTCTCAGTATCAAGGGAAGGATTAGCATCCATGAAGCTGCTCAGGGCCTGTGGGCGCTAAGCTGAACAGGACTCCACAGACCTGGGCTGCGTCCTCAGCACCCACACAGCAGGACTGAGGCGCCCATCGCCCTGTGGCCCTGTGAGCCTCAGGTCCCTGTTCCATGAAGCAGAAATGCTGATCCCTACAGTTGGGTGGATAATATCCCAGAGGCCACATTCTAGAGGTCACCTGTGGACAGTCCCAAGGTCAAACAACACAGTGAGAAGTTGGACATTTTCGCTCTGGACACTTTTTCAGGGAGGGGTAGCGAAGAGCAACAGCCTGCTTTCCCTGGAAGCCTGGCCTCCTGGGAGACACCGGGCATCCTTCCTCCCCTCAGCCAAGATACCTCTTCCCTCCGCATCGGCCCCGGCCACTCGGGCTCCTTCCCTCAGCTCAGCTGTGGACCCAGAGTGACACGTGCTCAGGGAGGTGAAAGAGAAGCAGCCTTGACATCAGTGGATAGAACAGGCAGACAACGCTTTAGAAGTCGGTGGACTCTTCGGGAGCTTCTGACTTTTGCCTTCGAATTAGGATTGCCAGACTTTGCAAATGAAAATACGGGATGCTCTATTGAATTTGAATTTCAGATCAATTACAAATATATGTAATATTTGGGACATACATATAATAAAAAAAATTATTCACTGTTTCTCTAAAATTCAAACATAACTGAGCGTCCTGTATCTCATCTGGCATCCCCACTTCCAACAGAGAACAACAGCAGCCACCAGCCTCTGGGCTGCTCATTCCTGTTCCTCACACCTGAGCCCACTCACGCAGCTCAAGGCTAACCAACCCCTGCTGAGACAGGAGGGTTTTAATCAGCTCCAGACACACTCAGGCCAAAGCCAAGCCATCGTGCTCAGAGCCAGCGCTCTCTTGGCCCCAGGCACTGCCTGGCTTGCACTCCACTCCGTGTACCGCAGGACTGTGCTGTGTTCTGCCTGGCACCACTTCGAGGCCTGGGGACCTTCCTGACGATATCAGACCCTTTGCCCATCCTCAGGTCCAGCGCCTAAACGCCAACATATTGGGTGGAGGGCCCCGACCACCAGGACAGTTGGCCATGTAGCTGTCTTGGGTACCGCCATCCTCCCTGGTGGACCTGTGACTGAAGACAACAGCAGCCCCGACCCTGCACTGGCTGAGGTGGAGACTCACCCCTGAGCACCAACAGCTGGGTGAGCTTTCCACCCAGGTGAGTGTGACTCTCCTCAGCCTGTCTTTCTCCACGTGCCCTGTCATGCCCTCTTGTCCTGCCCGTCTCCAGCTCTGACAGCCATGGATCAGATCCCAGCCAGGTGCAGTTCCTGAGCAAGCCCGCCCTTCAAACCGAGACCTACAGAAATGCATCCAGGGGGGCCATGCCACACCAGAAATCTCATCGCTTCCCCTGAGGTGCCTGCTCCAGTTTGTAGCCTCAATCCAAAAATAACCACGCTTCCAGTTAAACTGGCTTCTTGGCCCTCCTGCCATCCATGCCTTCTTGACAAGAGAAATAGCAGGACAGTGACCTTTTACTAAGGACTAAACCTTTCTTTCTCACGCGGTCTTCAATGTTTGAGGGACCAGCAGGCCAGACCAAGGCTGGGAAGACCCTTCTTACAGTTCTTGCCCACCTTTGAGCCCCTGTCATTGCCTGGTAAAAACCCCACCACAGTGCAGTCCTGCAAAGCCCGAGTCACCATCGTTCATTCCTTCCTTCACCCATCCACTGCCGAATGTACAGCAGGCCTCGCCGGAGCCGGCTCTGCCTTAGCAAGTCAGTGTCTCTGCCTCCAAGGAGATCACACACTACTTCGGGAGAAAGAAGGTAACCAGACACTTTAAGACAAATCCTTCGACACCCTGGGGTGAGCTGTCGACTTAATGGCTGTTCTGATTTTTTTTTTTTTTTTATAATAGTTTCAGTTAAGAATGAAGTCACGTTTACATGCATGCGGACTTACTCGGACTATTCTGTCCATGTGACCGAAGGTCCTCTTGGCATGGCTGGCTCCTTCCTGTCGTTCTAGTCTCACCTTAAATGCCCCCCCCCCACCCCCTTAGAGGCTTTCCCCAACTGCCTGATCGAAAGTGGCCCTGTCACTCTTCCCCTCCATCATCCTGTTTCATAGTTGTGATGGCATTTGTCACTCCCTGGCCTCTCCTTATTTGTTCATCCATCCTCTGCCTAGAGCAGATTCTTGTCCGTCTCATTTGATGCTGCACCCCCAGCACCCAGCACAGTGCCCACGCCACCAATGTTTATGCACAAATGAACGAACAAATGAATGAACACGAGGAACCACGCACTGGTTCCCAACCCCAGGGGCTCTAGAATGTAATAACAAGGCCCGGCGAGCTACTCTAATATATTCCAAAGCCTAACAGACTTCATCTGCTTGCTTACCCTTGATAAAGCCCCACAGGAGAAATAAAATGTCACATTTCTATGCCTTCGACTAGAATGATATCAACTTAGTTTTACCGCCTCCCATGCTAATCGGAAATTCTAATTAGTAAATATATTTGGTTATTAAAAGTAGGAAAACAAAAGCATCATAACATCAGAGACATTTATTTAGTGGATAATATCTTTCAAGACTGGAGATCATGGAGCAAAATAAAAATCACTAGAGTGTTCTCACGGTGGAGGAGAGACTGGGGATACTGTCTATTTTCTAGGGAGCTAGACTGAGGCTTGAGGCCATTTAGGGCTACAAGCAGGAAACTGGGCCAGCGTTTTGCCCACTAAACTGTCTGAGCAAAGAAAAATGAGACTCAGCCGTGAAAATATTGCTCATGAAAGAAATCATGCTCTGGAAAAAGGAGTAATTTAAACGAAAGTAGAAATTATTATTCGCAGCACAGATACCGTGTAGCTTCAGGCTCACTGCTACCGAATGGATCATCCACAAAACACTGGCAGTCTTTGGAAGGGCGAATGAAAATCTGGAAAGTGTACACCCATGAGCAAGGTGCCAGCACATTGCTTTTCATTATTCTCATATTTTAAAAGCATAAATGGCATGGGCACTTACCCCTTGGAAGCTGACCTTTAAATGGCACTTTAAACGCTGGGACTAAAGGTGCTGGACAAACCACGGACTTGTCATTTTACTTGGTCAACTGCCCGGCAAAGCTTCAGAGTGAGATAGAACAGCCCAGGTCAGCTGGGACTCCAGCTGCTGGAGGCCGAAGGGGCTTTTATGGCATTATCTGCTCTCTGAGCCCTGGCCTGCCCCTGCCACCCAAGTGTCTGTGCCACCCATCAGCAGCACGCTGGGTCCTGGGGAGGGGCCTCCTGTTGTGATGAGGCCTCTGAGCAAGTTCGTGGTGAAGGGAACAGGCTCCCCACTGGCCAGGCCATGGCCAACCTGAAGGACTGTCCAGTGGATGAGTTCAAGGTGATGACTTTCTGGTTGATCTCTGTCCACTTGGTAGGCTCAGGACTATCTGTCCCCACTCTCCTTCCCAGGACACCACTCTCAGAAGTGAGGTCTTGAGGAAGGATCAGTGTTTAGATCACTGAATCCAGTGGCAGAAAGAGCCAGAACCAACCCAGGGACATTCTAGGAGCTGAATCCAGAGGCCTTGACTTTGGGGCCTGGGGAGCCACTGACCAGACCCTTTAACCCAGAGCTTGGAGGCATCACCCACCACAACCCAGTACCTGCGGGTGCAACGATGCACGTACATACGTAGGGTCAAGATTATCCAGCCTAGGGGTTCTGAACCTTGTGTGCGTGTATGTGCATGCTGTGGGGAAGCGTTTCTCAGATTAATGCTTGTAAATGCCTAAAACCAAACGCATAGTATTGCAAAGAAAAATTATGCTCATACATGGTTTTCCAAAAATTTGATATAATAATATACATGTTTATTAATACATTCAACAATGAGATCTAGTAGTGGTCTAATAACTGCTATAATTTCAAGGTAGTAACGAGATTTAAAAATGTTTTCAAAACACCTACAGCAGCTGCATGTATAGATATGAAGAAGCTAGGGCCAAGCTGAAACCCGGCTTAGCCTCTGAGGCACTGGGCCTGGCTCAAATACCTAGAGAGACGCAAGGGCCCTCTTCACAGTCACCAGGAACAACAATGCCAGGTGCTTCACTTTCTTGCCATCGAGCCTTAGGTCGTCACATGACGACACATCAGTGCACATGGGGGCCAGTGTGGAACGGTAGTTCAGCTTAGTGAAATGGTAGGGAGCCCTGACTTGGACGTCAGAGCCTCGGGTTCGCATCCTGGCTACTTTCCACTTGCCCTCCAAATACGCCATGTCTGACCTTTTCCATCCCACTCTGCGCCCTGGGCGCTGACCACAGAGTCATCCTCTCTGCAAGGGCTCCAAGCTGACTCCCTGCTCCAGGAATACCATCCCTCCCTTCTCGGCCCTGTCTTGCCTTAGCAAGTAATGACTCCCTGCTGCTTCTGGTCCCTGCAGGGCTCTCTGTTCCCTGCTGGCTCCCTTAGCCCTGCCCACAGATCTTTAGAAAAGCCACTTCATTAAGGTCCCCTCAGCCAGCCACACTCTCGGCCAGCCGGTTCTTGTCAGAGCCACACCGATAGAACCATTCCCTAGCTATGTGACCTTGAGCAAGGTGACCCCCCCACCCTCGTAATCCACGGAAAGGAAACTACGGCACCTTTCTCATCGCAGGGAGCTGTGAGGACTCAGCAGGACAGTGTGTGCAGAGGGAGTAGCAGGGTGCTTGTCCCTTGGAAGCTCAGGGTACATCACCTTTCACTGTAGAGCTGGTGATGGGCTCCTACGACAAGCTGCTCTGTAGCTTGTTCCTGGTAAGCGACCCTAGTATATCCCTTGTCCAGAATGGCCAGAATCACTCTAGGGGAGGTCTTCTGGTGGCACAAAGGCTCGGAGGCCTCTCGTCCTATAGAAGCACTTAGCAGCCAGACGCCACACCCCCAAGGAGAAAGGAAGTCCGCTGGCCGAGGGGACAATGTCCTCATGATTTTCTTTTCACTTCTCTCTTCTTTTCCACCTTGCTGGTAGATCCCCACACCTGACAGGTGCACAGAGCTTTCAGAGAAGGCGTTGCATTTGATCTCTACAAGATCATGAAGTGGGCCTTATCACACTACTTAGTTTTTGCCTGAGACAAAGTTCAGAGGTTTTAAGAGACTCATCCAGAGTCATACACCTACTAAGCGCCAGAACTAGGTCTAGATCCCAAATTTCTTTAAAAAGTCTTAAATTCTTTCCCAGCAGAAAGACCTAAGAGATCAGATACAAATGACTCAGCCACACCACGCCGTTCTTCGTTTAGTCTCTGAGCTGGAAAGACAAGCCCTTCTGCTGAGAAACAGAAATGGTATCAGAGAGATATCGTCATCTGTCTCCTGGTCATTGAACGTTTCTGGTTTCACTGTGCAATCTAGTGAAAGCAATTTCAGAAAAAAAGTAGGGCGATAAAAGAAACATCTTACGTTTGAGTAAAGGAGGTGAAAATCTGAACCTCTTTACTTCCCAAAGGACATTTTTTTCACCTTTTGTTTCAAAGGGGAAAAGCCAGCCTGGTGGCTCTGCCCTCCGCCTCGCCTCTGCGGCATTAATAAAAAACTAGTGTTAGTCCCCTTAGAATTAAAAACAGAAACCACGGCTTACCACTCCTATTCTGAACAGAAATGGTCCCACGCTTTATGGACCTATCCTGAAACGTGACTTGTCCTGAACAAATACTATCAGGAATTCAATTTAACGTGCGATGTATTGGCGATGCCCAGTTATGTGTCCCCTGTTTGTCAACGGGAATTCCCGGCTCTCCTGTCGTACTGTGGACACCACCCCTTTTCCCTCTGCAGCCTTGAAATGCTTCATGGTCGTTGATTCCTACACTACACCTCAGAGGAAGAGACGTGTTATGAGCTGCACTTCACAGATGCGGACACGGGAGACAGAAAGGTTAAGTGAATTGCCCAAGAGTGACAAGGAAACCAGTTTCCAGCCGGGACTGGAAGAAAGAAGATGCCACGTCAGGGGTTTTTCCTACCAGTCTGGGAAGAATCTATTACGACCACACACCTTTTCCAGATTGCCTTTCTCCACCCCCTACCCACACAGGACCCCCAGACACACGCACTGACCGCCCAGAGCCTCCTGTGAACCTGACGAGGACCACTCCTGCCAGAGGGAAAGCCCTCGGAGCAGGAAAGGAGCTGATCACACACTCTTGGGCTTAATAGGGGAAAGCAACTCCATTCGGAATAAATTGAATCTACCTTCCCAGAGCATGAGAAACCTGTTCGTAAAACATTTGCTAACCATTAACTACAGCCCAGCTATTAAATGCTGTTAATAGCGGCTCCTCGGAACTGGGGCCTCCCCCCCCAGCCGCACCTTTAACGGGCCAGCGGCTGTCAACGTGACACCCGGGGCCCAGCCAGCACCGCCGGGGTGATATGTTTAAGTTAAACAGCTATCTCAATTAGTCTCGGTGCTTTGGGCCCAGCGGGTCACCTCTCTCTGAGGGAAGCCGGTGCGGCCCGGGAGACAGCCAGTTCAGCAGGACCACCCGGCTCGGCTGTGTCCCGCATCTTGACTGCACCCCGCTTAGCCAGGGCCCTCGCAGGGGGCCTCACGCCATAGCAGGGTGATGGGCTTCTATTGCCACAGGAAACGTCTCTGGGAACAGAGGCGTCGGCTGCGGGAATCGCAGACTTTCTTCCCCGCGGGTTTTCAGAGCAGGCAGGCCTTCCTCCGACTCTCCCATCTACATCTCTGCTCATCTTCCTCTCCCTTTCCTTCTTAAGGGATGGTGTTTCTCTTACCACTCTTCAAGCGGTCCCTCGTCGCTCCCCCTCATCCAGGCAGGCAACCATCACCTAGAGGCCAAAGGTCCCAGGCTCCACCAGGCCTCTCTCCTGCGGTCTAGACTCCCTACCGGGTGTCCCAGCTGAATGTCCCACGGGCCCCTCAAACTCAACACAACGCACTTAAGGCCTTCCTCCCACCTCCCATACCCACAGTGCTCTTCCTCCCCCCAACTCCAGTCTCAAAAGCAAGTTCCTTTCTCCATCCACCTTCTCAAACCGCACATGTGGCCTCTTCCTTAATTTTTCCTTCTCAACCCTCACATCCATTGATGGCCTTACTAATTCTACTTCCAAGTATCTCCAGCATCCGTCTCCTTCTTGTCTCTCATTTTAAATGAAATCATCTCATCTCAGTCTGGGCTTCCATCATGACTCCTGCGAAGAACTGACCCTCCCTCCCACCCGCTCCTCACTCCAGCACTCGTTCTCAGGGTAATTTTACTAAAACTGAGTGGGGACTGTAACTATCCCCTCCTGGAAACCAACTCTTCCTTCTGTAGCTTATATGGCCTTTCCCACTTGGGATTCAAACTCTCTGGCCAGTCTCACCTTGGGCCACTTTCCCGGACAAACCTAATACTCCAGCTACCCGAGACTACCATGCATCCTTAAGAGAACAGGCATCCCAATGCCTGCGAATGTTTGCTCTCGCTTTTCCCCCTGCCTAGAATGTTCTTTCCTTTATTCCTTATCCTTTAAGCCCGATGCCCTGGCCTTGAATACAGTCTTGCAACTTACTCCACACCTGCCTCTTTTCAGAGTACTCTCACTCATCCGATCACCCTGTCACCTGCCCCAGGTACCTACTGTTGCCACCCACACCGAACAGCCTTCAAAGACAGGATGGGAGTTCAAGCTTACTCATACCCCCAGCACTTTAATGCAGCGCTGGAACCAAATGGTTTCAATGGAATCTTGAAAATGAATTGAATTCCTGACTGATAGTAAGAATAATTTTGCCTGGAAGGAAAAGATCTGAAAAGACAAGTCTTCAGGAGGGACTTCCAAATCGAGGCTTTCTTTCCCATTTCGTTCCTATTGAGCAGAGTCCTCTTTAACCGACGACGAGAGGAAAAACAGCCAGGCTCCTGGCCATCTCCACCAGGACTCAGAATGGATGTCACGTCCAGACGGGTGGGGAGTGGCTCTCTCCCCAGAAAACCTGCTGCAAACACTTGATTTTAACGGGAATAGAGACAGAAACTCGACTGTGTACACATCCGCCTTCACAGTCCCACTATGTTCGAGGACACAGTTGTAAGGTACTATCTCTGCCCCCACAGCTTTCATGGGCTCCGCAGAGAGTCTAGACACAGGCACAAAACAGGGAGGGGAATAATGTACAACAGCCAATTCCTAGACTATTAGCTCTCGATACCACCTCCGGCACCAACTGCCCCAACCCCCCTCAGAGCCCCAGATCCTATGGTGATGCACAGAGGAGACAAAGGTGATTAGAGTCTGCCCCAAACCCTGGCCCCCCGACACCAGAGCTCCACTTTCATCCAGTTCATATCTGGAACCTGGCTCAGCTTTCAAACAAACTAAAAGGATTCCCCTGGGGGAAATGTTAACATTTATATTAACGAATTCCCCAGGTCATTCAACTAGCTTCTAGAATAGCCAAGACCTTGCCGTCTACGTGTCGAAACGTATGGCACAGAAGATACCGATTTCTATTGGGCTGGCAGACTCTAGGTCATCCCACTGGGTCTTGCCAGACACCCTACACCTTGAGATCTGAAGCCAGGAGGACAACCACATCTCCCTCCCTACCCACGAGTGGGTTCTCTCTGCCTCTGCAGAGCAGCCCTCTCCCACAAAGTCTTCTGGCCCAGGAAGACAACATTCCTGTCTAAAGGAAAGAGACGAGCTCCTTGTGCCTGGACGTCCGAGTCCTCCGCGGGCCCTGCCCAGAGCTGTCCAGGTCCATCCCACTACGCAGCGTTGCTCCTCAGAAATGGCTCCCTTCTGATCAAATGCGATGGGGGAAGGCAAGCAGAAGTGGGGGAGAAGAACTAAGGGTATTTTTTAAACCTACATAGCCAGGTCCTCGCCCAAGAATAACTTTTCCTTCGTATCGACCTCCAGAACAAACAGGGACTAGAGGGAGAGAGCAGTGAAAAAAACGTTAGCACGGTTAAGGGGATTCATCCCTTCCTTCGTTGCCGGCAGATTAAGTGCTCACACTTTCCGGCTGGCTGCCCTTCCTCTCAGAGCGATGAAAAGTGGGGGAGATGACAAGTGAGGGGCGGAGGCGTTTCTGGAAGCCAAGCCCAAACTGGCCTCTCCTTTCCAGATCCGCCCTGAAGACCTCCCAGCTCTTGACCCCCACAGAACTTGCAGTCTGAGCATCCATCTCGGCACTTTTCCCACTCTTTTCTTTAGTTAACTATTACTTGGATGCACAAAGGACCCTGAGGGCCGAGATGTCATCTGATGTTTTACTCTCTGTCTTCGAGCCTTCCCCTTCCTCGCTCCCCGCTCCACGAAAGGCTGAGATGGCCACGAGAAAGCATCACTGTGAATCAGTTCACATGCCTCTATTTCATAGCTGTGTGATTCTGGCAAGTCATTGACTCCCCCTGAGCTCTGTTTTCTGCATTAGAAAACAGGAGAGAATACTTTTCAGGAGAGTGGTGACGAATTAAGGCCAAGTAGATGCTCTCGGTGATCCACACGGCTAGGGGCCTAGGCGCCTGGGAAATCCTAGGGGACAAGACAAGGGAACAATCAGCACAGGGTGGTGTGGGGTTAGCCAGATGAGTACAGGGCCAGGAGGAAGGCTCCAGCATCAGTGGATGCTGCTGCAACCCCTTCCAGCCCCGTCAACTTGGTAACGGCCTCTCCCGAGGTTTCAGATTGACAGGTCCTGCTCACGACATGGGACTTAAAAAGTGAAGTGTGAATTGAAGCATTATGAAAGAAACCACCTTCTAATTGCACCGGGGAGCTTGCTGCTTGGAGAAAAACTCAAACAAGCCCTCTCACAAATCCTCCCTGGGTGCTCAACACATCCTGCGCGTCTTACCCATCGCCCCCGGGTGCCCAGGGACAGCAGAGCAGCAGGGCAGGAGGCAGACGTGGGTTTCAGCTCCAGTACTGACATGTTCATGCCTTATAACTTATCTAAAGAGCCCCACAAACGGCTCCAAAACTCAACGCATGAGAAGGCAGTAGAGCACAATGACCCGAACACAAGCCTTCCACTCAGAATTCAAAACCCTGCCCCTTCCGCTCCCTAGCGGTGTGACCTAGAGCAAGTGTCTCAGATTCTCTGAGCCTTCCTTTCTTTGCCTTGCGTGCAGGTTTGATACGTGGTTCGAGAAAGGAGATACCAGCTGCAGGTGCTGAGCCCAGAACAGGACACACTACCCAGCAGGTGTCCCCTTCCCAAGAGCCTGTTCCCCCTTTTTCAGCAATCTAGAGGTCCCATTCTGTGCGTGCCCACGTTCGATGGATGCTTTTCATCGGCTCCTCCGCTGAGCGGTTCTTAGGCCACCCCCGGGGCCAGAGCACCACCATTAAGGGGAGATGCAGGAAGAACTCATAAAACCCTCCCCCTCCGTAAAGCACCCAGGAGCCTGTCAGAAGCTAGAGGAATGAGGCTGTGGCTTCGACAGCAGCGGTTATTCACCCACCTTTAAAGGGTCTCAGTTTGCTTGTGAAAGAGCAACAAGGGCTTTATTTATGTCATCGGGGCTGAGCAAGCAGGGAGGGGGCCATGCAGGGAAGCCTTTAATTAGAACTCTTTCCCGCAGAAATGCTGACATGGGTTGGCCAGGAACTACGTCTCGGCCGAAACATCATCATCCCAGCGATCCCAGTGGAGAACAAGATCGGCTGCAAATATTTGTTTCTGTGAAGAACACAGAGCGGCCTGCAGGGCTTGGCTGCACGTGGGCAGGGAGCCACCCTGTTGCCGCCACAGATACCTGCTCATGGCCATCCGGGCCTCCCAAGGCCAGCCGAGCTGCTGGTGTCACACAGTGCCAGCCTCCCCTCCCTACCCCCCGCCCCACCCAGGCTGACCAGCAGAAAGGGGAAATCAAGTCACAGCAGGGTGCTGCCGAGCCTGTGGAAAACCCCAGCCCCAGGCCCAATCAGGCAGAGAAGGAGACAGGCCGAGAGGGGCACTGGCTGCACATCCGCCTCGGCCATGTCTCTGCTGAGGGTACTTGGACACCAGCTCTAACCTGCTCGGGGCAGGGGACGCCCCCTGCCCCACGCTCCCACCCCCAGTGGACATGCACAGCACAGCAGTCATCCTCACCCGCAGAGGTGCACTCCAGGCCCCAGTGACTGTGGAGCAGGAGCACAGACGGCGTGAATATGCTGGACGAGGGACGATGCACATTCTGCGGGGGAGAGCGCCGGATGGCACAAGGTTTCACTACGCTACTCAGAATGGCGCATGATTTAGAACTTAAAAATTGTTTATTTCTGGAATTCTCCACTTAACTTTTTCAGGCCTCAGCTGACTGCAGGTAACCGAAACCATGGGAAGCGAAGCCATAATTAAAGGTGCCCTACTGTATTACTGTTCCCAGGAGCCATGGCCTGGGGGGGACACAGGCAGAAAGGCTGGGGATGCAGCCCCTTGGCCCTGAGTCTGCTCTTCCCTCTTGTGGGTGTGGATTCTCCCCGTCTACACTAGCAGCGAAGCTCAGAAGCCTCCGCTTCCCATTCTGCCCCCAGCTCTGCCCAGAAAGGGACTCCAAGTCATTCCCCAAACTAGAACCTCTGTTGAGGACCTTGGGCTGGAGAAAGATCCACACCTGATGGTAAACTCACTTTAAATAACAAAACCCACTTTCAATAGTTAACAAAAGGTGCAGAGCTACCTCTGTTCCCCTCCCACTCTCAGAGGACCCAAACTAGAGGCAGGCAGGGGCCCCTTCCAGCACACAGCAGCACCCTCAGCCCCTGGGCGCGGGACAGCAGCGGGGCCCCTGGCTGTTTAAGATGACCCTGGATTATTCATCATAAACTGGCAACAGCCCAAATGTCCATCAGCTGATGAATGGATGGACCAAACGAGGTACATCCCAGCAAGGGAATATTATTTGCCACAAAACGAATGAAGCACTGATGGATGCTTATAATACAGAAGAACCTAGAAAACATTGTTACAAAAGAAGCCAGACACGAAAGGCCACAGATTATATGATTCCGTGTATATGAAATGTCCAGACTAGGCAAATCTAGAGAGACAGAAAGTAGATTAGTGGTTGCCAAGGGCTACACGACGGCTATGAGGAGTGGATGCTAATGGGTGCGGGGTTTCTTCTGGGAAGATGGAGATGCTCTAAAATTAGGTTACGGTGACGGGTATACACTCCGTGAACACACGAAAACCACTGTGCTGGACACTTTATACGAGTGGGTTTTACTGGTATGTAAATGACATCTCAATAAAGCTATTTAAAAAAAAAAATGAAGACGACGCTGGGATCACCGCCTTTAGCTTCCTTTCTGGAGAGGGTCAGGGTGCAGGTGAGTATCTCAGAGTCCATGAGGAAGGAGAGAAGGTCTGTGTTTCTTCAGAGGTACTTGTCTGTGGACAGGTTGGGCAGCCCGCTTCCGCCCTGAAATCACCCTACTCGTCGTTCCGGGCATCCTAGTTATGTCCTAAGCAAGCACTGCAGTGGATACACTCACTCCTTTTTCACAATAGCTCTACAAAGTACATGCTTGAATCATCCCCACTTTACAAAGGGGAAGTGGACTCCCTGAGAAGTTAAATGTGGTACTCGTCTGAGGACAGGCAGGTCCCGAGCGCTGGCACTGGGAGGGGAAGCCAGGCAGTCTGTCTCCGGAACCTTTCTTCCTCCCCTTGACCCCGGGAGAGTTCATCGAGGCAATCCAGGGCCAGTGCCAACCCTCGGGAGGACTCACGCTTTCTGGAGGCTGATCCCTGGCAGTAAAATCTGAACTTGCAATGGGAAGATGTCTTTTTTCTTCCCGAGTGGTCTCGGGCAACAACGAGATGGATTTCCTTTTAAATGACTGTCCACTGTTGTGTGTGATAGCTCTTTGGTTTTATCTAATCCTCTTCGGTTCCCGTTACTGCTGTCATTTGTCTCCCCATCCCGATGGGGTGATGAACTGCTCTGCTCAGTGAGAAGCAGGCGCTGTGACAAGGAGGAGAGGAATCCATCAATGCTGGCCCAAACCACGGTGAAGGAAAGGAGATGGCTTAATCAACCAACCGTCCGACCAGCAGCAAAGCCACCATCTTTCCTCCACCCACCTACGCCTCCCTCTGAGTTTTGAAAAACATCCTCCAAAAATCTCTGGGAGGAAAAAGGTGAACTGTAAGCCACCATCTGAGTAAAGTCCCAGAAAGGCCCTGCTACCTCGCGGCAGGAAATGCGGCCTAACCCTAAGCTCTTCCCCTGGAGAACCAGGGCCTGCGCCTCAAAGCCACTCATTCACCAAGCAGCTGTCGCTAATTCAATTCGGACCCAGCATGGTCCAGTGTCCTAAAAGGAGCCCCTGAACAAACCTAAGAGATTGGTCTGAGCATGACAAAGGAGACCACTTAGGCCCCAAGACTCCTCTGAAGGCAGAAGAAACCCAGAAATGACAATACCACGCGGCCCTTGCCCCGGCTGCCCTGTCCTCAGAAACAGACGCTTATGCAAACCTGGTGGGCCTCACTCGAAGGCCATCTTCTGTCACCTGCCCATTTCACACCGAACTTTAACAAACCTGCAGTTAGGCTCCTCTAAAAGCCCTGGGTTTCGCCCATTTTCTATCAGCCTGAAAAATGCTCTGCAATGATTTATCGGTGTCCTCAAGGGGAGGCGGCTGCCAGGCAGGAGCCCGTGCAGCCAAAAAACGCAATGCTGCAAGCCATGCCTCTAATTTTGATTTGAAATCCTACATCCTAAGGTCTGACTTTTTTTTTTCAGGTGTATCCAAATTCCAGTACGTAGCAATTGCCCACATCACTGAGTTGGTGAGACGATCCAAGATCCTCTGTCAATTGCCAAAAATGCAAATTTGGAAGTTTGGGTAATTTGATGTTTTAGAGATGGAGAAAGGCTGGCCCTACTTGGGGCTGGGCACTGCTCGCAGGATCAATAAGAGCTGTCTTTATTAGCAGAGAGATACCAGGGCCTCCTTGGACTTGGAGAAAGGCGGAACCAAGGTCAACCAACGATGCTCATCATGAGACTGAGTTCTCCCTGAACTTGACCTTCTATAGCTCTTTCTTGAACAAAGTCCAGACGACACCTGGACACAAATAGAGAGGAACTGGCTCTGAGGACACTGGCTCTTGATTTCACCTGGATCTGAAATCAAGAGAAGCTTCATTCAAAAACTGGCATCACGTGATGCTATCTCCATCACTGTAGCTATTTCCCTGCTCACCCAGGTAGGGAGGGGTCGTGCCAGACCCAAAGCAGCAGCGTTGCCTCAATGGTTGAGACCCTGAAGGCTCTACTTGTCCCTAGCTGGCCTCTCCTGTCTTATAGGATTACCTGGCTCACATGGTCCCAGGAACCTTCCCCGCAACGTCCACGCTACAACCGGCCCACCTTCTCCTTACTGGCTTGTCTGGGCCTATCTTCCTCTCACCCTGCCCTCCCCTGAATTTTGGAATCTCCCTCTTCCTTCAGAACTCTCAGTGGGTTTCTGGGCTCTGAGGCAGGACTGGCTAAATAACTGATGGGGCCCAAGGCAAAATGAAAATGTGGGCTCCTGGTCCAAAAATCACAAATAATCTTAAGATGGCAACAGAAGACATGAGAGCAAGCACAATGCCCTGTGCAACTGCAGTAGGCACCTGTCCAGGAGGCCAGCCATGCTCTGGGGATGGCCCAGACCTGATATAGAGGTCCGGTATGGAGGTACTGATCAGCAACTACCGGTGGAGACAGCACCCAGGGGACAGCGAGGACTGCAGTGAGGGACCACCACAGGTGGGAGAAAGAAAAGGGAATCAAAGAGGAGGCAAAAGGGAGACGTGAGAGAGACATGTGGAAGACCACGGTTTTCGTGAGGTTTAGATAACACAGAGAGCTTTGCCCTGTGCCTGGTGTCTACCTCAGAACATGGTGGTTATAAAGATAAAGATGGGACTTAATTAAATGCACTTGCTGCATGCCAGTTGTGTGCAGGTGTTGATCCAGGTACCAAGGATGTAGTGGTCAAGAAAACCGACAGACTTTGCCCCCTTGGAGCTTGCATTCCAGTGGAGGAGACAGACAAATCAGATAAATTCCTCTGAGGTGAAGAAAAGAAAAGCAAATTTGGGGAACAGAGAGCAAAGGAGAATCAACATCTTGGGTGGAATCCCCCTCTTTCTTTTGCTTCATGGGAGCCCTGCCTCACCCCGGGCTGGCTACTTATCCGCCTGCATATTATTTAAGCCCTGAATTCTCTGCACATAATAATAATCAACTGAGGTTTACATTGCAGTTGCCTGTGAGCTGGGGACTTGGAAGAGGCAAATAGAGGTGAGGAATGACACTCAGTGCATGTGCCCCGGCTGGCTCGGGCAGCGTTTCCGAGAAACAGAGATGAACGTCCGGGAGAGGCTGGGCTGGACCGTGCCCAGCCCTGGGAGTGACGGCATGTTTACAAGAGCTATTAGGGGCCGCCGCTCCTCATGGGCTTCCAGGATGATTGACTCGGCCAGGGCTGGCAGGCTGCTCTTTTCTGCCTTTCACTGTTGAATTGATCATTGCATCACAAATAACCCATTTGAAGAACATAATTTAACTTCAAGGCAGGCAGGAAGTGTAAGGCCCATGGTAGAAAGACCTCTCGCCAAGAACACCAGACTCTGCGATCCTGGCAGGTTCCCCACACGCTTTCATGAGGTGGGGAGAGAAATCTTTCGAACGCACCCTGCAAACGGCTCCACGAGACCGAGGACTGCATCTGGCCCTCACTGGGGAATTCTCTGCGCCTAGAACCATGCCCATTCTGTTCTAGGGCACTTACTACTTATCGAATGAATAAATTGGCCTATCCATCTACCTTGCTAGAAGCTGTCGTAACTTGAGTATACCAGGTCACTAAGAGACCTGGAAACCACAGTGTATAAGGAACACTCGGAAAAACTGGAGAAAGGAGTTGAGTAGGGGACCTGGTGCTGCCTGCATCTCTTTAGAGGGCTGTCTTGCTCAAGGCTCCCATTTACTGAGCACCCACTACAGCCAGGCACCGTGCAATGCAATCCTTCTGACAAGGCTTCGAATTCCATTCTGTATGAGCAAATGAAGATTCAGTGACGGTCAATGACTGGCCCAGGAGCACGTGCCTCCGAGGTGTTAGGCGAGGATGCACACCATGGTCTGTCCACAGCTCCACACTTAGAACAACTCTGCTCCTATGAATACCCTATCCTCACTCCTCCTCTTGGCCCACCATCCTCTGATGAGCCTCTTTCTGTGGGAGGCCCATCAAGCAACAAACAGTGGGGTGGCCATGGGTTCTTTAGAGATGACCATGTAGGGTGAGGTCACTGCATCTCTTTGTGGTGAACACTATGGAAGCACTGATGCAAATGCCAAAGGAATACTAGCTAGGGGGGCGGGGCGGGCAGGGTGGACACACAGATACACCGATTCATACAGACACATGTATATAGTGGCCTCAAGAAACTCATAACCTATTTGAGAAAATAGGAAACAATAGATAAGGCAATAATACTGTCTCACTGATTTAGACGGTGAGAATCATATGTCAGGTAACTATGCGATTTGCCATCGAAACGGGAACACTCTTAAGAAGGAAAGGAGACGATGCGCTGGGACAATAGATGTAAATGAGACTGACCAAGGTGACCCGGGACATGAGGTCATGTAAGGTAGCCTGATGGTTACAAACCCCAACAAACTTATGAAGGCTCAGCTTTCAGGTGTCCTACACAAGGGCTGCCTTCTGCACAGAGCTACCCATCCCTGGGACATCAGCACTAATGATGACTATTGGTATCTATATTGTTGTAACAATCTTTATAATAATTGCAGTTTCTACCGATTAGTTATGCCAGATACTGGGCTGAGCCACTAAAAACATCCTCTCATTTCATTCTCATGATGGTAAGAGGCAGGCATTATTGGACCCATTTTTCAGAGGAGGAAAACAGTATAAAGAGTTTGGGTTAAATGACGTGCTCGATGGCCACCAAAGTGAGTATGCACACCTAGGACTGAATTTTAAGGGCCTCATCTTAGTTACAAGCTATAGGTTCTCCCATTATTTACTTTTATCTGTATTCTTCAAGGAGGCCATAAAATCTAACATATACCCCTATCTTTTACCATTTACGGCTCATCTCCTGCCATCTCAGGCAGTGGCTTTCTCTCCATTCTCACATGTGTCTCCCTCTTTAACATTTGTCCTTTTTTTCCCCTTCAGTTATCTCAGAAAATACATTTTCCTTCTCTCTAAACATTTCTTTCCCCGTCTCCAGACTAGTTACCAACCTCCAGAGACACTAGCTAATCCTGTTTGATAAGCCTAAGAGTTCCTTTATGCAGGCAAATGAAAGCCTAAGTTGTAACATAAAATTTAAAATAATAAACAGTTATATCATTCCATAACGGCATTAAAAGTGCCCAGCAGTCCCCTTTCACAATCCCCAGAAATCTTTCTTTACCTCCTTATCTGTCTTTCATTAAACCGACTTCCCCCTGTGTACCAGCAAAGTACACACATTTCTCACTCAATTTCATCGCCTTTGGTTTTCATCCCATCATTAGCAGGGTAGCTGCTTCATTGCTCCTTTTCTATTGCGCATGCATCGGATTTCAGTTTAGTCTAGGTGCAAAGGCGAAGGTGGGCTGGCTGAGGAACCTGGCTGAGGTTTATCATGTTGTGCCCACAGGGAAATGCACACCAGGCCGCAGAGGGCGACATGGGGTCCAACCCTCTGCACAGGGGACCAGGGCGGGTCATGAGGCTGAGGCTACTTAGAAGGAAATAGCTGGGAGTTGAGGACATTGCTCTGTCATGCCAGGGGTGACAACACAGGAGAAAAGGTGAAGAGGCAGGGGGTAATCCTGAGAAAAGACTGACTCCAGGGGAGACGGAGCTCATTGTCAAATGAGGAGGCTGGTTAAAAGGCCAGGACCAATTATGGTCATTAGTCAATAGGCACGCTGGCTGACAGGTATCAGGCAGAAGCTACGGCAGGGAAAGTTCAGGCTCATTAGGAGGAGAGACTGGAACGGTAATGATCCCACTCAACAACTTGCAGAGTTTCGGCAAGGCTTTGAAAACTTAAGTTCCCCCGATCTGTCCCCCACTCCTGTCTTAATCAGCCCTTCCCTTATTAAAGAAACACAAATTGATAAGAAAAACCTGATTGTTTTAAAGGTTTCCAGGAAACTGCGTCCAGTTAAAGCCAACTAAGTGACTTCAGAATAGAGGGTCTAGGTCTGAATTTTTCATCAAAGCGATCCTGAGCGGATCTGGCCCACTTTTGGTTTCTCTTCCCACTCCTTGGACCCTATTCAGATCAGTCCCACTGACCCCACACAGGGCCTGGATGGCATGCGCTTTCTCAGGCCTAGGTTTGCAGAAGTGCCAGCACCAGGGCGGTTGCAGGCCCTGGCTCTGGAGGCCACGCTGCCCACTCAGGACAGAGTGCTCACTCATGGCAAAGGTTCAGAAGCTGGAAAGCATGGTGAGACCACCAAGAAAAGCAACAGGGAACGATACAGGAGGGTGAGATCAAGACATGGAACAAGACACAGGCCGGGAGAACTGGGGTGCGGACAGCAGGGCAAAGACGGTTCACAGACCAGAGGAGCACAGAGCTACAAACCCAGGCACCTTCGGTCTGCTGGAGGTGGAAGCTGCATAGGCAGGTCCCATGCTGCATAAGCCCATCTCAGGGGCCACGAGAGAGAGAGAGAGAGCAGAGGAGCTACCCTGGGGTGCTAGGGGTGGGTTCTGAGTGAGATGGGTGGGCCCAGATCACAGCTGCAGACCATTGTCAATTTGAGAAAAACATTTTTAAAAAGAAGAAGAAGGAATAGAAATGTATACCATGACATTTGGCTCAGGTAACCATACCTTTGAGAAATGTTTGTCTGAACCAAGAGCCATAGCCCAGGCTCCACGTCAAGAGGGAAGACAATGGAAAGGAGGAGCTGCTCTACAATGACGAAGCCAGATGTCTCAGGGTAACTGGCTTCTGGGTGAGGCTCCCATTGACCAGAAAAGTGGCTTCCTTCCTCACGCAGGGTCTCGAACTTCCATTCTGGGCACCGTGAGGTTTACGTCGCTCAGCCCCCATCTCAGTTACTCCCTCTCTGGTCACCTAGACACTGGGCCCTCCAGGTGCTCCCAGGGCACACCAGGTTGGGCACTCAAGGCACTGCTCCTGCCTCCAGCAGTCCCCTGTGGCCTGGTGCTGAACAGGCTGGTTTGACAGGCATGAGCTCTGCAAGAATAGGATCCCTTCCTGAACAAACGCAGTGCAGCACATTAATGAAAACAGTGCACTGGGCAAAAGCAGAGCCAACCAAACGCAAACACAACGTTAGCACCCTGAATAATAGGGAGCATAGGACTGCTTGATTAAAAAAAAAAAAAAAAAAAAAAAACCAGAATGCCCAGGTAAGTCTTCAGGACGGTTAGGTAGTATTTAAGACATTAAAAAAATAAACTTATACTAAAAAAGTATTTGTTGTTTATCTGAAATTCATATTTAACTGGACATCCTCTATTTTTATTTGCTAAATCTGGCATTCCTGCTTGAAAACCATGCAGTGCCCATTCCATACCGAGACTGTACGTGCAGCTATGAAAGTCTTTCAAAGAAGAGTTGCAAATTTAAAAAACGTTAGATGTTTCTATATGGAGAACAGTTTTTTAAAAATCATTCCTTTCCAGATGAGGAAGAAATTCCCAAATGTAAAGCGCAGCGTGACTTATTACAGGAAACATTTGTTCTGGGAGACTCAGGTGACATGTTTCTCATTCAGACTTGTGAACTGTGCAATCACTTGATTTGTACATTAACGAGTGTGAGGACGGGACCAGGTAATCATTGTTTTCTTTCTAACCTTAAAATATGGTGATTCTATTCCATTAGAACTATATGAACAGGGTGGAAACAAATGTATTCATGTTTCAAGTCCTAGAAAAACAAGAGGACACCTGAATGATGCAGGTGCTTTCTTGTTTTAAACATATCCATCACCTTGCATAGGTATTATTATTATTATTATTATTTTGGTGAGAATAATTAGGATCTCTTAGTAACTTTCAAGTATACAATACAGTATTATAATTATAGTCACCGTACTGCACGTCAGATCTCCAGAATTTATTCATCCTTTGTAACTGAAACCTTATACCATTTGGCCAATGTCAATTCATTTTCTCCTCCTCCAAGCTCCTGGCAACCACCATTCTACTCTCTACCTCTCTCTACAAGTCTATTTTAGATTCCACACAGAAGTGAGATCACGCAATATTTCTCTTGCCATATCTGGCTTATCTCACTTGGCATACTGTCCTGCCATTGTCACAAATGGCAGGATCTCCTTCCTTTCATGGCTGAATAATATTAATATGTGTGTGTATATATATATTATATTTATCCATCCATCTATTGGCAGACACTTAACTTCACAGCAGGCAGAGAACATAATGTATGTGGTTACGTTCTAAGAGATGATGTCATGGGTTGAAGCCAGAAACAGACTAAGAAAAGATAGAGGTAAACCCATAAACCCATGTGAGTTATTTTGGGCCTCTAACGCTGTACAGAGTCCATGCCAAACATTCTGAGGCTGATAGAAGAGAAGAGAAGTAGCCTTTCCATTGACGGCCCTAGCTAAGACTGTGTCTGATTCCAAATGTGTGGCTCGAACCGTTTTGTTGTTGTGAAAATACTTTCTTACAATGAAACCCATTGATCCCCTTGCAGACAATTCGTTTCCGATTTCGTAAAGCACAATTAATCACCGAGGATGCTCATAAGCCTTCAGGAAGGTGGCACCACTGGATGGCGGAAGCCACCATGTGGATTCTCAACAAGGATTAAGAGGAATATCAGGTTTGTGTGACCACAGCTGCTTCTTCTCCACACATGCGAGAGTGTCTTCCAAAAAAAAGACTAATCTAGCCTAAATTCAAAAATCAGTCGGGAACTACAAAAGTAGAAGGGCCTACCTTTCTTTTCTAACATAGAAATAAGCAGGCAAAAAAAAGTGTAAAAACTCTGTAAACTCCAAAATATAAATGTTTCGGCTTGGATCTGCCCAAATAGCCTACTTCATCTCAGCAAATATGCATTTAGACATTTATAGCAAAAAAAAAAAATAGTTAAATATTCAAAAGTGTACATGCTCATTTTGTTGAGAAAATTATACACATTTGTTTGATTAGCTTTGGTAAATAAAATAACCAAATCATCACTCAAGACTCAGACATGGCTGCAAAATTGATTCAACGAAATGTCAAAATAAATCACAGCTTAAAAATGCACGGCATGTAACTCCTAAAAATGAAAACCACATCTATCTCTGTCAGAGTTGTGAAGTCTGTGCATTAAAATTATATCAAAAATAAATGCATTTTTGAAGGGAAAATATTGATTTAATCGACTCTTCCTCACTAGTGATTCAAATCATGATTTGAATCTATTTGATTTTAATCGACTCCTCCCTATCAAAAGTCGCCTCTACGTGCCTTCTGAGTGCATAATGCTACCTTCAGCGGTCTATGTGTCTCCTTACAGAATGCTCAGACTGATACGAAAAGGACTGCGTTTGTGCCCCATGCCACTCTGACAGAGCAAGGAGCAGAGGCTTCTGCAAACTCAGACCAGTTGCACACAAGCCTAGTAAGGCCACGACCAAGCACCAAATAATTAACTAAGCGACTGAACAGGCATGGGTCAAGGCGGTCAGGCGTGATCCAGAGTAAAGGCCAAGCCTCAGTGACAGAAGTTCAGGTGCGACGACATTCCAGGCTCCTGTAGGATCCGGGAATGGAGGTCAGGAACGAGGCTGACCTCAGCCACAGAGCACTACAGTCCTCAGCGGGCCCCAGCCACAGGAGAGGCTGAGAGCCAGAGACCAGGACAAGGCAGAGGCACGGAGGAAAACAGCTTTTAGAACCAGAAGGTTAGAGAAGCCTCCAAAGCATCAGGAGGTTGACCTGATGGTGAAAACATGAGTTGGGGGTCCAGGGAAAGAGAATTGTGCAGAGGTTGACCACGTCGATGACCAGAACCTCTGCCTCAGCTGCCCAAAGAGGATGGTCAGCTTCCTACAGATTTACAGTGTGTGGCATGTGTCAACTTGGCACATGGCAAGTGCTCACGGTTGGTTACTACTGAGGGTGGTGAGGAAGAGGAAGAAGAAATGTTCCCTGCCAGTAGAACCAACTGTCCAGTCTGACTGGGCCTGATGGGCTTCCCAGGAGGCACAACTTTCAGTACTAGAGCTAGAAAGAGCCAGGCAAACCGCATGGTCAGTCCTTCTCTCCCTGCGTTGTGTCCGTACTGATCACAGAGCCTGGGGGTGGGACAGACCCTGCAGGTGGGCTTCAGAGCCTTTACCTGTGAGGATCAGAGGCCAGTAGAGGCAGGGAGCCAGGGACCACAGCTTCTTGGGCAGAAAGCTCAATATTTTCTTATTTGAGGATCATGGTCTAGGTTCTCTTTAAGGCACCTGACGAAGGGGACATAGTGAATCCATGATTGCTAACGAGCTGCCCAGTCCAATAATTTCTTCCTGTCGGTTCCAGTTAAAGAAAACAAAACAGGAGGTAGGAGGGGATGGTAAGGAAACCAGGTCTGGCCATGCCTGGGATCACTGAGTTTCAGCTGGCCTTCCTGCCCTTCACCAGCATGTATCCTCCACCCAGTGCCTCACTCAGGAGCCTGGCAGGTGGTGGGCACCTGGCCCACGTGCACAGCATCTGAATAAGCCAGGTGGTGGGGCTGGGATTCTGATCTCCTTAGATGTGTCTCTGTAGACAGACCTAGGCCCTTGGCTGGGAGCCATGATTCAGTGGGCAGGCCCTGCTTCCTGTGCCAGGCAGCCCAGGCCCAAGGTCCTGCCCACAACCCTGTCACCAGATGCCATGTGCGACCCAAGGGAAGGGCAGTTACATGACCTTGGGTTCCTATGTCCTTTCCTTCGGCTGAAGAATCTTAACACTGGGAGCAAGGAAGACTCTCGGGGAGGGGCTTTTGGTGGGGGAGTGACTTAGGGATGGGCTGAGGGACACCATTTCTAGAGGCTGAGGATACAGAACGCAGCAGAGGAAAATGTGCACTGGATTCGCAGTCAGAACCTGCATGCTGAGCACCCTCCAAAGTCAGCCTCAGCTGACACATGCAGGCCAGGCCCTGGGAGCAGCCACTGCACAAGGCGCTTTCTCAGTTTGTCCTCAGCTCATCCTCAACACAAGACTCCAAAATAAGCATTATTATGCCCCCCCCCCTTTCTCTGATGAGGAAACAGTCTCAGGGAGGTGGAATCTAAGGCTCAGAGAAGTGAGCTAGCTATTCAAGACAATAGAGCTACTTGCTTGGTGGTTCCATGTGTTGGCTGAACTGGGACAGCTGATTCTGGAACCTGGAAGATGTGGGTCAGGATAGGGATTGGGAATGTGTGTCAAACTGATAATGGCCAATGCGAGAAATCAGGAACCTTAGGGCCAGAAGCAGTTCTGGGTGAACTATCAGTGTGGCATCTGAAGCCCTCGGTTGGTGTGTCCAGTCCTCATTTATTAAGGCTTCAGTGCTCAGCCCTGATACTCTGCTTGTCTGGGTCATGGGGTAGGGAGTTCCTGGAAACACTGGTGAGTTAAAGCAAATAAGGAAAAGCATGGGTTTAGACACCCCACAAATCAGGATTGGAATAATGGCCCTGCTCCAGAGGAACAAAGCAGCCTTAAAAGCAAGTCACTTCACCTCCCTGAACCTCAGTCTCTTCATCTAACCCTGCTCAGCCAAAGCTGGTGTGACTATCAGAGGTAGCATGTGTGACACGTGACAAGGCTGCGTGATAGAGATGTGTGACATGCTCGGCATCGCATGGGGTACAGTGTAGCCCCCACACACAGTACCCATCATCTGGATCAAACATTTGCTAACCTGCCTGGGTGTCAGGCCCACAGGCCAAACAGAGGCTATTATGCTTCCCCGTGATGAGGACTGAACCACACCAGGCGGGCTCCTCTAAATAGGAGCCTGACTCAAAGTCTTCACTTCTCGCTCCTCACCTTCCAGGCATTCATCAAGGTGAGCCAGGATCCAAACGATGTGAAGTCTTCCAGAAAGAAGGAGACAGTGCTCAGGGATGCCCTTCAGGGCCTCAGAAAGTGGCTCCCAGGAACAGCCACAGATGAGTACAACTCCAAGCCAGGATATGAGGCCGGAGCCTTAGTCCCAGGAAGGCAGCGGGGAGGGTGCAGGAGACCCCGGGGGTGAGGCGGAGAAGTCAGCTTCTGCAGCTCCCTGCCCCAGGCACCGGTGTATTCACCGGGAAATCCAGGTCCCACACTGACTTCTGCCGCCTCTGCGCTCTGTCCTCTGTTCCCTGTCATCACTCCCCTGCCCCAGGGGCTCATTATAGTCACTCCATTTCCTCTCAGTGCATTGCTATGACCCTTCAGCAATCTTGTACTTCCTTGATGCTTCTCTAATAGAAATGCTCAGTTCCTGCCCACATGTGACACTCACTCTGCCACTGTCACCCCCCACCCTAGCCATCGGACCTGGCCCACCAAGTCCTTAGAAATCCCACGGATCAGCTAGGTCCGCAGTCACGGGACTGGCCCCGCTGAAGCAGGTACTGTCCGAGTGTCTGCTTCACAGCTGTGCCCTTAATCACCAGCAACATAGCTCCCCAGCCCCCTGACCTTCCTTTGCCATCCCCCTCCAGGCCTTGCTACCGCTGAAGACTCTGACTTTGAACAGGTACCTTCCCCCCTCTGGAGCTGTGTTTACACCATAAAGACAGAAGTCATACAAATTATGTTAGCAGGTGAATCCAGTACTACGCTCAAATGAATTTGTATTTCATTCATTACCACACCATCATCAGAAAAATCATAGCATATACGTATGTGTGAGATTTATTTAGTTTTCCAACAGAGAAGCAATGACAGGTGCACTGTGGACTCCTGGACCCAAGGAAATAATTCCACAGCCCACCCCAGGTCCACAGCCCGCAGGCTGGCAGACAGCGCATTTAGACAATGTCCAAGGGACTCGCAAGGTCATTAATTCAACAAATATTTACTGAGTGCCTGCTAGGAAGTGTACATTCTAGTTAAGGGGACAGAAAACATCCAAGAGAACAAATGAAAGAATGACCAGTGATGGTAACTGGTAGAAAACAAATGACTAACACAAAAAATGAGACGGCATGGGGAACGTGGCCTCCTTCAGAGAGAATGGTTAAGCAAGGCTTCTCTGGGTTAGTAACATTTGACCACATGACCTAGATGATGACAAGACACCAACCAGGGGCAGATGCGAAGATGAAGGGCAAAAAGTATTCCAAGCAGAAGAAAGCTCATCCAAAGGATCTGAGGCAAATGCCAGTGTGGTCTGTTTAGGACCTTTATGCCTGAAAGCGGGAACATCGACACTACAAATTATAGAGGAAAAAAAAATTCCATTTAGTTGTATTATGTTTGGAGGTTATCGTGACACCCAAATGGCAATGATGAGACATCTGAATAGCAGAGGAAGAAAAAACTCCTATCTCTGTGCTAGCAATTTACATTCCCCATAGAGAAGCTATTTCAAACTCTGTGAGCAGCGATAGGGTTGAGAGAATGAAGAGGAGAGGACCTCTGGACGAAGTCCTTGGCAAGCCCACCACTGAGCAGTCAGAGATGGAGAGGGAATACCAGGCCCCCGGGAAGTCATAAACCCAAAAGGGAAAGGAACCCCAGAAAGAGGGAGTGGCGTACCGGCAGATGGGGAATGTAAGATGAAGATGGAAACACACCCACTGGCTTTGACAGGATGGATGTTGTTGCTGATCTTGACAAGAGGGGCCTAGGTGGAGTGGTCGTAGCAGAAGCCACTGGCGTGAGATGAAGAGAGAGTAGGAGGTGAGCAACTGGCGACATCCTCTGTAGAAGCCCCTTCTAGAAGTCTGGCTTTCAAGAGAAACAGAACAAAAGGCACTGAAGATGGAAGGATATGGTAAATTAGTATTCTGCAGGTACTGACCCCCTCCCCCTCAATCTCCGTGAGAGGAGTGTATTTCCCACCCCGCTGACACTGGGCTCGGACATCCCACAAGCACAGAGAGATGTGCAGATATGCCCCGAGCAAGCGCTTGAAATGACACGTCTGAGTCTGCTTGCTCTCTTTGGCTCTTGCGTTCTCCACGAGAAGAACATACCTTGGGTAGCCTCTGGATGACAGACTAGAACACAGCCCACAAGTTAGAGCCCAGCCTAGATCTGTGGGACTTTAGCCAACCTGCAGGCCAATGAACAAAAAACTAATGCTTGTCGTATGACCCTGAAAGGCTGTGGTTGTGTGTTCTGCAGAATTACTGTGGCGATGGCTGACTGACCCAAGGGGGAATGTGTAGTCAGGGTTATTTTTAAGACCGGTGATGCTAGAGTGTGTTTGTCTTCCAATGGGAAAAGGATCTACTAACATGAAAGAGAATTTTGATGCCGGAAGAGCTGAGATAGCTATGAGAAGAGCAAGGGGGGATGGGACAAGTGGAGGACTTGGCTTTAGAGACAAGGAAGGGTGTGCTCTCCATTTCCATAGGAGGGAGAAAGGTGAGAGCAGATGGCAGAAGGTTTAAAAGTGTGGGAGAGAAAAGGTGAGCTCGGACTGGATAGACTTGCACTTCTCAAGGCATGAAGAGGCAAGATCATCAGGAGGGTGTTGCTGGTGATGGTGAAGGGACCTCGTTGCCTGCTGTTTGGCCTTCCTTAAATGTCTTTCCAATTTTCTCCCCTGAATTAAATTCTGGTAAATCTCCCTTTCTCCTTGAAAGCCTTTGCTGACTAGCCCAACCTACCATGATCCCGCTCTTTTCTTACAGCTTCTGCAGTCTCCACCCCAGTCCAATACTTGATTAGCCTTCTCATTGTTGGATGTAGGACTTAGGCATCCCTTCCCTTTGCTGAACTTGAGCTTGATGAGACAGGGGGGCCGTGCTGACTGCTTCTTTTGAACCCCCCACAATGCCAATAGCATAATGACGGTCATGCCGAGGAAGCTTAATAATTACTTGCTACCTGGTTCAAGAAGAAAAAGTTTTTGTCTGTCACTGTTTCCTCTTCTGGAATAGCCAACTTGGACCAAAACAAATCAGGCTAGACAAGCTGTAAAGAGTTAGCCACCAGAGCGACTGTTTTTGGAGAAAGACACAGTTTCCAGCCTGGGGTTATTTTTATTTTTTATTTTATTTTATTTTTTTTACTTCTGTTGCCAACTTCCCTGAAGCCTGATCTGTTTTCTTTTCTTGAGTGCTTCAAAAATTCTGTCATCAATCCTGCTTTGGACATACTGACATCTTCCCTGAAAAGGCAGAAGGGTTATTTTCCAGATGTTCTCTAATACCATTGCTTAGAGAGCTCTCTGTTTTATTTTTAATGAAACAAAAAGTGCCAGATATGACAGGTGATGCTAGGGAGCCTGTGTTTCATGCAAGGGGTCCCAGAAATAACGAGCAGCCAGCATGGTCTCTCCATCTTAACTTACGTGGATCTTGTTTAGACTTGAAAGAAAGTGAAGAAAGCTCTCTAGGGCCTTCGCAGCCCGAACCAGGGTGCCTGAGCAAACCTTGAAGTCTCACTTCAAGGAACCTGACAGTTTCAGAAGGTCCTGTGCCATCATCCTCAACACCCAGTTAAAGGCAGAGAAAACGGGACTGGTCCAGAGAACACTTGCTTGGCAACAGGACTGTCAGGGGCAAACCCACAGGGCTCCTGTCCACCCTCCCAAGATCCGATCACTTCCAGATCCCAGAACCATCAAGCCGACCCACCCCTCCACCTCTGTTGAAGCAAAGTGTCCCTGAAGAAGCCCTCTAGTCCATGGCCGGGCTGGGTGAGGGCCCCTTCTTTGGAGCTCCTAGTGGCACCCTACTGTCACCTTCCCACCGAGTGCTGACAATGATATTAGGTATTTCCCTACGAGATGCTGAGCTCTCTGGGACTCAAGCTGTATCTTATCCACATGCATTTCCTCCTCTAGCAGTGGCCCAGGCACAAGTGAGTGCCCAATAAATGGCTTGTTATTCTTGAACCGTGTGGGTGGGCAGGCAGAGAACTGGACTTGCCTGTGATAAGCCTCAGCTCTGTCTGAACTGTGGAGCCTGAGGCAGTCACTTCGTCTTTTAAGGGATTTTCTCCTCATTTGTGAAGGTAACATTAAGATATCAACCTCACAGGTCCTTCGGATCTAAAGTCATATCAGCCAGAGTTAAATAATGTATGTTTTTATAAACTCGTGAGTGTTTTACAAAGTTATGTCATTAGTACTAATTCATACTAAAGTTATAAAGGCTGTATTACTCCTCTCAAAGTATTTTCACTTTATAAACAGACCCTCTGACCTCCTTTCCCCTCTTCTGTGGAGGACAACGTTTTCCTCCCTCAGCAGTATTAGTGTTCCAGGCATGGGAGAAAGGAACTGTTATAACTGAAGGAGGTGTTCAGAGCCTTTAATTAAATAACCTAGACCAGAGGTCAGCAAACTACGGCCCTCTGCCCAAATAGGACACACCACTGGTTTCTGTGTGGTAGGTGAGCTAAACACAGGTTTTACGTTTTAAATGGTTGAAAAAGTCAAAAGAAGAGCATTTTGTGACACGAGAAAATTATATGACATTCAAATTCGTGTCTATAAAGCTTTATTGAACTGGTTTACAGCCATGCTTACTTATTTACATGGTCTGCCTTCATGGCTGCTTTCATGCTCCACCAGCAGAGCTGATTAGCCATGACAGAGACCATGTGGCCTGTAAAGCCAAATTATCTACTAATCGGTTCTTTAATGAAAAAGCTTGTCAGCCCCAGATACAGACCTTCTCTCCACTTGCCACAAGGCTACTCCTGCAGAAAGGATCTGGAGTATGTAAAAATTTGATTCTGAGACTTTCATTTTCAGAGACAGAGACAAGGTGGATCATATTCAGGAGGGCAACCAAGAATGTGCCATATGGGAAGAATGGTTAGAGAGCTAATTCGATTATCCAAAGAGCTGTCATGAGAAAAGAAGACAAGGATGATTCCCGGTGTCCGCAAGAAACAGTCCAGGACGGAAGGCCTATTTCAGTCCAATATGAAGAAGCATCCTGGCTGGCTGAGCTGTCTCAAGCAAGAGTTCCCTGTCTCTACATACATTCAAAGTAGCAAATGTACAATGTCATGAATATGAAACACAGTGATCAATGGCCAACACCTGCTCATCCTTTAGAAGATGACTCATCTTGCAAAGAGCTCCCTAACTCCACCACAAGCGTCCACAAGGTAGGATGTTCCCGAACAGCATGTTTCTATAATGGGATTCAACCACGGTTTATTAAGCCAGGAAAGATCCTGTCTGGGGCTGGGTCCATGGGGGACCCTTAGAACTTGAGAGCAGGTCAGGATAGGGATGAAAGACAGGCACTCATGTGGCTGGGAGGGTAACCGTTCTGTATGCCATGTGGGATGAGGAACAGAGAAGGTTGGTCTGCTAGGAAAGAATGAAGCAGATACACAGAGAGGAGGACAGGGGTGAGATGGAGAGATGCCCCAAATTCTTCGTGAGACCACACTTCTGGATCACCATAAGAGTCCCATTTTTCAGAAGTTAGCTTGTGATGGAGTCTCTGACTCACGGTTCAAAAACTTTAAATAATGTAGTTTTGAGGAAGGGAGACTCAAACCTTGACAGCTTGGCCAGTCTCTTCCAGTGCTGGGGATCTAAGATCCTATTAGCCAACCTAAAGGAGAGGCCACGCCACCTCCAGCAGCAGTGTCCGGGAAGACTGCGACTGCACAGACATGCTAGATCGATTCCCACGCACCGTGCTTGTGTCTCTCTCTCCTCTTTAGGAAGAGGATGACGTGAAACCATCTCACCATGCTGCTGTGGAGAATAATGAATAGCACTGTTAACAAATGACAAGTGCTACATGTCTCATTATTATCTATCATGTATACATCACTTTATTTCTGTAGCATCGAGCCAGGTGTTGAATGCAAATGGAGTGGCCTCCTATAAAGAAAAACATCTGTGAGGACAAAGCAGTCGAACTACCAGGTTCTCCCACGTCTTAGACTCAACCACCTTGAGGACTTGAGAAGCCCCTCTCCAGGCATGTTTATTGGCTAGAAAACCCACCGAATCAAAGCCAATCACACTCATTTGTGTGCAGTAAGATCTGCAGGCTTTGCCCTGGCCCCATATGGAGGCCAAAGCTATTAGTATGATCAGAGAGCCATAGAAACTGGACATGGGCAATGTGTGGCCAGGTGCCCTCCATCGCTCTCTTTGCTCTGGCAATACTCCATATGCCAGACGTCACCATTCCCCGGGTTTCCCTCAATGTCTTCTCTGTTCTCTCCATTTTGCACATGGAGAATGGACGTTCACATTTAAGTAATTTTATGAAAGAACATGAGCCTGGTTTTAAGTTTAGAAGGCACAAGCTGTGTCTCATCCAGTAAGGATGTCCCTACAGAGACTCACTGTCAGAGGTGTGGTGGGTATAGGGTGAGGAATGGAGTGGAGGAAACGGAGATCTGGCCCCGTTGCTGCCCCAGTGGCACTGGGTCCCAGGCAGGTCATTTCTCCTTTCTGGCATTAGTGGCTGGTCTGTCCAACGTGCAGATTCAGCCAGGAGCTAGGGTACAGCCACAGGATAGGACTCTCAAGGTCAAAATGAGAAAAAGGCCGGTAGCTGAATCAAAAGGACCACTGAAAGTATCCTCCTGAAACCACATCCCTCTTTTCTTGCTCTAAGACCATCAGCGTAGTCCTGGTTATGAATCAAGGAGAAGTCATGAGCCTGTAGGTGGGACTGAGGGGGTCTCAACTCCTCTGTGCGGTGCCGGGTGGTCTCAGGCCCTTCTACTAGGGTGAGACAGGAAAACAAATCACTGTTATGGAAACTTCTCCTGCATCAAATCCAGGACAAGGGAAAACACCAACAGTGAAGACATTTTCTAGGAAACGAGGAAGAAAGAGGAAGCTAAAGAAGGATATCTGAAAGATTTTGAGGTATGGAATTATTTTTTTGGCCCCCACTGTCCACTGTCACCTCAATGTCTTCTGGAGACAATCTCTCTCCCCACCCTTAGGCCATGTGCTTGATCCATCCTCCACCCCCTGCTCCTAAGAGGAGAATTGACTCCTTCCCCGAGTACTTCCGGAGCACCTCATACGGAGTCTAGGCAGGGAGACAGAAGAGCAGATGAGGCCTCACTGCCATGGGGCTACAAGTAAACACATGGACAAAAAACAGCCAAGAGGACACTTTTGAGAGTGTGACGGGCTATGAGATAATAAAACAGGGTCTTTGTTAGAGAGAGAGGGAGACCAAGGGTGTTATCTGGACTTTTCGGTTATTTTACTAATTCTTCTTTTGCTTTAAGCCCATTTGGGGTTAGGTTTGCTGTCGTTCACAACCAAGCATCCAAAAATACAAGCAATATTCTCCGATTATATTACCATTAAGGTAGAAATGCATACTGACCTCAGGAAACCGAAAGACCATGCCACAGAGGGCACTCACCCCCCTTATTATGGAGCCTCCCCAGCACTGTCCTGTCCATAGTGTCACACCGTACCGACCCAGCCAATACCTTCGTGATCATGGGAAATTGGCAATGGGAAAGAATCCAGGACTGGCAGTTTCCTGCCCGGCAGCTCGGGGTCCATCTAGTTCCAGCTCAGCACTGACAAGCCGGGTACCTCCTCACTAGCCTCAGCAGGGAAACAGGGGAGCTCCATGAGTCAACCTCCATAATCCATCCAACCTCCACTATTTTACGTCCTGTGCTCTACACGGTCAGAGCTGCTCAGACTTACACTATAATTGGTCACTAGCTGAGTAATCTCAAGTTGGTATCAATCAGCATCCCACATCTCTATTAAAAAGCTGCCGACCAAGCATCTCACACTTGATCCAGATCCACGCCAAACCGTCAGGGGAGATGCAAACCGCACACTCAGCAAAGGCACTGCGCTCCACAAACACACACGCCAGTGCCTAATAAAAGTCAGCAGTTCGAGAAGAGGCTGATTTTACCTGGAAAACACAGTGGACACTGAGAAGCTCTGCCTCCATCCTTCACGGCTTATTAAGGGGAGAAAGGCTTTGAGCAAATTACATTTGGTTGGAGTAGAAGCATTCGCACCCTTTTTTGTCGGTAGAGGATAAAGGGGTGTGCATCATTTTCTGGCATAAATAAGTGAATATGGCATCATCCTGTAGTATGATAATCCCTTTACAAAATAAATGGATTTGCATGGTTTAAAAAAAAAAAAAACATACAATGGAAGTGTCCCTTCTACCCTATCTCTACTTCACATCATGACCCCTAAAGGTGAACCATTGTTGTGTATCCTTCCAGAGTTGCTTATGCACATTGATGAAAATATAAACACACATTCTAATTCTGCCCCTACCCCACTCCACCACCCTGACACAAAATTAGCATCAAATGCTCACTATTCTACATCTTTATTTTTTTTTTAATTTTGCTATCTGACAGAATATAGTAGTATGTATATACAGTTTTAATTTGATTTTTGTGAGGTAAGGTTGCGCACATTTCTTAACACATTTAGGACCATTCTTATTTCCTTTTCTGTGAATTGTCTAGTTATATCCTTTGCTTATTACTTTTTATCGGATTGAAATTATCTTATTGACTCTTCGGAGTTCTTCATCCATTAAGGTGACTAGTCCTTCATCATTTGTCTTTTCAGTTTACTTTATTTGTATGCTTTTTGCTCCTCAGGTGGTTTTGTTGCTGTTTTTTTTTTTTTAACCTGGTCAAATATATCAGATTTTTCTTTTATGGCTTCTGGATTTAACTCTTCATTAGAAAGCCCTCCTCTGTGGTTTCTTCTGGCACAGTTAGAGTTTTGTTTTTACACTTAAATGTTATTTTCATTTTGAACTTTATCCTGCTATATATACAGTGTGAGGTATGAATCCAATTTTATTTTCCCCCATAGGGCTACAAATTACCCCACTAGCATATTTTTAAACTTTTCCTCCAGTGATTTGAGATGCCACCTTTATCAAATACTAAACGATCATATGCACTGGGTTTATTTCTGGACTAAACCATTCTATTCCTTTTAACTCTTTGTGTATGATCCTGTAACACTAAGTTTCAATAAATGAGACACTACAATAAGTTCAAATATCTAGTAGGGCCAGTCTCCCACTTTCTGTTTGTTTGTTTGTTTGTTTGTTTATTTCAAAATTTCCCTGACTATTCTTATTTATTTTTAATGTGAACTTTAAACCTGATTTTTAAAAAGGACCTACTGGTACTTCTGTTTAAATCATATTAAACTTACAAATCAAAGAGAATGACATCTATCGTTTTTCTATCTATAACCACAATGTATCTCCCCATTTGCTTAAGGCTCCTTTTGGATCCTTCAGTAACATTTTCAAATCTCCTTAGAGATCCTATATATCTTTTCCCTACATTTATTATTAGTCACTTTATATTTTTTGTTGTTATAGTAACTGAGGACTTTTCCTCCTAAATATATTCATTTGATGTCAGTATATGTGAAAGGTATTGGTTTCTGTTTACTAATTTCTGTACATTGTTATTTTGCGGGATTATTTTATCACCTGAAATGATTTTTTCAGCGATTTCTCTTGTTCCCCAGCCACGCGACCACAGCATCTACACACAGTGACCATCAGCTCCTCTCCACATCTCTCTTCTAATTGCTTTCTCTTGTCTAATTGCATTGTACAGGAGTGAATAAGTGCCAGCAGTCTAGATCCTCGTTCCTCACATTAGTGAGAATCCCTTTAGTCTTTCCCTACTAAGCATGATTTTGACTTTCAGTCTGAGATAAATGTAGTATTTAGTAATGTTAAGGACCTAGCTGTTCCCGTATTTTTTTTTAAATAAAACATGATCATTGAACTTTCTCAGAGGTCTTTTCAGCTTCTACAAAGGTAACCATATCATTTTTCCTGCTGTTGTTCATTAGTGTAGAACCACATCTGCATTCCAAGAATAAAAGCCCCTTGATTATGATGAATTAGTCTTCAAATGCATTGCTGAAATTGTTTTACTAATTTAAAAAGATTTTTGAATTGATATTCATAACTGATTAGTCTTTGATTTTCTATATGTGCCTCCTTTGTCAGATTTTGCTAACTATTTCTCTTCTTTGTCTATGATATAGAACATACTGGTGTTGTCTGTTCCTCGGAAGTTTGATAGAATTTTCCCTGTAAAACCATCTGGCCTGGTGCTTTCTTCTTTGGGGCAGGATATACCTGTTTGAAATGTTTCATATTTTAAATTTCCACCTTGGAAATTCTGGATTCTTTTCTGGGGGCCGTTGAGTAAATTTTATTTTCTTAGAAAATAATCTAGTTCATGCAAGCTTTCAAATGCATTTGCCTAGAACTGAGTGAAGTAGTCTCTTGTGATTCCTTTAATTTCCTGTTTATGTCATTATTCCCCATATCCAATTTCTCATTTTATGTATTTATATTTGCTCCCAGATTCTCTTGATTAAGTTAACTAGTAGCTTATCTATTTCATTGTTTTTCCCCAAAACCAGCTCTGAAATTTATTTCAACTGCTTTGTTTTCTAACCCATTAATTTTTACTTCTATCTCGTTCTTCCTTCTGATTTCCCTCTGCTATCACATATTTTATTGTTATAACTCCTTGACTCACATGACTAATTCATGTGTTATTCTTTTGTGTAAATATTTAAGGCCATCATTTTCCCTCTGAGTACTGCTTTAGCTATATCACATCTGTTCCAATATTGTTTTCATTAATCATTACTTTCCAGAAAACCTACAATTTCAGTTTTTATATTCCTCTTTGAGCCATGTGTTGAGTTTTATTTTCTACTGTTTTGTTTTGATTTTACTTTCAGTGAAATAGTCTTCTGGTTTTCTGATTCAGTATTCATTTCTAGCTTAATTGTACTATAATAAAAAATACTGCATGTATTTTTTTCTACCTTTTGCGATTTATTGAGGTTATCTTTTGTCTCCTAATAGATGGTCAATATTTTTGAATGTTTCATGGGCCCTTAAAAGATGCATTCTCTTCAATTAGGTTACAGGGTTTGGTATTTATTGATCAGATCTGCTTTATTACTTATGTTAATTAGGTCTTCAATATTGATTTTTATTCTTTGTCCAGTTATCTAGAGACTTAAGCATGTAAATTAAAGTGATCTGTTATTAGTGTGCTTTGGTTTATTTCTCCTTGCATCCCCTGAAATTTCTGTTTTTTTCCATATTGCAACTACGTTTATTTTTTTTTCATTGTGAAACATATATTTTAGCATTATGAAGTTTGGGGGGTTTTGTAAGCATTTTCCCAGAGTTCCTTTACTTATCCTTCCTCTGCTTTCAGCCTTTTTGTAACGCTTTCCTTTTAGGGGAATTTCTATAAACAACTAAGAACTGGGTTGTGATTTGTGATGCAATCTGAAAATCTTTTTTAAAAGGTGAGTTAAATTCATGTATATTTAGCAATATGACAAATGGGTTTGTTCCTAGTTCTCACTTTCTATCATGTTTTCTGGTTTTTAGGCATTGTTTAGTCTTTCTGTGATTGTTTCTCCTGCGTGGTTCCTCTGGGAAGGTCCATGTGATTAGTCTAGTGGTTCTGTTCATAGCTACAATGTTATATAATAATTGCAACCTATGTCTTTAGACATCATTACTAATCCTATACTACAAGGATAAAATTGGTACATTTTCTCTTCTCCCCCTTTGCTTCCCTTTATGCAGAAATACACGTCCCTGGATGCCAGTTATAAAAGTGCACAGAAATGTTAACATAGTGGCAGGTGCACACAGGGAGATGACAAACACGGTACATAGGCCCTGGACACCACTTACTCTGGCTAAGCTGACTCTCCCTTCCATCACCTGATTTTAACAATACTGTTATCTTCTTAACATGTACCATTTATTTTTAAATACGATTATGTTTATATTACTTCATTTGTCACCTCAAAATTACATCCTTTGACTTCCTGCTATTACAGAATGAGCCATTTGGAGAACTTCCTCTTTTTCCCTCCTTCCCCTTACAGTATTTATTGGTCGTGTCCTTTGTACCTCGTCAGGGCACAGAACATTTACATTCTCCTCTGCTGCTCTAATCCTTATATTTGTTTTAACTGTATTTTTTATTTAGTTTGACAGTTGAAAGTATTCAGTGTTCACCCTCCGTCTTCTCTTTGCTGGCTGAAGTTCATCCTCTACTAGTTTGCTCAGGAAGGGCTCCTGGGAATAATATTCCCTGAGTTATCACATGCTCAAAACTGTCTTTATACTTAAAAGACGACTAGGATGGATATAAATCTTTAGTTCACACTTTCTTTCTGTGCTTATCTTGTAGATGTTTCACTGTCTTCCGGGCATGGAATGTTGCTACAAATGAAACTAGAACTGACCTGAATTTTCCTCCTCATAAGTGACTTGATTTCTTTGCCTGAATTCCCAATGAATTCTGTCTTTTTATTTATTGTTCTTTCTCGTGATCCTTTCATTAATTTTGAAGAAATTTCTTACAACAACAAAGTTGCAAGAATAGTACAAATTCTCATATTCATTTCACATAAATTCCCTCATGATTATATTTTACTAAGATTTTAGGGAGATAATTTTCTTTTCACATGATGTCTATCACCTCAAAATACTCCAGTGAATGCCTCCCTTCTCCTATACAGCCACCTACAGGAGGAGACAAGGCCCCTTCTCCTATATAACTGCCGTAAATCCTCCTAGTTAAAAAATCAGTGCTGACATAGCACAGACCTGATCCGCAGACCCACTCAGACTTCTCCAGCTGTGCCAACAATGTCTCCTACCCCTTCCTATCCCGGATCCTATCCAACAACACATGTTTCATTTACTTGTCATATCTCGTCAGTCTCCCTCAATCTGAAGCAATTCTTCAGTCTTTCTCTCTACTTCTCAAGTTTCCCAAAGTCTCCAAGTTAGACCTTTCATTCTGTAGGACCTGGTCCATCTGCTGCTTCCTCACAACGAGACACAGCCATGCACTCTTGGCAGGTCTACAGTGGAAACAATGGTACGTTCTCAGCACATCACATCCAGGGCCCTCCAGGCCAACCCATCCCACTACTAGTGATGTTGACTCCAATCGTCTGGCCAAGCTGTTTGCCAGGCTTCACCACTGACAATTCACCATGTTTCCATTGTACTTGATTACAAGTTTGTGGGAAACTATCCCAAGATGGTACTAATATACTGATCCTTACAAAACGTCCATCCACAAGACTCCCACTGACAGCTCCTATCAACTGCAATTATGAAGGTTGCCAAGTGGTGAATATTTATTTCCATCATTCCCTCTGCATTTATTAGCTGGCACACTCCTGTAAGAAAGGGTTTTCCCTACTCACTTATATATTTATCTATGTATTTATTGATTGATTCATTCATTCATAACAGAATGAGCTCACAGATTCCTACATTATTCAATAGGTTGTAATCTGATATTCGTTATTTACTTTGATGCTCATATTGTCCTCATTTGTGCAGATAAACTCCTTCAAGCGGCTTCTGTGTCTTTTTGAATGTTCTAATCTTTTCCTGAGTTTCTGGAAAATAAACTGGTTCTGGTTCATTTTATACTTTTTTCAGCCCCATCCCTTAAATCAGCCATTTCCCTGAGGAGCCCCAGTAACTTTGAGTAGAGAATAGAAACCAGGGTCTGAATATTCAGCATAAACTCATAGCAGTTCCACTGCTTCCAGACCATTTCAGTGGAATGAGTTAGGAAATACATGTGTAAAAATTTAAATATAAACAAACACACAAGTATAAATGTAAATATATAAATACATATATATAAAATGATAGTTCTAATTCCGCTCTAATACACAAGGTTCTTTCTAGTCTCCCCTCTCTCCATATTCATAAATCTCTTCTCAAATAGTGAAAACAGGGGTCCTATTATCCTTTATATATTTATTTAGTTGCTCAATAACCAACTATTTGCCCCTGTAATTAATCTCCCAGTCATTCTCAGCACCTTTGGTGCCTGTCACCTGTATGCCCACCCTCTACCCTGCCGACAATTTCTACTGTTTGTGTCCCACAGTGTATTTTCCGGTGTCTATTTTCCAATGAGATCCTTCCAACTTTATCTTCATTTCTGAGATAGATTTGTGATTTTTCTCCAATATCCTCCTTAAATTCTGACAGCTCATGTCTCACCACCTGTTGCCATCATGTCATCCCTTCCAGAATTACTTTTTCTGCATTATAGTTTTTCTTCATAGAAATGATTGTTTTATTGAGTTCTATAAATTATTGTGAAATACCTGATTACAACTTTCACTTGCTTCCCAAGAACATTTTCCAGGAAATATTCTTTATTTGGGGGTAAATTTTAGGGACTTTTGACATTTTGCACCGTAACATCTTTGCTTTTGTTCTACCGATACTTTCAACTTCTTTTTTATTACTTAGCATTGTATGAAGTGGACTTTCTTGAACCAGCTCTTTGCAGGAAGTTCCTGCAGGACAGGAGGTGGGAGACTTACATTATTTTAACACTGCTCTTGCTGTGGGAAGGGGTAATGGCTGTTGGCAGGTGCAGGGAGACTTCTTGGCATTGAAAATGCTCTAGACCTTGATCTGGGTGGTGGTAACACAAGTGTACACACATGTAAGTTTGTCAAGCTAAAAAACACTTGTGTACTTTACTGTATGTATATTATATCTCGAGAAAAATGTTAAGGAAGAAGGAGGGAGGGAGAGAAAAAGGGAGGACTTAATTCTGCTGCCACAGACATTACTTCCTGCAAACCAGACTCTTTGAAGGATGCTTCATATGAGCCCACCTACTCCACTTCTCTGAAACAGAACAGGCCCAGGAGGCACCTTCTTTCAATTCTGCTCATGTCAGTCCCTGCCCAATGTCTGCAAATAAGGGATATGGCTGGGGGCCCTTCAGGATGTCCCTGCCCTCTAGGACACACGTTTTGCTGGAACTCTCTGCCAGCTTCTGCCCCACGGCCCTGCTGCCACTCTTTCAAACCTCTTCACATACCCCTAGTGGCCTCTTCCAATTGAGCAGCCCTTGCTGCTCTGTGGAGTTCAAACTCCACATAGTAATATCTGTTCTCTAATTCCACTAAAAATGACATTAAAATTTTTGAAAATCATTCTCCTTGGTGGTATTAAGATACAAGAGCAGAAGGCAGAGGAGGCTGTCTTGCACAAACAACCGTATCATGCTGGACGTCCTGCTTGCCTGTGAGCCTGCTGGCTCACCACAATCTCAGACCAGTCACCCCTTAAGCCTCAGTCTCCCTGCTAGTGGAATGGGCAGAAAGAACTGCTGTCCTCCTAGCTCCTTCTGAAGGTGATCAAAGCAGAGTACGAAGGCGTAGACATAATGCAGGTCTCATGGCCATCAGGAAGAGTTTCCCAAATGGCAAGAAACGTGGCGCTCTCCATGGTGCTGATCGTTTGACCTCTCATCCTCTTTCTCCCTTAGCACTTGCTCTTCTACAGACCATAGGCCAGGGAACAGCTGGTTAGGACAGAATCATACCTCACGCCTCAGACTCTTACCCTCTCTCCAACAACACCCACACTCACACCGAAAGACAGAGCAGATTCTTCAAAATACCAATTTGCTGGCTTCCCTGCCTCATTTCTCTTGCTGGCTGCAAAGTAGCAGTAGGAATGTGCCACTACTTGGCACCGACCACGTGGCTGTGAGAAAACACAGGCTCCCTCAGCCAGGCAGTGTGATTTCGGAAACATTAAATGAAGACTCCTGCCACTGACCTCGTGCAAAGCCCAAAGTTTCGGGCTGCAGATGGGTGACATCAAAGCGTTGAGGCCCCAGGACTCTGTCGTCTCTGCATCAGTCACAAATACAGCCCTACTAATAGAAGTGGCAGATGGGAACATAAATTCTTCAAAAGCAATTCGTTTTCCAAGGGCTAAGGAACACATGAATGAAGTGTGAGCAGTAGATTTTTCCATGTTTAGAAGGCTGGACACGTCACCCACTCATCTATACAAACAGGCTCCAGGAGACCCAACCTAGCTTTCCATCTTGCTAAAAACACTTTGGCTAACTTAAAGGCGAACACAAAGGTTTGTTCTCTCTTCTGTTACCTCTTTGGGGAAAGCCCAGATTACAAGAGCAAAACTCAGGAAAGACAATAGAGGTTGGTACAGTGGCCATTTAGTTTTTCCAAAAGAATGAAGATAAATCAAATCATTTGATAAAATGTGTTTCTTGAAATCACATGCCCTCTATCAGGAGGCTCTACAAATGGAAAGAGCTTCCTTGAGGCATGAGCACAATAATCATTTTGCATGCTCTGTGATGGTTTTCATGGCAGAGGGTCCACAGGCCCTAGCATCCCGGTCGGCAGCTCCCAGCTCCCTACCAGGTTCTGCATTTTAGAGGCAAACACAGCCTGGTTGGAACAGGAAAAATGCAAAGAAATTGGACTAAGGGCCAAGAGGCCAGGTTCCAGATAAGTTCTACCGCTAGCCAGCTGGGTACTATTGAGAAGGTAACCTTCTCCCCCTAGCCTCAGTCTCCTCCGACGTAGAGTGTGTGAGTAGATCTTAGAAATTCAAAGGTTTCCTGCCTCAACAAGTGAAGATTCTGGCTTAGTGCCCTGAGCCTGGCTGTTATCTCATTCCCAGATCCTATACCTCTAACATCGTAAGGGAAGGCCTCGTGCTTTGTGAATCAGCAGCCACTTCACCCAGGCCTGCAACGCAGCTATTACTGTGGCAAAATGCAGTCGTTACTTCAAAACCAACGGCAATGGCAAATGGCCGAGAAAATAAAATTCATCAAACTCTTACTGCAAAACCAAGCCAGCAGACGAAAGAGTGGAGGAAGTGACAGCCTAAGTAACATTTCTCTAAACTGCCCGCCTTTTGCCTCTCCATGAGAAACAGATAACAGAAGGAAGCCACCCATTGAGTTGGAAAAATGCACCGTCCCTTTTTCTCAGATGAGTTCAGGCTGCTAATAGCACTGATACATTCAGAAAACCAAAGACAAGGGATCTCAGGCTCTAAAGGAACCTGTCAGAATGTGAAATGATGCCCTTTTTCCTCCCTTGAAATTATAAACTGGTTTGGCTCAAAAGTCTAATTCGGACACAGAGACAGGGAAATACACATAAACACACATGCCCGGAGACACTCGCACACAAGAACCGGCCCCTCCATCCTACGGCAGTGTAGACAGATTGTAACGGACGCAGTGCAGTACAACCATTAAACATCTCTCCAACCTATTTGCGTGCAGTGTGTCTCAATAATGTGTTATGAGGTGTGTTTGTAATTGGCTACTGCTGATAGTGGTCCTTGAAAGGGAAATGGAGTGTGTCTAAATGCAGACGAAGCTACTTAGCGCGCCAGGACAAGATGAGATGCTCCTCACAAGGTCCAAATGGGATACTCAGGGCTTCTTCCACCCACAGCTTGGGAGAGAGGAAAAGAAATAATCTGTCTCAATTTTCTCAGCTCCAGAAACAATATTTATAAAATAGAAGGCGATTTCAGAGCTCATTTATTTTCCTGGTTCACAATCCCCGCTCTCTGCTGACATCATTTTCCAACCAATTTTATTTCCAACAATTGCAGGAACAGCCTCAATTCTACTTGAAATCATTAAAAAACAAATCCATTCTTTCCTTGTCTTTGAGTACCATCTTCCCAAAACAGATAGTTTAATCTCCGCACTGCCTTTCTTTCCAACAATATTTCAGATCTCGGAATAGCCCAACTAGACCCTTCTTTCCCCTTTCTTACCTCCTAAATTCCTCCTGGCCCCTACTTCTGGGCACTCCATTCACTGACTCATCTGTCAAAGGTTGTCCTACTGTAGTGATTCCAAGGGACACATCTTCCAAACACTAAACAACTTGGAAATTGAACAGGCCAAAGATTTGAAAAGACACACACACACACACACACACACACACACACACACACACACACACACAACACCTGTTTCTAACCCAGAATGCAATCTTTAGCAAGCAAAATCAAAGCATAACAGGAGACATCAAGCATGGTGCTGGCTTCCATGAAAACTGCAGACGTATTCTGGCACAGGGGACAATGAATGCCATCTCTCTTGGAGCACATGGGCTAGGCCTTGGCCCTCCCTGGCTATATCCTTCCCATGGCTTCCCGTCCAGTGGAGCGATCACAGGAGAAAAAGACATGTTCTGTTTTTAGGGGAACCCAGCAATCACCACATTTTTTCCTAAGTGCTCAGAATACAACCTGTTCATGTCAAACTGATTGATCTTCTTCTCTGAATGGCAAAAATGGACTCTGCGAGACTTACATCACATCTCTCATAAGCACGAGATTCACATGAAAACATTCTTTAAGTCAAATTTTCAAAGCTATGACTCAACATGAGTCAGCTGGGTTAAGGGAAAAGGTGAAAACTTGGACTCGAACTCCAAATCCCTGAATGGCTTGGGGGTTCCAGTACTTTAGCCTTCCTCCCTCACGGACATGGCCCACTTATGAGAGAGAGTTAGACAGCATCCTTCACTGCCCTGGTCTTCCTGGAGAGCGAGCGGGTTGAAAACAGCAGGCACTCCTGCGATGAAGCCGAGCGAGGCAGGGAAGCAGACGGGAAAGTGCTTCCACTGAGCTGCCAGGCACGCTGACCCAGGGTTCTGCCTTAGCAAGCCCCCCAGACACCAGGACGGGGCCTCCCAGGGTAGCTACCCTGCAGGACTTCACGAGTCTCCAGGGCATAGGGCCAGGGCTAATACTTTTATTCTCATCATCCTGAGTTCAGCGCTGGACACAGTGGATACCCACTAAACATTTGTAGAATTTAATTTGTTTACAGAATCGATAGCAACAAAGTCCCGATCTACTTTTTCCCCAGGCTTGCTGGGCTAGGACAGCTGTTTTGTAAGCTCCCCATGCGGCTTTCATCCAGGATTTCCAACTACAACCGATCAAACCAAAAAGAAACTTATAACAAACTAACACAAACTACACAAGGCTCACCCCTGAACCAGCCCCTCTGGGGAATCCTGGCTTCTTCACTGAGTGCTTTGAGCCTTTCAAAATGAAGTGCAATGGGGCAAGTTAATAGACACTTGCTTACAGCTTTTTTTCAGACAAAGGTCCTTCTCTGATTTTAGTTACTTTTCCTATGCAAGATGAGTTTCCTTATGATCCTTTCCTCCTTTTACTACATCAATTTCACTTCTTTCTCATACCACGTTGATCTTTTAATGCTTTAAATAGGCCACCAGAAGTCCCATTACTAACTGAACAGTCCCACAGACAGTTGTTGCCTCCAACAATGGGGCTGGCACCTTCCCTCCCTGAATCTTTGTGTATTTGCTGCTGCTTTTTCTTCTTTGTGTCCCTCCTCATTCCACAGAGAACCTGAGCTCCCATTTCAGTCACCAGTTCCGTATATAAGATTGTCCTTTGGAGAAAGCCAACAATCCCATTTGGCAGAGTGTCCTCCCTGAGAGGAATATACTGGCCCCAGGGTGCAGGAGAGCAAACATACCGCCGTTACCTTCTTACTCTGAGCACAGTCAGAGCAAATCCTGGACAAAAACCTATGCATTTCAACAACACCAATGCTTATCAACTATCACATCAGAGTCAGGCCTCCTGATCAGCTCACGAAGACGTTCCACAGGCATTTATAGTCTGCAAATGGAGCTAAGCTCCTTGCAGGAGGCATAGGAAAGGACATAGCCCAATGTATGTATGTCTCTAAGTTCTAAGGGAAAGGAGAAAATTTCACAAGCCCACAAACAGCGAGTACAAGTAACTTATAGAGGAAAGTAGTGAGCCTTCAAGTATACCTGCCATCTGCAAAACTGGAGTTTGGAAGACAGTAGAAAACCATCCAGAGACAGTCAGATATGCAAGCCGGATGTTATCTGCCTGCCTGATCTGTAGAGTATTTGTGGATATGCAAGGTTTTGTAGAAAATATAACCCTTACACCTGAAACTAACATAATACTGTATGTCAACTATAATTGACAAAATTAAAAATAAATAAAAAAAGAAAGAAAGGAAATATAACTCACATATCCCATCTGAGAAAAATACTCAGATCAAAAAACAAATGAATTGAAGCAGAAATCTCAAGATGGGTGAGATGAAGAGAAAACAGTGGTGAATGATGACCTTTACAATTTACACAGCTGACTCTAAATAGAACTAAACTGCTGGAAAGATGTAACGTAAGTGACAAATAAGAATACTTAAAAAGAAGAGGCATACAGCAAAGAAAGCTTTGAAATTTAGTCCTAGAAGTGTTCAATCATCTTAGCAAAACCTAGAAATTAGGGGTAGCAGGAAACAGAGTAAGTCCTCTGAGGGACTGGCTGCTTTCAGTGGAAGAAAGAATGAGGAAGTAGAATTACTCCTAAAAAGCTCAATTACTTAGGCTGATAGTGAATGGATGAGTAAAACATCTTAGTGAGGAAAACATCATCGACATCTTGTTTTTATAAAAATATCTCTTTGAATGTCCTGAAAAGGAAAATAACTCAGTTTTGCTATTTTAGTAAGATGTCCAAATTTCAAAAAGAAAGAGGAGGTGAAATAATAATTGGCCAAACTAGTAAAAATAATAAAAAGGAGAAAGATAAGAACAAAGAAAAAAAAGTAAATATTCACTATATCAATTATTTCACTAGTTATGATATGCTGAATATATAAAATGCATTATCAGATTGGATTAAAAATAAAAATAGGTATTCAAGATAGTCAAGGGTTCCCACTGGAAAAGTCAATGAAAACAAATAATTTCAGAGCTGAGTTTTAAGTGGCCATAAAGAACAGATAAGCCAAAGTTATTTAAACTATTTCCATATGTTTAAAAAAAAAAATCTCTCTAATTCATTCTAAAACCCAGTTCTCCCTAACTGTGGTAGCAGTATATACTCTTAAGCCTAATTTCTGATAGAGCAAAAAAAAAAAAAAAACCTATAAATCAATTTAATTAATAGATAAATATTAAAATTCCAAATAAATGACAACAAACAAAACAGAGCAGGAAAATAAATTATAACTGAATAGAGTTTATTCCAAGAATGCAAGTTTGGTTCAAAATAAGAAAGCAAAATAATTCACTGTATCAATAAAGAGAAAAAATATACAATTCTAACAAAATATGATAAAAATCCAAAATCATTTCTAATAAAAACTTGAATTAAAACAGAAAAAGGAAACTACCAAAATATGATAAATAATATTTCATAAAACATAACAGTAAATAGTGAAACACTGTAGCCATTTGTATTAAAATCAAGAAAGAGTCCTGTATTGCCATGGTATTTCATTTTGGATGTTTTTACGGCTGTGAGAAAACAACATAATAAAATAATCAAGACCAATATTCAAAAAGGATAAATACTACTCATTTTGTTAATGATATGATTTAGTACCTAGTAAATCCAATAGACTAATTAAGTAACCACTGGATTTAATAAGAAAATACTAGTAAAAAGTATGATATTTACATAGTAAGAGATAAATGGGTCAAGAGAATAGACTGGAGCTTCCAGAATTAAAACCCAATGTTTACAGAAAATAAATATATGAAAAAGGTGGTATTTCAGTTAGCGTAGGAAAAGATGGTTTATTTAATTAATGATATTGACACAAAAACTATCTCTTCAGAAGAAAAAGGATTTAAATCCCTAACTCAAACTAGACATAAAAATAAAATCCAGATGGACTTAAGATTAAAAAGTTTTCTTAAAAGTCATATAGATGAGGAAATTTAGGATGTTCTGTATACAATCTAGGAGTTAGAAACATCGTTTTAATAAGACAGAACATTCATTAGCTATTTTTAAAGACATCTAACTATATAAAAACAAGCAAAAATTATATATCGATATATAGAATAAAGTCAACAACATAAAAATCAGAAAAAAATCTGAAATACATATGACCAACAAAGAGCTATCTACAGCATACAAAGCTCTCTTATAATTGAGAACAAAAAGATAAACAGCCAAGTGGAAAAAAATGGGCAGAGACTATGAATAGACACTTCATAGAAGAGCAGATCCTTTAAGGGCAATAAACATAATATACTCAGCCTTTCTAGTAGTTAGAGGAATATAAAATTACAATAGGATTCCATTGTATACTCTTCAGACCGGCAAAATGAAAATACAACATTTATGGTAAAGGGGATGCTGGGGAAAGAGTACTCGCACGTTGCTAATGGAAATGTGGATTACTACACTGTTTTAAAAGCAATCTGTATATATGTATTAGACTCTCTTTGATTCAGAATTGCCTCGAAATCTATCCGATAGAAGTGAAAGCATCAACATGTATGAATATGTGTACATAAATATTTCCTGCAGAGCTGTGTGAAGTGACAAAGGATAAGAGATGAGGTAGCTACAGATCAAAAGCAGATCAAAAGGAAATGGCTGAATAAATCAATCACTCCCATACTGTAGAGCATTATGCAGTCATGAAAAATAATGGGCTAGCTAACCTAAGGATTCCTAGGATCACGATTAAACGAAGAGTAAGATGTAAAGTATATATGATCAACCTCCATCCCTCCTTTTTAAGAATAACCAAAACAGATCTGTAAACATTTTTATATGTTTAGGGACTGATTACAGGGTGCACATAGAAAGATATAAAGTTTACACGCCCAAGTTGTTATGTTGATTATCTAAAAGTGGGGGAGGGGTGAGTGGAGGGAGTTAGGGAGAAGATAGCCCCAGCCCGAAATCAATCAATAAGCACCAATGAGAAAAACAACATGAACAATACCCATTTATGTAAATCACCCATTTTAATGTTCTAAGATTTTTTTTTCTTCAATATATGTCTTGTTTTAAACAAAATAGGATACCGCTATGGACACAACTGTGAATTCCACTTTCTTTTTCAAGCTAACTTTTAAACTCTTTATCAGGAGTATATGTCCACATCCACTGTGTTAGGGTCCTTCATAGTTTGGAGAGAGGGACAGCGAATCAGCCACACTTCTCATTAACGCCAGGGGGCCACCAGCCTTTGGGCCACCTGGGACAGATGAGAAGGAATCTGGCAGGCCCTGATCCTGATCCAGCCTCCTGATAACACCAGCTGGAATGTCTTCACTTCTCGATTCCTCCAACTAATGTGCCTGGACTCCGGCCCCGTGGACTCGGAAGCCCAGCACACACCTCAGAGGACATGACTAGGTGACTTTTGGCCACAGCCCTGCCAAGGCCTCACTCAAGGGAAGGTAGACAGGCAAGAGGACTTCTCCACAGGGCATTTCTCTAAGAGCAGCTACATGAATTAAAGATGAAAATGGGTCGTCAAAAAAAGCCAGCATTAACCTTGGTGAGTAACAGAGAACACATACAGCGATTGATTGAGGCCGGGGGGGTGAGAAAAAGGGAATGCCAAGTTCAAATTTCACGAAATTGCCCTTTAAGAGCAATAAGCATACTCTGAGCACTTAAAACCCTTAAACTCAAAACACTTACCGAACAAAGTCCCCAGTGAGCAGACTATAATATTCTCACCTAGGGAGATCTGTTTACTTTCATACACATTCTCAGAACAAAAATAAGCAAATGGCTTTATTCCCAAACTCTTTCACAATCTGGCCAGCTCCCGGGTTCCACTGACTTCTTGTCGCTCTTGCTGAGTCCCACCACCTCCCTTTCTCTAAATTCCTACAGAATTTACCTCTTATTCTACGGGAAGATAGCCTAGATTTGCTACTGTCCCCGATTGTGTTGGTCACGTCCCCTCCACTGCATCATAACCTGCTACAGGTGTGGTAGGATAGTGTCTTGGGATGCCCATCTGTATTTGTTATCCCTGCATTCTACCCACTCACTCTCGTCCAGGCCATAACCAGAGCCAATGCTCTCTTGTTTCCAGGGAGGTGGCATGCAAAGAGCTGTGGTAGAAAGAATATATATCCCAGAGGGTGATAGATAAAAAGACAGTTCCCCCAGCTGGAAAGACGATGGAGGCAGCCAGTCCTGAGACTGGTGGGCTCTCCAGTGAGTAGCAGGGTCCCAGAGGAACGACTCTGTGGTTACCCCTAGGGAGGTGGGACCCAGAGCACAGGGGTTCCCAGCATCACAAGGAACCTACCAGCTGGGAGCAGCAGAACCATGAGGCCTTGATCAATGATGTTACAGCTGTGACCACAATGCCTGGAAGATTTGAGGCTCTTGCCACGTTCCCAGGCATTGAGGAAGCCTCCTGCTTCCTTGTGAGGCTGTAAGCAGAAGAGGAACCCCCTGCCCCCGGCCCCGCAAGGGGAATGGGAGCTTAGAATGGAACAGAATTCAATAAACAGGGAAATGTGGCACCAATTGTAGATCTCAGTTTGTGAAGTATGAGTCCCATTAGCTTTTTAGAAGCAAGAATTATCCCGTCATCTAAGGCAGCACTCCTCAACCTTTAACTGCACGGGAACCACCTGGGGGTAGTGAATTGTTAAAATGCAGATTTTTAAATCAGTAGGTGTGGAGCGGGCTGCGTTTCAGCATTTCTAACAAACTTCCAGGTGGTGCCAACACCCCTCCCCCATGAACTTTGAGAAGCAAAGGTCTAGGGTAGGAGTTAGTGATCTTTTTCTGTAAAGGGGCAGCTGAAGTGTTGGCTTTGCAGGCTAGCTAGTCTCTGTCACTCACAACTATTCAGCTCTGCTATTGTAATGTGAAAGAGGCCACAGACAATGCACGACTGTGTTCCCATAAACCTTTATTTATGGACACTGAAATTTGAATTTCATATAACTTTAATGTGTCCCAAAATATTTTTCTTTCCAGCTTTTTCCAACCATTCAAAAATGTAAAAATCCATTCCTAGCTCACAGGCCATACACAACCAGCAGGAGGAGGTGGGGTGCGGGGGTTTCGGTTTGGCCCCATGGGTAGATTCTGGCTTAGTGTGCCCAAAACAGTCAAGAACCCACAACAGGCCTCCCTGGCTAATTAAATTAAAGTCTGTTGCTCAGTCAGCCTATTTTCTATTTTCCTGTTATCCTTCCACTAGTGCTATGCTTTTCAAACAGCACACACTTTGGGGACAAGTGGATTCCAGCAAATGTACTTCTTCAAAAATCACTGAAACGACTCTAAAACACTGCCTTAAATCCTTCTTCTTCTAATAAGAGGCCCTGTGGAATAACAGGTTCCTGTTCTAGTGAGACAGCTTTCAGGGTGAGATTAAACTTCAACCATAGTTTTCTGAGCTAACAGGAGAGAGACATGATCAAGGGAAGAAAGCCAACCTTGCAGAACAACTCCGTGGAAATTCAAAAACAATTGTCTCCAGCTCTTTATGCCACGAACCCAGGTAAAGATTCCCTCCATCCCCTCGGCCTCACATTCCACTCTGACTCAGAAAAGATTTCCATCCATCTTCAGTCCCTCTTGTGATTAAACAGCCACCCGGCAACACAGTTCTGTCCTTCTAAGAACAAAGCAATACATCTTAAAGTCTAAGAGAAAGACAGTTCTAGAGACAGAAGTGGCCAGGGGCCAGCAGAGAGCCACGGCTCCACACTCCAGTCCCTCCTCCCCCCAGAACTCCCCCACACCCTGGGCAAGGAGGGCAGAATTCACCCAGCTCAGGTACTTCCTACACTGGACATCCGTTTGCGGGATGAACTAATAAGCCTGACACAGTGGCCAGGTATCGGGGAATTTGCCCTCCTTGTCTCCACGTGCTAGGTAGACACTCCATGGAAAAAAAACTCTTTCGAGGAGCTCACCATCTTTCTTACTTGCCAATGACCCCCAATGGCACCCCAGCATGGACTGCAGCATTGAACACGCCTGTCTTACCTTTGCCGCTAATTAGCTTAACGGACTTAGGAAAATGATCAGACGTTGATGAACCTCTAGCTCCTCATCGGTAAAACAGGGATCATCAATACGTCACCCAGAGGTAATATTCATCGGACATTTTTGACCACCTGGAGGGCTCAGGCGCCTTTTAATCAGAAAGGTGCCAGCCTTAAACACCCAGGATGACTATACTGGCAAGCACTAGCTAGATCTCAGCCTGACTACCTCGTGGGGTAGTTGTAAAGAATGAATGACCTAAGACACCTAGCATTTCTCCCAAAAGAAGATGGCTGATTTGGTGGGAAGAAAGGGACGTTGCAGACACACGAAGCACCCAAATGCCCATCCCACCCTCCTTGAATCCAGGATAAGAAAGACCTAATATCAAAATGCCACAAAAAAGACAACTAGGTCATTTCCTTGGCAATGAACTCCAGTACCAATGTCTCTGGGAAAACCCTATGATCCCTTACCAGGAGCTCCAACCCCCAGGCCACGGACCAGTCTGTGGCCAGTTAGGAACCAGGCCACACAGCAGGAGGTAAGTGGCAGGCAAGGAGCAAAGCTTCATCTGTATTCGCAGCCGCTCCCCAGCGCTAGCGTCACCACCTCAGCTCCACCTCGGATCATCAGGCATTAGATGCTCATAGGAGCCCTGGTGCCCAAAAGGTTGGGTACCACTTAACAAAGGCTCTGTGCCAATGGGAAAGACCTGGAGGCTGCTCTGGAATAGTCCTGACTTCTTCCTTAAGAATTACCTAACACACTTCACGTAGGGCTGACATGTGGCACTCAACACAGATCAGCTCCCTCAACCCCCTTTGAGACTAGAAAGAAACAAGCAAATGACTTGATAAAAGCTCAATAAACAAATATGCTTAGTATGACTGAGGAAAATGGGAAGTCTCGGCACAGAAAAAGAAGAAAGAAAAGTGCACATTATAAAAAGGAATATGCACAGAAAAGTAGAAAATACCATACATGCAGCTTATTTATGGTTAATAGCAGGTATTTGTTTTTAGTGCTAATAATCTAATTAGCAGTCAATCCGAGGCTTCCTTTATCATCAGCTGATCCATAATTACTGCTCCATGCTGAGTATTTCCCCGGCACATGATAGCTTTCAACTCCTCAGCACAAACAACCAAATAATTGGTGCTATTATGCTAGACGCAAGACTATTCCTCTCGGAAAGACGATGTGGGGAGTGTTTACCATCCACTATGGCCTCTGCATTTTCCGCATCTGTTGATCAGTTCCTCATTGTCCCCTCTTCAATCAGTCTTGAGGTGTGCCTAAAGCACCTGCACATTCCCCAGAACATGATACCATGGAGACTTCCTTTTTGAAAGTGTAACCCTGGGACCAGAAACACTCCCCGCCGTCTGTAGGAGGGAAGTATTCACAAGGGATGTCAAATGCGGAAAGCCCACAATATTTCCCTTTGGAAATGCAGTAAAGTTTTCTCTTTGACTATCGTTTTCAAACGACTTGTCCTGGAAGAGATAGCCTCTGATAGAACACTATTTCGTTCAACAGCTTCTCCTCTCAACCAGTGTGTGCAAGTCTGAGAAGCAGAACACAGGCAGGCTTTAAAGGCTGGTTGCTCGAGGGGAAGGATATTCAAGCCATCGCTTTCAAGAGACCAGATTCAATGCGACTGCAAAGAGGGAGAAGGAAGCGTGGGATGAGCGTGGTGAAGTGGAAAGAGCGTGGCTCTGGAGCCAGACACATCGGGTGTGGAATCCAGCTCGTCCACATATAAGTGGCATGACCTTAGGAGAGTCACTTAGCTTCCCTGAGCCTCGGTGTTCCTCATCCGGAAAATGAAGTGAGTAATGCCTACTGCCCAGAGTCGTTATGTAGACTAGATGCCTGACATACACATAGGAAGCACCTGGCACTTCCTAGGGACTCGGGTTGTTAGCTCTATGCTTTTTTTTTATTCCCCAGATGCCAAAAAAGCAATAATATAAATAAAAGAAGCTGGTTTTCCACAAGCCAGTAACTTATGCCATATAAACCCATTCTTTGCAATTTAGTCATCTACCTTTTACCTGTAAGCATAGAGTTCAGACCAGGTTCACTGTGGGGCAACGATACCGGCTGAAGTCCTGCTCAAGGTTCCCACCGTTCTGAAGGCTGGTGCCTGTATCACACCAGTTGTTACGAGTCTCCCTGTCTATAAAAGGGAATAAGACTTTAGAAATTGGAAAAACTTATCGGGACCTTTCTCCAAAGACACTCTTACTCAGGAAACAGAAACCAGTGACTATCAAAGGAATGAAAACTGCTACCTTAACCCCAAATGCGATACTAAAACCTGGAGTCAGAAGCCACACTCAGCTCAGATTGTCTCCTCTTGAAGTTTTCATTGAAGTGGAATACACAAACAGGAAAGAGCACGCCTTCAATCAATTTTCAGAGTGAACGCACCTAAGTAACCAGCACCAGATTAAAAAACGGAACAGTACCAGTTCCCCCCAAATGCCCCTTGCCCCCTTCTGTCACTAAACTCCCCCACAACCAGGGATCACCACGAACCTGACTTCCAACACCATAGCTTCTGTTGTCGTATGTTACACAAATGGAATCCCGCCGCCCTCGGGCTAAACCTGGCCTACCACCTGTTTTAGAACACCGTGCAAACTAAGAATGGGTTTTACAGTTATAAACATTTGAAAATGACGCCAAACGAAGAATGAGACTTCATGAGACGTGAAAAATATATGAAATTCAAATTTCAACGTGCATAATAAATAAAGCTTTATTGGAACACACTGACTCTCGTTCATTTACACACCATCTTTCACTCCACAACAAACAGCAGAGCTGACTGCTTACAACAGAAACTGTATAACCTAGAAACCCCAAAATGCTCACTATCTGGCCCTTTACTGAAAAAGTTTGTCGACTCCAAATTGAGTTCATGATAGTCACTGAAATATGGACACATTTCAGTTGGATTTACAGGTAGGAATGAGTTGCAAAATCATAGGTATATACATATGTTCAGCTTCAGTAGACACTGCCAAGAGGTTTTCCAAACAAAAATATGCTCAATTCTAAGAGAAAAGCTAAAACCTGGAGCAGAAACCAAAATCTTATTTAACAATGAACAGGGAGGACTATAGGGAGTTGATCTGATCCAGAATTGAGCATATGATTAGGAAACCATCGGGGCCTCCAAGTGGAGAGGAAAAACATCAAAGTCATCTAGATTTATATTTCTTTCGTTCTGATTCCAAGCACTCTTTTTTTTCTTTTTTTGCAGGGGGTGGGTATTATAAAACATTTATCTATAATTAATGAAAACTAACAAACTCTGCTTCCACAAATCTTGAAATTTTGTTGTTTGGATAAATCCTGACTGGTTTACCATTCACAATCCTCGCAATGCTAACAGACTGGTGCCCACCATCACACCCTCATCCTTGTACGAGAAACAGTTTCAAACATAATGCCTCACTTGGATGAGCACCCGTAACGTGGCCACCACAACATGACCCGATTCCCTCATCACACATCCTCTTTAAAGCCCCCTTTACTGTTGCCATGCTCAGTAGAAGTGGACAAGTCATGCTTCGGCTGGGCATCTTGCAGTAGAGACTGACTCATTCAGGCCACCACCAAAACCACCACCGTGAGCCCTCTGGTAGTCCACCTGAATTGCAGACAAAATACCCAGGAAGACCCGGGCAGCCTCCCGATTTTACGCTTTCATAAGTCTAAACATATAACGTGAGCAGCAACTACAGCACTCACCAGCCTCCAAAGCAGCCCCAGAGCCGCTGAGCCCTGAACGGGGCCGAACAAGCAGTCCATCACCACAGAGCAGACTGAACGGAGCAGTCACCCACCCATGGGCCTTCAAGGCTAAACAGCAGGACCAGGCAGAGTGCCCTCTGCCGTCGAGACGAGAGGATCTCAGGTGATGCTTCTGCCTTCTACTTCCTGGGAGACGTTTCTCCCCACACACATCCGTCCGCCTTGCATTTCACATAGGCTGTATTAAGTTCTCTCAAATGACATTTTTCCTCTTGGAGGGGAACGGCGCCTGATTCTATAAGGATCGCATTCATCACGAAAGGGATTCCAATCAACAGTTTCTGTGTTAATTGCACAATCCTGTTGACTTCTAAGTTGAGCAGCCTGGTGCACGACAGCCAGCCTCATTTCCTGCTGTCAAACTCCAGGCGGCAGGCGGCATGTGGCTGGTCAGCTCAGGTTCGTCGAATAAGGGCAGAGCCAGTGCATACCACAGGACCGAGGGGTGGGAGACCCTCTCTCCACTTCTCCTGCAACCCTGAGTCTGCCACTCTAACGCAGCATCATCCTACAGCAGAAGGCAGTGTCCTGCAGAACAGTTCTCTAATGCTCGCAGGTGGGTTAAGCTTGGCCTACCCTGGAAGAACACCTAAAGGCCACCCAATCCCCCAGACCCCCAACTCGAGGCAGATTTTATGTTTCCCTTAATCCACTTCTCAATTCCCTTCTCAGAAAAGCCGTGTTGGTGTTTAATCAAAGGTAGAGGATCATTTCTCAGCAAAAGCACTCGATTTCTGTCCATATGAAAATACACATATAATACATTCATAGATAGGAAAGGAAGCTAAACAGAAATTGAGCATGGCCATAATACAAACAGCTCGTGCTTTATGGGCAAAAGAATAAGTTCAAGGTCACTCACTTGTTAGGTGAGCTCGCCAGTCTCCTCCCCTTATCACCTCCCCTTCGCCAAACTTCAGAAAATGAGAACAATAACAACACCCACCTCGCAGGGTTGCAGGAAGGATCAAATAAGGCATTTACGAGGAAAAACGCTCTGTAAACTGTACCACATCCTACAAAGTGGTAGAGGAAAGAAGCTACCTCTCATCGTCCGGTTCCTGATTCACTTTCAATCAGTCAACTCTTTCAGGCCTGGTCCTCTCCTGATGAAGGCCACAGCCCACCATAAAGACTGGAGTCAATTCAGGCACTCAGCTGGCAGACACCGACTGGTCATCTATTAACAGCCAATTATCTGGGTGGCTTCATTAATCCGCGGGCCACGTGGTCTGATCTCCCTACGATCCTCGGAAACAATGAGCCTGAAATACAGGCGCCAGCTAATTTTTCAATGGCCATCAAGGAATTTGGCGTCCATTATGCTTACATGTTGCAGCTGCGAGTGATGGGCACATAAATATTGATTAGACCAGTCTCTGTGGCTGGGGGTGGGGGAAGATAGAGAGAATGAATGATTAGAGTGTTCTCAGAGGAACAGGAGAAGCAACATAAATCTTTAGCCTGGACCATAGGGGGCAAAAAAAAAAAAAAAAACTCTTAATTTCTAAATCTCAGTGAAGACAAAGAAAAGGGGCAGTTGCCTCTCTGAAGAAAGCTGGTCAAGATGGGGCAGTCATAGCAGCTCTGTTTCCCACTCCCTCCTGGTCTGGAACGAGATGTAAATCGGGTTTAAACAACGGGATCATTAGAAAGGAGGCAGCTGGGTTGGTGTTCTCTTCCTCTTGGCATTCAAATCCAAAGGCAGGAACATGCGAGTGTGTCGCTCTTCCCTGCGTTTCCTTGAAAGATCTCTGTAGTGCTTACAGTTAAGAAGACAAGTGACATGAGGAGAATTTAATTATTTTTTTGAGTGCCTCATCTTGTCTCCCGGAAACGTTAGGCAGAAGAGACTTTGTACTTGAAAATCAGCATCGGCCAGGAGGCAGTGGGTCAAATGGCTCCTTAATTCCTACAAAAAGGGCTCCTGACCTAAGGGCAGCTGGGCAGAATGGTTCACGGTGGCCCAGAGAGGCTGCCTTCCTCCTCCAGAAAGAACTCCCTCTGAACGCAGAGCAGCAGCAAGACTCGCTGCTCCTGACCTTGGCTGGAACCTGCTGGGCAGTCCTGGGCTCCTGTCCCTCCAGACTTCTTCCTGGAGCTTCTGACCAACCGCCCTGGGGCTCTCCGCCCTAGACCCCCAGAAGCTTGTCAGGAGATGTGAAAAAAGGGAAGGAGGAAGAATGTGAGGAAGGGAGCGATGGGGAAGAAAAAAACAGGAGGGAAGAGGATTCCTTTGGCGGCACATAAATTTCTCACGCCGTAGAGATCTCCTCCTCTCTCTCCCTCTCAGCTCCTACTGTTCATTAGGTCCTGTGATGGCAGCAGCTGCTGCCAAATGCAAAGACTGCTGCCCCGGAAGGTCGCATCAGGCCATTTATTCTGAAATTCCAAAATACCAGAGCCAGCACATTTCAGGAGCTTCTGCAGAATTCCCCAGGGCACCGGTGTGTGCGTGTGTGTGCGTTCTTAAGTAACCCAAAGGGGTTCTTTCTTAATCAGCTCAGCATCTGAGGACTCGGAGACTGATTTATTCTTTGGTTAATCTAGCGTTTCTGGTAAAATAATTAAAAGATAAGTAATAGACACAGAGTATCTGTGGCATGATTATTTATAGCCGTGAGGTCTCACTTCAGAGTTATTCACAAGCAACCCGAAACGACTCAGACGGCTGGCAAAGCAAGTGGGAGACGAGGGGAGCTGTGTCATGCTGCTCCCACTTCACAGCTGAGAAGACTGAGCCCAGAAAAAGGCTCTGCGTGGTCCCTGGCACTGCCAACGCCAGAAAGAGACGCCTGGGCCACCGCGTGAGTAAGACGACCCAGAAGGAGAAAGCATCAAGTGAGGTCAGACTCCTCACCTCCTGACTCGTGAACAGTGTGAGTCCTTGAGGTTCACATGAGGAGGAAGGCTGACCACCTGGCTCAGGATCACAGCACGCACGTGGGACGAGTCAGCCACCAGCTGTAGAGGCCACGGGACACAGCCAGACTCACTTCCCCAAGCAGATGGTGGGTCGATGATGCTGGTCTCTGGGGTGGGATGTGCAGAAGCCGTGGCAGGGTTCACCGGGTCCCCTTAAGAGAGGAGCTGGGAATTTATCCCGGCTTTCTAATTGAGATTCTTTCACCTCACAAAAAAATAAAAAATAAAATAAATGCATGGGGGACGTTGAGATGCTCTGGAAGAGCGACAAAGCTGTAAACCTCAGAAACTAAACAAGGGCACAGCAACACACTTCTTCAAAATGTGATCCTGGGTGCCTGGAAATGGATGAGACTGGGAGGTTGGAGATGGGAGGTGTGGGAAAGGATGCAGGCAGCATAGTACGTGACCGGATAATATGTGGACCAGGCCGTGGGGAAATCCTGGGCCTTAGGCATAAGCCAACGCAGCCACATTCTGTCCCTGTTCGGGTTATAAGTGACCTCTGATGAGTGGAAGTTAACACTTTTAAGTGATACAAACATATGAGCAACCTCGAAAAAGGGGAGTCCCTAGACAGGCTGGGGAGGCTTGTGACAGGAACATTAATTTCTCTTCCCTTCCTGGTTTTGCTCCTTTGTCTTCTCTGGTCTGAGGGTATCATCTGTGCCTCCAGGTACATTCGAAACAAGACTTCCTGGTCTTTGTTTCCAAAAGCACCAGACTACTTAGGGGAACAAGGGTTTAGGGAGGGAGAGAGAGCTCCCCACACTGACTCAAAAGGATTCCCTTCAAACAGATCCAAGAGTCCCTGGGACAGGGCCCCGCCATGGGAATCTGGGGAGAGTGCTGGCTGGGAAAGCCATCTGGGACATGGGTACAACCCAGGGCTGGCAAAAGTAACCCAGGGCAAAGAAATTCCCACTAGCTTGGAAGGTGGTGGGGATGGAGGTAAGCTCAGGGTTGTTTTAAAAAACAAAAAACAAAACAGCTTGTTGGTGTCTAGAAAGCAAAGGCTTGCTATTTCTTGAATATCTAAAGTTCCAATCTTGTTCTTTCATATGTCCCGGCCTCTCACAGCTGCCAGGAAACACCATCCCCCCACCCGCTTCAGGAACCTGCTGGAGGGGAAATCAGCACAGCACCCAGCTCAGACACCAGCTCACACCGCAGCCAACGAAAGGATAAACATTTCTCTGATAATAGGCTACTTTCGGTCATGCCAGAGTAAAAATTCCCTGGACAGAGTCCAACATGCATGTGCTGAGCATCAGTAGATTCGTAGGGTCTCTCTCTAAAACTCACGATTTGTTTAACGGGAGACATTATCTACTGAATGAGAAATAAAATAACGGTGTCATATACTTAAGGCGTTTGCGGTGCGCATGTGACAAAAGAGACAAGCTCTTCTCTAACAGTGTTTGCTATATTTCTAGTTCAGCACAGATACATTTACATGGGCCCAAGGCACTTTGTTCAAAGTCCTTACATTTCCAATAGTTTCCTCACAAAGGATCCCCAGACTTCACATTCTTTGGCTTTTACTAAACCCTCAGCCCCTGGACTACATTTAGTTTCTAGGAAATAGGAGACAGGTTGCTGGGGTTTTGTTTGTTTGTTCGTTTGTTTGTTTAGTTCTTTCATTTATTGTATAGTTCTCTGAATGGCCAACAACTAAATGATGGGGGAGAAAAAAAAATGTATTTCAGGTACTCCTTAGTAGTACCATATTTATGGCTAAAATAGAGTTTGAATTAAGATACCAAACGTGTTACAAGATTTTCAATTAGGAATTAGAGCTTTACTGAATTTGGAGGTGGGGGACCAGGTAAAGGAATAGAATCAATATTAAAAAGTCAGATTTAAAGAAATCTTTACATGCGCTTCCTGAAACTTAAGAAAATAAATAAATCACTTTAACCAGGAGTGCAGCGTGCCTTCTCCACACCTCTTGGATTGTGACTAGACATAGGTTTTATTTTATTATCAGGCTCGCTTTGGAGATCTCATCACAAGGAGAATGAAAATGTTTCCTAACACTGTGAGGAAAGGAGCGTAAGGCCTGGGAGCCCAGAACTGGAACCTATAGTGGACCCCAGTGAAGGCAATTTGCTGCACAGAATTTAAAAGTTGGGAGGTCCCCGGGCCAGAGCTCCTCACCACAGCCCTCTCCTGTCTCCAATACCTCCACCATCCAAACTTCCTTAAATATTTTTAAGGGAAAGGAGCCCACTTGCTTTGGAAAATAAGCAGACCCCCCGCCCCACACACACCACAGCAGGAAGAAGCGTAGGCAGGATGAAAACTTCCCCGAGGCTTCCACATGTCCAGTGCAAGATGTCTCTGTGTGGCTATGCACGGGCATTTCCTAGGAAAACCTGGGATACCCAACTCATTCAAAAACTGAGTTTTTTATTTTTCTCTACAACAGACAAATGACCCAGGAAATGTCCAAATTTCTAGTGCTGAGGAAACAATCTCTGCCCTGGCAAATGGTTTCTAAACCAAAGGTGCTACAACTGCCTAAAACCATTGGGTACAACCTCCCATGGGAGGAGCCTCCCCTGCCCCTCATGGCTCCTTCCAAGGGCAGAACAGTAGTTCCCTGAGATGGTTCCCCCACAAATCACACCAGCTCCCCTGGGGCTCTCCACAGGCAAGTGTCTAGGGTTGGGCCACAGAAGCACTGGAAAGTGGGTTGGGGAACCCACACTGTAAACATCCCTAACCTCACCCCATCACCCACAAGTGCAGACCCAGGGCATGCACACAGCACAGCAGCATGGAAGGCGCATGTGGGTGAGCAGTTCCCAGAAGGATCCCACTCCATTCTTGTCCCTAACACTGCCATTTAATAACCGCCTTGTTCTCATGGGCCAACTGTATAACTTCATTTCTCAGTCTTTTCTGCATAAAAGTATTATCTGCCTTATTCGGTGACTGTAGAGATTAAATGAGCTGATAGATGTGAACTGGAGTTTGTGAATTTGAAAAATACTGTCCAAGGGCTAGCTATGGTCATGTCACATGAGTGCACACTCTCACGCAAGCTCGGTCCACCAGGAACTCGAGAAGAATGAAATCATGCAGGCATTTGTGCATGGGGCCAACAACAACAACAAACAACAAAATCAACACTTAATATTCTCTATCTGGCTCCCCAATGCCATCGTCATTATGCTGCTTCAGACTCACATGGAGACTTGTGAAGATACTGATTCTAGGACCTTCTTCCAGACCCACAGCATCACCATCTCTGCAGTTAACCCCAAAACGTGTGCAGTTGACAAGCTCTCCAGGTGATTCTAACATGCAGGCAGGTTTGGGAACCAACTGTACGCCTTTGGACAGGACATGCAAATTTCCTATACTACAGACTGGTCATGGGAATACAATTGTTCTGGTGATGAGATGGGATCTGTCTTTGCCTCTCCACCTCTCTTCTCAGATACATATACGCTAAGATGCAGAGGGGTGCCATCCACCAAACACATCTGACACATATGTAGAATCAGAGAATGACACACACGAGTGAAAAACAGAAAGGAGAAATATACTAACAAAAAAAGCACCTAATAATAAATGATGTCAAGATTCTAAAAGTCTATGGAATTTGTGGTTATAAAGGATACAGAAATGGGGGCAGGGATTAGATGTTAAGACAAAGAGCAAGTGGTTGAAACTAGGATCCCCCCTCTTCTGGAGTGCTATGTCTGAGCTCCTGATGTTAGACCACTCCTGAAACCACAACCCACGAGTCATTTGTTTGTAATTCTGCCTCGACCAGGACCTTGTGAGAGCCCCCCCACACACACAAAGGGCAGGGGCACACATTGTGCTCATCCCAGCAACCCCCACACCCAGCACAGAGCCTGGCATATAGCTGCATTCATTACATATACGCGTGTTCAGCACACGCCAGGACAAGAGACAAGCAAGGAAGGGGGACGAAGTGCACAAAGACGGAAACGTCTCTTGTCCCAGATCCCTGGTGGAAACTAAGAATTAGTAAGCTTCAGGTAATGAGGTTCAATGCAAAACAGAGAGTTCGTGTCCCCGCGGGAATCATTAACTACATCACAAGAAGCAGCACCACTCGAGGCAAAAGGGGGAAAGCTCTCCACCTCTAGGGCACATCTGAAGTGAATGACAAAATTAATCCTGCGCTCTAAAGGCTGTTTGAAGTCGCCAGTCTGACCTCGTCACCTCCCTGCTTAGCACCACCCCCAAGGCCCCACAGCACCCACAAGGTCCTGCCCAACATGACCCTTATACACCTCCTCAGCTTCATCCCTGATGTCTGCCACCTGCTTTATGCTCCAATTATGTCAAACTCACACAACGTGCTGTGTCATTCCGCCGAGCCTGTTCGGTGCAGTTAACCTCTACCTGGAATGCCCTTCTACCTACCGGCAAACCTACTGTTCATCCTCAACACAGTTAAGTCCTCCTCCTCCAGGAAGTCCCCAGGCTCCCACAACACCTAGTGCATTGAGACGCTCTTGGCCCTCAGCACATTATATGGTCCTGATCCACTGATGAGCAAATCCTCCACCCCAGAGAGTAAGTTCTGCATCTCTGTACCCATAGCACCTAGCACAGCACCTGGCACAGAGCCGACCATAAAAGAAAAAAAAAAAGTTGGTGGAACTGAACCAAGCATCAGCAAGATTCCAAAACGTAAGTGCCAGAAGTTAAAGGGGGATCTGAGAGGCACCTGGAGGCAGTGGAAATACTCTGCACATCCAAGGTCGGAGTCAAATCAGCAGGGACCTAAGGCAAGGAACTTAAAAGACCCAACCTGTTTCCTGACCTTTGAAATAACGATAATACCAGACCAACTCCTACAACTGCCTGTGAAGAAGCGCCCACGAGGTGACCTGGCACACCTTAGTGCGGAGACTCCCCTCTCCCTGTCCCCCTAGTTTTCGGTCTCCTGCGTTGGACCTTAAGCTCCCCCAGGGGCTTCCTTCCTCCCAGGCCCTGGAGGACTGCTCGGGACCCAGTGCATAAATGTTTGCAGCCTGGCTGGTCAGGGCACCCCGAAGCCTCCTTGTGCATCCCACCGCCAGGTCTGAGGGAGAGGAGGAGACGGGCCAGGAGGTCTGCATGGGAGGGGAGGGCCTGGAGGGAGACCCTGCTGGCTCCGGGCCCGCTGGGCAGGCAGGAGTGGGGGGAGATCCCTGCGTCCCATTTCCCCGCGAGTCCCCAGCAACCACCAGGCGACTCTTCCTCAGGGCTGTTCGGGGCGCATTCCCCTTCCGAGGCCGCCGAGAGGGCTCGGGGACCTGTTCCCGTCAGGGGTGGCGACCGCCAGGGCGGACCCAGGGGCGCCCCCCGGCAGCCGCCCGCGAGGCACCTGCGCGCGCGGCGCACCCCGGGGCTCCGGCCTGGGCGCTGAGGGACGGCGGGGGGGGGGGCGGCCCGCGACCCTGCCCCTCCCCCGCCTCGCAGTCGCGGGGTGCACGCCCCCCCACTCCGGCGGGCCCGCCCGCGGCGCCCCTCGGCGGCGGGAGCCCCGCGCGCCGCCAAGTTGCGAGCCTCGCTCCGCGGCGAGTGCGGAGGGGCCCCCCACAGCCTCCTTTTTGTAAAAAACCCAGGAATATCACGCACGGCGCCCGGCCCGGGGGGGGGACCTGCTCGCCACGCTCCACGCCCGCCTCGGCCCGGACCCCCGCGACCCCCTCCCCCCATCCCTCCCTCCTCCCCCCAGAGAGACCCGGCACCTTGGGGGTCGGCGCTTCGGGCGCCGCCGGCGCCTCCAACTTCCTCTTGCTGACCCAGAAGAGCAGCAGCGCGGCGATCCAGAGCACCCCGAGGACGGGCAGCGCCAGGCGGCGAGGCAGGCGCCGCATGGTCCGCGCCCCGGGCCCCCCCTGGCGGCGGGGCCCCCGCGAGCGCCCGGGCCCGGGCCGGGGCCGGGCCCCGCCCTCTTCAGCCGGGGCGGGGCGGGGGTGCGGGGCGCCCCCCCGGGCGCGGCGGGGACGGCCGCGGGGCACCCCGGCCGGACACCTGCTCCGCCTCCCCGGGAGCTGCGGCGAGGGGAGCGGACTCGAGCTGTGGGGGGGGGAGGCGTCCGAGGCTGGGCCCAGCACCCCGGGAGGAGCAGAGGGGGGACGGGGGAGGGAGCGAGGGGGCAGGGCGGGGCGCTCGGAGCGGGGTGCTGCTGTGGGGCCGCCGCGCCGAGCGCCGGGCGCAGCTCCGGGACTGCTGGGGGGGCGGGGCGGGAGGGGGATAAGGGGCGGGCCCGGGGCATCCGCGAAGCCTCCACCCCTGCTGGGACCCAAGGCGCAGCCCGCATCCCTGGGAGGACTTTCCCGCTCTCCGCAGGGGCTGCACGTGGCGCTCACCCCCAGCCCCGCCCCCCGTGCACCCCCAACGCGCACCCGCGCGAAGCCGGCACTAGGGACCGAGCACGCCGGGGGTGCTCCCCGCAGCTCGGGGCCAAGGCCGAGTTCAGCCAACTCCCCAGGGTTTCTCTCTGCCCGCCTGCACGCAGGCAGGTGCCTGGCAACTTTTTCTGCTTAATGGAACGCTGAGCTGCTCTAAATTTAACTTTAAAAAATAAAAAAAAATCCTTTTAAAAATTAAGGCATAGTTATCCCCCTTAAGGGTTTCTCTCCCTGGAAGCATTAGAGCTCGGTGCAACAAAGGAAGGGGGTGTTCAAAGTTGAGCCAACCGTGTGGGGTTCTTGGAAAGTGACCCTGGGCAGGAGGATTCTAGGTGCAGACGGTTGTCTTGCAAAAGCCCCCTATTCCCAAATGCCTTTGGGAAGTGCAGATCAAAATTACTTGGGTCTAGAGGCAGAGCAGATTCTGAATCGGATTCCCACGTAGGCCTCAGCTGGGCTGGTACAGTGGTGCTCTCACTGGCTAGGGGGTCCTGACCCGGCTCAGCCACACTAGCGGGATGAATCTTGGGCAAGGCATTTACCTTCCTCAACCTTAGATTCCTCATCTGTAAAATGGGGAAGATAATACCTCCTGTGACAAATGAGTGGATAGTTGTGAAAGCTGCATGCAAGGTGCTGGTGTTATCTGATCATTTGATAGCTCAAAGAGAAGAAAAAACCTTGCTCTGCCTGGGAACAGTGGCTGCCAGAACTATGCCATTTTAATAGCTGCAGCCTTAGTTGGAGGGATGCTTATCTCATCTAGTTGCTCGGGAAGGTGAGGATGATGTACCTACTACTGTAGCCACCATCCTCCCATCCCCTCCCTGCAGAGCTCAGCATAGTAGAAGCCTCCATACACTATGGGAAATGGGGCTCTGAAATTCATTCCCCTGTATTTGGTGCCTTGCCTTTCAGCCATAGGGTAGTCCTGCCTCACAGCCCCAAAGAGTTCTTGGCTAGGCTGTAGGTAAGAAGTTTTTGGTTAGAAACAGGTGTTAATCAAATAGCTCAGAAAAGCTCAGTATTCTTGTCAGCCTTTCACAAGATTCAGCTGAACTCTCAGACCACAATACAAAACCCTAGGGGTGATTCAGGATTCGCCTTCATTAGAAATCTATGCACTGAAAGGATGAGGTAGGCTCCCTAACCATCACTCTGGCAGGGCAAAGGTTCAGGTAGGTAGATTACCATCATGGGAGGGGAGGGTGAAAGGAAACAAGAGAACTCATCCCTACAGCATCTTCAGCTGCCTGGATCTCTTCCAGGAGCCTCAGCCTGGACCTGCAGACTTGGACCTGCAAAGCGTTCTGAAGCAGGCTCGGTAGGGGACCCCCAGGCAAGCTGCTGAGACTGTCGGCTCCAGGCAGGAGCTGCAGCACCATAGTCCATTGCTCAGCGCTTTGTGATACTGCTTCTGAGTAACAGATGGCAGGCAGTTACACAACACCACCGCCAAGCTTTCGAGATGGAGCAGCACCACACTGCCTGCTGCCAAGGGGCTAGGTGCTTCATTTTAACTGGCATCTGGGGAAACCAAGGCCCTGGGTTTCCCATAACAGCTCCAAGCAGGGCCTGCAATGCCTAGGAGGGCAAGGATTGCCTTCCAAGGTGCATGCCTCTCAAAATCACTATTTGGTCCTCCAGTAAAGTGGAAAAGATTTCCTGGGCCCCTGAAAGCTGTCAGGGGAATCCATTTTTGCCAACTGTCCAGCCAAAAGGCGTACTAGTTGGGGTTGCCAAACCGGCAACTGTTGTTAAGATTGAAATCAATTACGGATGGGACTTCAAAGCCAGGTGAGTCTCCACACAGGGGCCAGCCCTGTAGGTCTCTCGCAGGATTCAGCCTATCCAGGGGTCCCCCACACTCTGACAGATATTTAAAACTTTAATAACCAGCTTAAGTAATGCAGAGCACAGTTGATCCCAGTGGGGGATTAGCTATCACTGGCGATTAATCCAACTACTTTTTTTCTCATCACAGCCTATACGGGGAGGAGAAGCTCCCAACAAAAGATTTAACATGGCAGGAAGTAAGAAAAAAAAATACGTATGCTCTGAATTATGTATATCCTGGTGCCCTAAAATGGATTTCTCTCCCTCGTCTTGATTTTCTTGAGCCAGTTTCTCATTTCTCTGGGTCTCAGTTTCCTCATCTGTCATGTCATGCCCTCTGGAAAACCCTTCTAGCTCACTCGTCCAGACTTCTAACCTTCTTTGTCCCTGTATTAGGATTTTTTTTTTTTTTTTTTTTTTTTTTTTTTTGCCACTCCTGTAGCTGGCAAATCCTGTGTGAGCTGTTCTCCCCTTGCAGCCGAAGACATTAGAGAGCGAATTGGGTATTGGAGCAGATGTGAGTCATTCATGTTAGTATAAAAACTATGGAATAAAACCCATTATGGCCTCGGAAAGCTGTGTAAAGCAGCATATGGAGCGAATGTAAGCTGGAAACGGGAGGAAGCTGTGAAGTCCAATGCAAATGCTCTCCAGTGGCTTTTGCTGGGGCTTTTCACACTTGCTTCTCGGTTCCTTTCGCTGTCCTCCTGTCACTCTCACTCAGCTCGCTGCAGAGGCTGCAGCCCTTTGTTCCTTTAAGATCAGATGCCCCAATTCTGCTCTCTGCCCACTGCGGGGTGACTTCAGTGAAAGTATGCGGGTGCACGCGTGTCTGCCGTCTGCATGCTTATTGGACCTGTCACCACCAGCAAGACACCCTCTGTGCCAACCTAATGAGATTTCACCCACGGAGGCCCAAAAGCTTTCTGTTGAGGATTTTTCCCTTCTGGGCCATAGGGAAAGGTAACCCGTAGCAGGGCACAGTGCTGAGATGAGGCAGACCCAGGCCAGCCCTGCACCGCCAGGGGGCTCTCGCAGCGAAGGGAACAGTATCAGGAATTCAGACATGTCTGTCTGTCTTTACTCCACAGTCATATCGACACAAGTCCTTGGGCTAATCCCTGCAGTCTGCCCTGTTCAAGTTCTCCGACTGTAGATAATGCATCGGCCCCCTTTTCCTCTGTGTTCCTCTCCCTTTTCTTCTCTTTGCCACTGTAGATTCTGCCCAAACCACATGCCCTGAGTCTCCTGCAAGGCCTCCTTATAACGTGAGAGAGAGAATAGTTTAGGCTGCGTGGTAAATGAGAAGGAGCTATTACCAACCTGCTAACCTCCTCTCTCTGCCACATGGGTTCGTCTTTGTCAAAAAGAATAAAGCCAGCCAGCTTTTCCTCTTATCTTTGATGAGTAGCTGAGTGGCTTTATCTAAGGAATCTGAGAGTCACCTTTCTGGATCTTTCTCTACCCATTAAACAACTTCTTTCACTATTCCACTTCCCTCTACCCTTCCCCTCCTCTTTTTCTTAGGCACCAGTGTATAATTTGCTTCCCGGAAAAGGACTCATATCTTTGCATTTCAAAAGCCTGCTTCTTTCTTTCATTGTTCAAAATGCCCCCAAACTTTCTTTGTTCTTCTCTCAAATGCCAAGTGTAAAGCTTACTATTGTTGCAATGATATGTCTTTGCTGGTTGTGGAAAGTGGTTTCATCTTCAATGGTGGTGTCCTGAGGTAACCTGAGTCATGCAACCAACCAACACATAGAAAATGCAAATTTCTAGTAACATGAAGGGGTAACCCAATTAGCTTAAAGAAAAGTAGAGGAAAATTCTTTAAGCTGAATTACCTAAAAGGGTATCTGGAAGAGGAGAGTCCAAACACAAGAAGAAATGGAGAGATCCAAAGATAGTGTCATTTACTTTCCATGTCTCATATTTCAGACAGCCAGGGGTGACACCACTTGCATCATCTCTGAGCACCTGAGGCAGTTCTTCTTGGTAGGCTTAAGCTGGATCCCAGGACAACTTCCTGTGGCCAATGGCAAATTTTATAATCAAGTCATTAGTAGGTGTTGCACGTTGAGCAGGGTGACCACACACCCCAATTTGCTTGGGGCAGTCTTGGTTTATTCCTGTTTTCCTGGCATAATTATTAACAATACCCATTTTTTAAGAAATTCTTATTTTAGACAATAAATTAGATGGCCATTCTAATGGACCAGAGAAATTTCAGTGATGTTGCTAAAAGGACGACTGACTTCCTAAGTGACTAAAAATATGCATCTTTGCTGTTAAAGCTCTTTGAGTATGTACTGAGTTTGGGATAGCCTGAATGTTTATGTAGGGCACTTATTTGAGTAAATGATATTCAAGACATTTATTTAAAAAAGAAACCATGTGGACAAATTGAACTAGCTTTAAATGGAAAAGAATTGTGTTGCTCACATCAGTCAATGGCTACCTGATCTCATCTACCCAACTGAAGGCATTTTACCCGCCTGGCAACTCACATATCCCAGGAAGCAGCCAGGTTTCTGGCACAGGTGTCTCTTCAAAGAGCAGGGGCTTCCTGACATCAGACCCTAATTATTCTTCCAACCATCTCTTTCTCTCACCCACATACCACATATGCAGGCCATGGAAGTCACACGAATGAGTAAAATGGGATGCGATCAGAGAACCGACAGCATAAGCACAATGATAACAATAGAACTGACATTCAGTCTTTGTGATGAAGACACAGTAGGGTGTGCTGGGGTCCACGTAGGACTCACAAAGAAGCGGCTGCAAATGATCATTGCCAGTGTAGATAAAGTGGTGCCAGAGTGTTCCAACTTCTCAACAGAAGCAAAAGTCCAAGTAACTATGTGAAATTTACTGGATTTAAACTGTCATTAACTAATTCAATTCCAATTCCCACCCCCCAAAATCAGGTGGGCTAAACTAAACATGTCTGTAACCTGGATCCATCCTGATGCTTGCCAGTTTACAATCCATACCTCAGCCACAAGTGTTTTAATAAGCACGGAGATTTCCTATGGTACCATCATCCTACTAACTCGGAGCAGACATACCCAGCTAAGGTTAAGGGGAAATTGTGGGTCAGAAGGAGCCTTGGAGACTGTCTAGTTCAATGCTCCTTATTTTGTAATGGAGGAAAGCAGAGCCCAGAGCAACTACATGATCTGAGAAACTACATGACCTACCTACAGCAGGACAAAAAGTTCATTAGTAACTTGAGTTATAACTCACCTACCCAGACCCCTCAGTTCTCCAAGTGGCATCGTTCACTAGTCTTAACAGACCACGTGAAATAGGGAGCTGAGACGTTTTGGGGGACTTTTAAGCCCAGAAGCTTCCAGGTAATCAGCAAAGCAATCAACAAATACAGGGTGAGCATAGATTCTGGGCAATTTGCAGTGAGCAGTACAAATAAAATAGAAGGCCGGTTGACTTAACAGCAAGGAGAAACCAGATCCTGTAGCACTCAAACCTGCATCCTAATCACTAGCTCTTCAAGAAAGTGTGAGCTGGTGTTTAGGATGCAGACTTGAGTTACAAGACCTAGTCCCTCCTCGCTGTTGAGTTTCCGTGGAGTAATGACCTGAGTCCCAGGTGGAGAAGTTTTGGTCAACCTGAGAAATAGCTACATTGCAGCAGGAAAGTCATTTTTGTAGCCATACTCTGCACCTGTCTTCAGTCACCCTCTCTAAATGCTGTACAAATACTAATTAAACATAATTATTTGAAAGGTGCTTTTAGCATTTTACTCATCTGGGCTGCCTCAGAAGGTAGTATTGATATCATTGCCCATTGGCAGAACGCTGTTTTTTAAAACAAAAGCCCCTTCCCTTTTGTAGTTTTCCACATGCAGACAATTTATTTCACCCATCTTCTGGCTATTTCACCTTTTCTGTCATCATTTTCATGAGACAAGTGAAAATAATATTTCTCTTGTGCCCCAGAGAGCCAAATCCCTTTTTGTGTCTTGAGCCAAAGAAGCGGGTTTGAGTGATAATAGAAAGAAGCCTGATGAACGGTGCTAGCACAAATCCTCAGGGAGAAATAATGCATCTCTTTGGAAAAAATAGCTTATACTTATGAGATAGGAGATTTTCAATTTATAAAGGTTTTCTATTTCCTTTGATTGCCAGGATAACTGCATTCCAGAAAGGTTAGGCTTCTCGTAGGTAAGACAGACCTACCTGCCTCTGGGATCTGGAATGTAGATCCAAAGCGATGAGTGATAAGCCTGCTCTTCACCTGCTCTTCACACCCTGGGCTGCTCCCCAGGGGTTTTGAAGCACTGTAGAGCAAAGGGTTAAAATCCATTACCCCGAGAGATGGCAAAGTTCCTCTCAGTGATTTCTTCCCCAGTCACTGCTCTCAGGCCTGAATTCCAAATTGATTTCCTTAATAACTATTAAAGATCTTTTTAATTAAACCAGGCATCCTCTCCCTCGGCAAACTTTTCTTGATGACATCTCTGGTTAATTAAAGGTTTAAGCTGCAAAGATGTATATTACATAAGAACAAGGGAAGCTGCTTACGGTGTGCCAGTGGAGGGCCCTGCTGGTTCCTACTGCAGCAGGAAGCTCCAGAAAGTGTTAATAATAAAGATGGTTGTGTGAGGGAAGAGGGGTTAACTTTTCTGTTTCCTGAGCTTCAATTTCTCCTTTCCGGCTGGCTGAATAAGTGTTCATCAAGTGCTTTCCATTAAAAACATCATTCATTTTGATCATAATTCACTGATGCTGACAAAACATTTTTACCTTTTCATCCAAAATTCCTGAGGAAGTGGATACATTTCTTAAACCGAGACCAACAAATAAAGGCCTCTTTTCACCCATCGATGAAAAGCAGCCACCTCTACAATAGAAAGTAGCAGGTTCTCACAAGAAGGGGGAAATACTGTGTATGTATCTGCAATAGTAAATTACTCTGATCCGTATACCTTCTTTCTCCCAGTTCATTTTTTCAGTTTTTCTACAGAACCCCTCTTTTAAAGTGGTAGAGCAGGGTAAAGTGTTCAAGATGTCATTGAAGAACAGGACTTTTCTTCCTGCAAAGTTAACCAGCCCTTCAGTTGGGAATCAAACCCACGGCCTTGACTTTGTGGTCACGATGGCCAAAAACAATGAGTCTCAAACCTGGATGCACATGAGAATCACCTCGGATTGCTGTTAGTTAAATCAGAGGCCTGTGTCTAACTCCAAACCTGCTGGATAATGTTTCTAGGCATCCAATTTGGGGAACCACTGGTCCAATCAAGTTGAGTCGGTGTCACTTCTAGGCCTGCCTGGAAATGAGAACGGTAGCCTACTATTTCAATATTTTAGTTTTATAGATGACTCAGACAGGCAAAACAAAGCAAGGGGAAATAGAACCTCACGAGTATTGCTGAGGAAAAAAGGCTCCAATTCTTACAAGACATCAAAGAAGGGGATTAAAAAGATTTTTCTACTTACACGTTGTCATTAGACAGTGGCTCACAGCTCTAGATCAGTGATCCTCAACTCATTAGAGGGGATCAGAATCACCTGGAGAACTTGCTTTCATAATCATTTTATTGTAAAATTTTCAAACATACGGAAGGATAGAATGATAGTCTACTCAACAGCCACACAGGTAATAGACCTACCACTTAGGTTCAAAACTTAACATTTTGCCATTTTTATGTGTGTGCATGTGTGCCCGTGCACACACGTGCATCCGTCTGTAATTGTCGATCCATTAAAAAATAAGTTATAGACATCATGGTACATAACACCTAAATAATAACCCCAAGTAACATAGAAATAGTTTAGCACACACACCCCAAAATTAATCATCTCCTGGACGTAACTACAATCCCATTATTGCCCCTAACTGAGTTAAAAATAATTTCCTAAGATCACATAATATTCGGCCCATAATCAAGGTTCTAGGGAATTTAAAAACACAAACACAAACAAAAAAAAAGCAAAGCGTTCTGGCAAGATTCCCAAAAACGTTTGTTCAGTTAGGTAATGATTATGCTTTGAGAAATGCTACTGTAGATGACTAATTAAGAATGCTTGTCTTTCCAATAACTGAAACACAGCTCACTTTTTGTACTTGAAAATTGCTTGGTGATTTGCATGGCACTTAGTCATATTTCATCTGATACCCTTAGCAATGCTGTTCTAAGGTAAAAGGAGTGAAGAGGCAACCAGAGCCAAAAACTATTGTGACCTGCCCAGGTCCTCTCGGTCGATCAAAGAGACAGCTTGGATGCCAACTCTGGTGCAATGAATGGTACACCGAGCTAGGAGTCTGCAAATGAAAATGCTGGTTCCCACTCTGCCTCTAGCTCTGCCGATGTGCCTTGGGGCATTGAAATAAACTTCTCTGGCCTTTAATGTCTTCTCCTGTGAAGTGAAGGACTAAATTGATAGTCTCTAGGATCTTTTCTGCTTCAATCTTTCTTTGATCCGATGCTTTTCTGAGTCCTTCCCCAAAACCCTTTATTAATCTCCATTTGGTTCAGCAGCAAATGTATGCAAGGGTTTATTTAGTCCTAAGGAAACCCCCACTAATAGGATGTTGAGAAAGAAATGAATTTTACAAACATTTACCCACACTTGCTATGGCCAAATGTGCCCAGACCCTTTAAGCTCCAGGAGAGTGTGAGTCAACAATGAGAAGCTTCTTCAGTAAGTCAGATGGGACAGGAGCTACAGAAGGAAGCTCAGCTGGATACCTCATTCCATTTTACAAGTGACCCCAGGTCCCCCATTTGTCCCTTTGTGACAAGGGTTCCATGCTTCCTTGAACTCCTGCCAGGTTCACCCACGTTTCCTGAATTGGTCCACAGCAGAAACGTGGTCTGACAGGAGAGGACTGGAGCTACTTAAAATTCTTCATTTGGTGGAGACTTGAATTTTGTATGTATTGTGTGAATTTTTTAAAACCTAAACATATCCGTGCATTGCTTGTGTAATTAAAAATAAATAATTAAAATCTTTGACGGCTTGATGGGTTTTTCTTTTCGGACTCTCAAAGACAAAGCAATCTCCAGGGTGCAGCAAAGGGCTCTGAGGTGTTCACTAGTGTGGGGTGTGTGTGTGTGTGTGTGTGTGTGTGTGTGTGTGTGTGTGTGTGAGAGAGAGAGAGAGAGAGAGAGAGAGAGAGCGAGAGAGAGAGAGAGAGAGTCAGTCACGGGCAGGGAGGTGGCATGGGCTTCCATTTACAGAACCTAAATGAAAATGGCCCAGTAATGCTAATACAACAACAGTAATAATGTTTAAGAACTTCTAGACAGCCCACGTGCACATTGAAGAGCAATATGAAAACAAAGACCAGGTAACCCTGGACCAGCAGTGGAAGGTGAAGGTGGGAGAGAAAGGTGTGGAGTAAAGAACCACTTCCTCTAATTCTCTCTGGCTCTGTCTCTCTTGGCCTCTCATGATCGCTTTCAGAATATGTTTTCTTCTTTATCCTCATTGCTGCCAGACCTGTCCGACTGGGAGCTGTGCACTCGTGCCATTCACGACCTCCCCCACCAGATGCTCTGAGCATGTTTATTCTCCAAAAGCTCTTTTTCCTCATTAGGGTGTTAATCGTCACCTGCAGCCTGCCTTCGTCCTTTGGAGAAGGAACTCGTCTGTGGTCAGGTTTGCCCAGCTGAGATCATACAGCCCAGCAGTCTTACAGAGGGGAGTTAAAATCTAGAGCTTTCCGTCCCGAGGAATGAGCCCTCTTCACGGAGAGTCAGACCAGGAAGTGACCTGCAAGATCATCTGATTCTTGGATCAGACGCCCTGATTGTCTCTAGCCCACCCTCAGGGGTTCTCTGGGTTGTCTGGTTTTAGTGGCATACGCCGTCCCCTCCTGGAATCGGCTGAGGTGGTCATCATCTCTCCCAAAAAAACGGAACTTTGGTAAGGACAAGGTTTAAAACCTCAGGACTGAATAAAAGGCATTCAGAACAATGAAGGCAAAAGGGGGCCAGTCAATGCCTGGTGTGAAGCGAGCACAGCTGGCATGGAGTCAGTCTGGCTTAGTGGTTAATCCCCTGGGTGCTAGGCTAGAGGCCTGTGTTCCGATCCCAGCTCTTCCAAAGGCTACAGGCTTTAGTCAAGCTATTGAGTCCTTGTGTCCTTCAGATTGGTCAAACAGACCTTGGGTTCTGTTCTAGGATTCGCTGCTTCTTACTTGTATAACTTGGGCATGTCATGTATCCTTTCTGAGCTTCATCTGGAAAAAATGACATTAAGAATATGTTCTTGCAGAGAACTTGTTGTCAGGATTTAGAGACCTGGTACAGAAGGCGACCCATACACTAGTCATCCAACATTGCTGCTCATGTTCCTGTGATGATGGTTGCGATATGGCTCTTGAAGGCAGGGACAATGTCTTTGGCACCTTTGTGCCCCCACCACTTAGTGACATAATGGGTGTATTGAAAATACTCAACACTATGTTCAAGGAATGTTTAAATTTGAGCACCTCCTTCCACTCGATCGGCAGCCCTGTGAGAGAGAATGCGAGGTGGTGGGCTCTGGACATAGAGCACCAGCTCCGCCCCTCACTGGACATGTTATGTTGGCAAGCCTGGTGGACATGTGACTTTCGTTTGGCTGCCTGTGTCTGAACCACTTCTGTCTTTAGGGAATTTCCCCTTTGATAAGAGACTGAAACAGCCTCTCCCCAAACGAGTTGAAAGCACTAGTTATCTCCTTTCCTGGCCTCCCTTGCAGCTAGAGCCCAGCTTTAAGCTCTTTGAATCAAACCCTTGTGCCAGATTTCACATAGGAACTGATGAGACAAGAGGGAAGGGACAGAGATGAATGAGAGGGGTGACAGTTGAAAGGTTGAATTCCTGGTACCAAAGAGGCAGGACGCTGGCAGCAGCGGCAGAAGCAGCCTGGCTGGGAGCCTGCACAGAAACGGCCGTGGTGCACATACTGGCATCTAGTCCTCCATGAGCGTGACAGTGGTTTGCTCGCCAGACCTGTTCTGCAGTGTGAGATTAGGCATAACTCGGAAGTTTTGCCCTTGTTTGCACTGAGCTTCCCAATTCCTTCAATGTTCTGTTTTGGCTTTATCAGCCCAAATCACCTTCTGTAATTTGCAATCCAGAAGTTGACTGATCCAGCAAGGTAGACTTCATGAGACATAATGTCTCTGCAATTCAGTTCCCTCATCTTTAGAATGGATAGAAGGGGGAAAATATATGTCAGGTGTCTGCTGTCAGAGTACTCAGTAAGTATTACTTTCCTTAAACATCACCTCGAGCAACTGTGTTACATTCCTTTTGGATGTTCCAGCACTTGTGTGCCTCAGGGAGCCACGTAATTCAAAGAGATCCCCGCTTATCAGTTGGTTCTTTAGAGTGAACTCAGAAGGCCAGGAGTAAACCATTCCCCAGGTACACATGGAGAATCACCGAGAGTGATCTGTATGAATGGAATCCAGTGCAAGGACCAGATTCCAAGAAATCACAACTCACACCTCCTAGTTTCCCTGAATCCTCCAGAGGAAATAGAATAATCTTGGCTTGATGAATACCTGTTTACTGCTTTCAAGAATATAATTGCTTCTATGTTCAAAATGTGCTGAAACTGGAATAAGAAGCAATTGCAGCGTTATCATCTCTCGACATCTATTTTGCTCACAGACTGGGCAGTTTTTACCCCCTTGTTAAGGCCCCTGCACTTCAAGGATATTGCCATTAGGTGGTAATAAAGAGCCACGTACTCTGACTAGAAAGTCTAGCTACCATCCCTGCTGTAGTCCACCTCGTGGATCTGTAGATGACTTCCATATCTGTTAACCGCAAGAAAAGGAAAACCACTCAAACTGGCTTAAACAAAAAGAGAGAATTAATTAGACGTATAGCAGGTATTGCACAAAGTCCAAGGACACTGAGGACAGCCAAATCTCAAAAAATAATCCCTCTCTTCATTTCTCTCCCACCTCAGAAGCCTTGTCCTTGATCCTCCTAGCAGCTCGCCTCATTCTTCCGCCCTACAAGGACTGCACCCTGGTTTCACCTTCCCTGTCCATCTTCTATGAAACAGCAGCCTCTCAATCTCCACGGCCTTGGTGGCTTTCTTTTCTTTCAGAGCACTTATTACTGCCTGAGCACAGAGTTTATTTTCTTTCTCCTCGTTGCCTCACTAGAATGTAGACTCCGCGAGGAAAGGGCCTTTGTTTTACTCACTATTGTGTCACCTGTGCCCAGAAGAGAGTATGATGCCTAGAAGGGGCTCCATGAATAGTTTTCAATGAGTGAATTCTCCTTCTCTCCCCACTCTTGCTCTCTGTTTCTAGGTGCTTCTAAGTGCCCGTGGAAGAAAATGGCTGTCTGGAACCAGGTTTTTGTGACTCTCTCATTCAAGTTCCTAATTATTGATCAATTTAGTTTCTTAGTGAAATTCTTGGAGAGAGAAATAATCTGATTGGTCCAGTCCATGCTACAAACAAGTTCCTGTGGAGCCCACCCTACAGCCAGAGACCTTCCATTATACAATGGAGCCCAAAGTACAAGAGACAGCCAGGACTGCGGAAAGAGAAGATTGGCATCCATAAGTCATTATGTGCACAGTCTTTGTTTTGTTTAATTTTGTGTGTGTGGCTGTAAAATCAATTACAATTACTTTTTGCCCAAGTTTTCCAATAATCCATGGGGATTACTGTTTTGTTTTTGTTGTTGTTGTTGTTGTTGTTGTTGTTGTTGTCGTTGTTACATACACACACATAAACCAAAAAAACTACACAAAACGTACATGTATGAGTCTATCTTCATGAATTCTCACCTGTTTCATAAAAGCCCTTCTCGGTGGAACTGATCAGAAGGCAACCCTTCACTTGGAAGCTGAACCCTAAACTCAGCATCTGAACTTCTCCCTTGATTGGTCCCCCATGCTGTGGCTTACTTCCCTCCTAAGAAGACCTTCAATTATGTTTCTGCTGGTCATCCCTTGGGTATGGGCTGAACTATTTTCCTCTTTCACTCTCCCACCACATACCCATTCTCTCAGTGTGTTTTTTTTTCCCCCTGTTAGCTTTAAAATGGGACAAAACCTCTACTATGCTGTGAAACTCCATGTCTCTCAGAAGATCATCTCAACCATTTCCCTCTTCTCCTTATTTAGAGTGGAGTGCAATCACTGCAGTAGTATTAATTAATTATCAGACCCGGTCCGGTTGCCCTGGCAATGCTTACCAAAGCATCAGAACCCTTCCAACAGAACACCACAATCCAGCAGTCAATTACCCGTTTTCTTTACACATATAAGCCAAGTGCACAGAGCACCTGGTGCAGAGATGTACACCCGGGGGATGCTCAGTAAACACTTGCTGACTAGCTGACAATACCTAGGCAATGAGGAGGTGCTTAGCCTGCAGACTTGAACATCTGAAGATATTTAGAGCTCGTGGCAGAGACGCCGTCCAAGGGGAGCAGCCGCGGTGTGATTTTACAAGAACGTCGGCATGGTGCTAACACTTTAGAAATAATTTACAAGAGCAGAGAAGGAACTAAATGTCCTTTTCTAGGCCAGGCTACTGCTGAAGGAAAAGAAGAAAAAGCCAGACGAATTTTTTCCCTGCTTGTCATTTCCATTACCATCTCTCTAGGCAACACAGAAGATTCTCCGCTTTGGACCTCAGTCTCATGGGTTCTACCACAGCAGACCATAGCCCAACTCATGCTAGGTCAGATGTCCGATCAGCAAACTCTCCCTCACTCAAGTGAGAGTAACGGAGAATGCTAACTCTATACACGAACACAAGAACTAGCTTTCGGCTTAGTTACAGACGAGGGTGATGTTTCCAGCTTGTTTCTCCTGAGGCTCCAGGTTCATTGCTCCAGTCTTTCGGAAAGTGGAGTCCTCCCAGCTACGTCTCAAATTCAAGTTGAAACTGTTTGCTTCATGATATGCTCAATCCCTGATGGCTTCTCACATTTCTTTTGAACATAAAGAAGGGAGAGACTCACTTTATAGGAAATATACTGAACTTACGGTCACCTGACCCAGCTGAGCCTCTTGGGAAGAAGAGCTAAGTTATTGAAAGGCACAGGGACCACCAAGCAGCTATTCTGAGTCTCTTTGGCACAAATAGTCTTGCATTTCTGCCTTTCTCCAACTGATGCTACCGTCTCCTCTCTGCACACCTGCTTCCTCACTCACGGTTTCTGCTCCTATAATTTCAGCTTTGGCTTGCATTGGAACCGACACTGACCCAATCTTTACATACACTTTGGACTCAAATTCTAGCAAATAACTCTTTTAGGCCCTTACTGTTTCACTCCCAAATTTCAAGGGAGGGATCTGATAGGCTCGGCTCAGCTCTGCTCAGAACACTGTTCTACAGCAAATGATTGTGGCCAAGATGGAAAGAAGAAATGGATTTGAGGGCTACTTGGGGGAAAATCATTAAGAATATGCCATCTGCTGAAAGAGCTAGTGCACACACACAAGAAATCATAGAGTTCACCTATCTGACGAGAAACGGGTTGAAGAGGAGGTAGTGTTAATTTTAACTGGGGAAGGCGTTATAGAGAACATGGCTATGAACTGGGGCTTTTGAAAGATGGTTAGATCTGGATATGCTGGAATGGGGGAGAATGCGTTCCCAGACAACAGCGAGGAGCATATCTCAGGGTTCAGGTGATGGATTTTTGTACCGCTGTACTTTATATTCAGTCTTCTCATTGTCCAGTGAGGAGTAAAACTTCAAAAAAAAAATCAGGTTGTATTGAAAGTGCACAAGGTATTCATTTAACATCAGCCAATGTATACTGGGTGTCTCCTCTGTGACAAGCACTGACACCACTCAAGGGCCACCCTTAAGATGCTCTTGCCAAGCTCACCATCTTTACGACCCAGGAGCAGTCCCTAAAAGTAGAGTCAGAAAACCACCTGAGTCAATGTCACCTCGGCAGCTTGCCCAATGGGAAGATCCCTAGGGTTTCTTCCAAGGACAACCAAATCTGACTCTATGGACCAAGACCAAGAATCTTCTTTTAAAACAAATTCAGCAGGTCATATGTGTACAACCCCAGTTTGAAAATGAAATGAGGGGGCAGAGGAGAGATTAGTAATTTCCAAGTGACTGTAAAATGCAATGTGTCAAGCATTTTACACATTAATTCATTAAATTCTCCCAGCGATGCTGCCATGTTTATATTTTTATCTCCACTTTATAGATAAGGGAATTGAGATGCAGAGAGATTAAGGGATTTGCCTAATGATAAAACTCAGATGCTGTAAAATGAAGGTTCCAAAGGTGACATCAACACTTTCAAAGAAAAAAAATTTAAGTTCAGTCTAACAGTAAAAAATGGAAGTAGATCACGACCTTTAAGCTCACCAGCAGAATGATATTGGTCCATGTGATGAAAATGTCCCATGAAGATCTACTGTGATTTTCTCAACAGAAACAAGCAGGTTTAGTTTTTATGGGCATCTATCTCTAAGACGGGGCGGGGAGGGGGGCAGTCAGAAAGAGAAGGAATAGAGGAAAGAGAGGGAATCAGGGAAGAGGAAAATTGATTGCACATTGGTCATCTGAGACAGGTGGGACTGACCATCACTGAAGGGCCACCTGGGGAATTTACATGCTATCACTTGGCCACGTCTTGATTTGCAGATAACAACGGCCTCTCTAGCACTAAGACTCAGTGGAAATTCAATGGGCCAGAGACAGACCCTGCAGAGACATTTCTAACAGAGAGAAACAGCAAGCCAAAATATCAACACCCCGTCTTCTGCTTCCACTGCCATCTAAATATAACCTCCCAAGTCAGGCGCTTCTTTCTGGATTGCAGGCCATACCCAGCAAAGCAGATCCAAAACCAGAGAACAGACTCTGCAATTAAGCCACGAGGAGTTAATGAGGAGAGAATTGCCAGGTAAAATAAGCAAACTCTGAGACCACAGCAGATGATAGCAGGGGTTTAATTCTGTCATAAAGAAGAAGATTGGCAAGCATGCCCCTAATGGAGCAGATTATTTCGGTGAGGTGAACTGTTTCATAGGATGTTTTCAGAGGGAGATGCATGCAGAGGAAATGGTTCCAAATATATATTTTTTAATATCTTTGCTGTAACAAGCTAGGTAGGAGCATGTGGATAACTGATGCATATGCATGAGAGTATAATTAAGAACTATAAGACCTGGAAAATTTTCAAGCTCTAGGGCAATTACAAACCATGAAAAAAATACCCTTCCTTGGGGCTCAGGGCTATTATTCAGGCATCTCTCCTCATTATGATAGCTGGAACTTACATCGCACTACATGGAAATGGAATAAACAAGAGGTAAACTGTCATGAACTAATAAGGATTCCTGACTGGTGTTTTTCCAAGAGTCTTCCAACACATTATCTTATTTGAACTCTACATGTATTAGTTTTCCTATTGCTGCAATAACAAATTACTACAAAATTAGAGGCTTAAGATAGCACCATTTTTTTTTTCTCTTAGAGTTCTGGAAGTCAGAAGTCTGAAATGAGCCTTACAGGGCTAAAGGAAGGTGTCAGCAAGGGGTGGTTCCTTCTAGTGGCTGCAGGGGAGAATCTGTTTCTTGTCCCTTCCTCCGTCTTTAAGGCTAGCTACATAACTTCTTCAAGTCTCTGTCTGCTTGTCCCTCTGATCTCCTGCCTCCCTCTTATAAGATCTCCATGATTACATCTGACCCACTGCATAATCCAGGATACTCTCCCCATCCCATGATCCTCTTTTGCCATTTAACATATTCACAAGTTCCAGAGATTAGAACATTAAAATTTTTGAGGGCACATTACTTAGCCAACCATACTGGAGAAACCTTATGAACTAGATACATAAATCCCATTTTGCAGATGAAGAAACTGAGATCCAAAGGAATTTTGAATTGATTTTCTTCACTTGACTTTTTGGGGTAATTTCATTCAAACACGGGTGTCTCACCAGTATTTACTGCATGTCCTACGTGTGGCAGACACTATTATATACACAGTAAAAGAAAATCTACCTTGAGGTGCTGACCTGATAGTGGAAAAAAAATAATTATTTAAAGATTCACATAGATATGAATATATTTGTGTGATAAAGGCAAGGAATAGGGTAGGAAGAAAAAATAACAGGAATCACCACTTAGATTTGGGGGCAGTGAGGTCAGGGGAAACCACTCCGAGAAAGTGGTTTTTATGTCAAGACCTGAAGATGTATGGGAGCAGATAGTCAAAGGAGAGGGGAAAGCATTTGGTCCTGAGGGAACAGAGAGTGAAATACCCTGGATTGGGGAGCAATCTGCAACTTCAAGACTAGTGTGTCTGGAGCATGGTGAATAGAGGTCACCTCTGCCGAGAAAACCTTCCTGAGCTTGGCTTACAGACCCTTCTTGGACTCGCATAGCCCCATACCCTTACCCCTCATTATAACACCACACGATTTCGATTCCCTGAATATTTGAGTCTCTTTAACTAAACTGTGAACCATGGAGCACCAGACAGAGTTCGTTCATCCCCGAATACCCAGCCTAGCACAGTTCTTGGCATGGAGTAGATGCTCAATCAATATCCATAGAATAAGTGTACACATGAGTGAAGTGCAGATCGCTCCTTCTCTAAGCTCCGGGGCTCTGTGATCAGGCCCCAAAGTCACTGATATCACAACTACTGAGCAGAGAAAATATCACTCCGTTATTTGTCCATAGCTGTTCTGATCCTCCTTGCCAGCCTGCCCTTCCCTTCTCTATCCTGCCCTCCCTCTACTAGCTACTGAGGGCGGAAATACCATATTTAGTTCACCCAGTTCAAATTTTTGTTTTGTCGACGAGTAGCCTCTTCGTATAACTCACACTATTTGGGAGACTCAGTCTTTTCAATTTCTGACCCTTTCCCACCAAGATGACAGCCAGGCAAATCAAGAGGGCTCTTCGGCATGGATTTCAGCAGCAATCCTATGCCCCTGCCCAACAAACACTTTGAATCTTCCATGTTGAAATGGAATCGTTTTGAAGGCGAGGAATGTATTCTGTCAGGTACTGAAGGTATGGAGTGAATTTCCTATGATATCAATATTAGGATGAATTATAACTAAGGGTGACCGACCACATGTCAGGAGAGTCAGCATCCTGTGACTAACTAGCAAAAAAGATCGAATAGCAGGTGACACAATTTTTCATGGTCTCATTTTCCCTTATCTGTAAAACATAGACCGTAAACATGTAAATAATACTCTTATTGGGTCCGATTTACAAAATCAAAGTGAAAAAAAAGCATTTGGAGGAGGGAAGATGAAAGATCCAGAAAAGAAAACATGATCAAGGCGCCCACTCTGGCACCTCTAATCTGATTTTTCCTCCCAACACTGTTCTTAGCCACAGATCAAGATCTCGGAGAATCATGCCCTTGTCTGCTTTCCCCGGAAATCTAGAACTTTGTCTTCTTTTCACACCTTGTATTGGTAACCTAAGGCAACCTACTTTAACTCCTTCCTTCCCCGGCTTTCCTATCTGAAGATAACTCCTACCTACCTCATTCTTGTCAGCAGATAACTAAGTTAAGTGAACCTAACCTGTCCGAGGGCAGAGACAGTGGCTCAGTGTAGGTCAGTTACTTCCAGGCCACACCCAGACAGGCCACGTTACATTAGGTCCTTTCTCCAGCCTCTGCTCTGGACCTGGAGTGCCTTCCCATCTGAGCCCTCTCCAGGAATCTTTCCCATCTCTCCAAGCCCAGGGCAAGTTCCCCTCCAGGGAGCCATCTCAGAATTCTCCAGGCCACACCACTCATTTCCTTGCTGAATACTTACTGCACTGATCCAAAGCAGAACCATACGTTTTGGGGCTTGAGTCTCTTTCATTTGTTTCATGTGACTGTCTTGTTTCTCCAACCAGCTATAAAACTTTGGAGGATTGTGTCCTACACATCTGAGTGCAGAGAAGCCAAGAGGGTGTCTAATCCCCACACACTGGCTGAAGGTATTTGGATCCTCCTCTGTCCTGCAAACTCAGGCCCCAGCCCTTCTAGACACACGGGCCCCTGAGCAGCTGGAGGTGAAGGTGGTAAGAGAGCCGATTTTCCCATAAGTAAATAGCTATTGTAATTATGAAACATTATTCTTAACAGACCAGCAGACAGGATCCAATTTACATGGCAATCACAGTTATTCATGGAAATATTTGTAATTTATCTACCAAAGCATATGAAGACCCTAAAATTAAAATGCACATGCCAGCACTTGTAAGCCAAACCTCACCCTCTTCTCGACAAGGTGCCCAGGTTGCCAACAGGTTGATTCAGCATCTTCAGATCCGCTTTAGGTGGGAAAAGCTCTGGAGAAAGTGAGGGTCTGAGAGAGCGGCACTGGGCAGGGAGGCAGAAATGTACAACCCTCCTGGCATTTTCCATTATGCCAAGAGGTCAGGATGCCAGTGCCCATCTGATAGCTATGAGTCTAGGATACCCTAAAAGCTCATGGGAGGAGCCCATTTTGGAGAGGAATGGAACAAATGAAACACAACAGAGAGAGAAGTTGGTAGATCCTGAAAAACTGGTCTTTGAATACATCAGAATCATTTTAGTCATTGCATGTGTGTGTGTGTGTGTGAGAGAGAGAGAGACAGAGACAGAGACAGAGACAGAGACAGAGAGAGAAATGTGAACTTTTGCAAAAACCTGGATTCTCATTATCTTGGCCAAGAATTTCAGATTTAAGTGGTGAACTGAGATGACTCCCTGCAAGCCCAGAGAAGCAGCCACTCTAAAGTGCAACCAACATAAAATCATCCGTGAACTTGAAGAAAGTGACATGCCATGAGTGTGCCATGTGTTAAAATGAAGAAGACGAGCTAGGGGCCTTCGCAAGTGATTGTGATTTAAGGTCTCACTGGTCTGACACACTAAAATGGTATCCAGACATGTAAATTACCCAAATCCTCAGAGTCAACTTTAAAAAAAAAATTATTTAGTTAGTTTAGTTAGTTTCAGGTTTACATTGGTTAGACATCTGTATAGTTCATAAAGTAGTCCCCCCAATTGCACCCTCCCTCCCCTGACCCTCCACCTAGCCAACATACTAATGCTCAATGCATTTCCTATGCTGTGCTCCCCATCCCCGCGACCATCCATCACCTATTAATTTGTACTTATTTAACCCTTGACCCCATTCTCCCAGCTCTCCAAACCCCCTTCTCTCTGTTCAACACCAAATTGTTCACTATATTGTGAGTGTTTTTGATTAGTTTGTTCTTTTTATTCCTTGGATTCTGCATATAAGTGAAATCATATAGCGTTTATCTTTCTCTGTCTGACTTAAATACCTTCTAGGTCCATCAAAGCAATATCTTTTTCCATCCCCTTCCTTTTCATATGTAGGGGACCTGTTTTCTTATCCTTTCAGCCACTCTATCTTTTGGTTGGAGCACTTAATTCTTTTCCATTTAAGGTACTTATTGATTGAAATGTTGTTGTTACCATTCTTTATTCCTGTTCTTGATACGTTTTTTTTCCTCTTAAAGAAGTCCCTCCAACATTTCCTGTAATAACTGGCTTGATGGCAATAAATTCCTTTAGTTTATTTTTGTCTTGGAAGCTCTTTACCTTTATACAACTCTAAACAATAGCTTTGCTGGATAAATTATTCTTGGTTCTAGATCCTGGGTCTTCATCGTGTTGAATATTTTGTGCCAAGCCCTTCTGTCCTGCATAGTCTCTTTTGAGAAATCAGCTGCCAATCTTATGGGTGTTCCCTTATATGTAATTATTTGTTTTTCCCTTACTGCTTTTAATATTCTTTCTTTATATTTAAACTTTGGCAGTTCAATTATGATGTGTCTTGGTGTGGGCCTCTTTAGAGCCCTAATTTTTGGAATTCTCTGAGCTTCCTGGGGTTTTCTGTCCATTTTCTTCACCAGGTTAAGGAAGTTTTCCATCACTATTTCTTCAAACAGCTGTTCAACATCTTGATTTTCTTCAGTTACGCCAATATTTGGACACTTAATAGTGTCTCATGTGCTCCTTAAATTTTTTTTATAGTCTTGGAATCTTTTTTTTTTCCATTCTGATTAAATGTCCTTGGCTTTCCTGTCCTCTAGATAGCACATTTGATCCTCTTCTTTATTCACTTCGTTTATTCCATTTAATATACTTTTCATCTCAGATAATGTGTTCTTCATTTCAGATTGGTTCCCTTTTATAATTTCCATTTCCATTTTTATGTTTCTTATCTCTTTGTTGAAGTTCTTACTGAATTTATCTACATTTCCCAAAGGTTCATTGAGCATCTTTATAACCAGTGTTTTGAACTCTGCATCTGTTAGATTACTTGACTCCATTCTGTCTGGATCTCTGCTCTGTTCTCTCATATGGTTTCTGCTTCTTTGTCTTCTCATTTTGGCTGTCTTTCCATGTCTGTTTCTGTGTACTAAGCAAAACTCCTAAGTCTCCGCATCTCATTAGTGTGAATTTGTGTAGTAGGTGTCCAGTGGCACAGTCCTGAGAGGGGTTCAGCTGCAGGCCAGACTTAGCCCAACCCTCTACCCCTCCAGAGCCACCTAAGATTCAGCAAGCAACCCACAGAAGCTGTGCTTATAGTTCCCTCAAAAGGCCACACCAGAAACCGAGGCCAGTTGCCTCCAGTGTGAGTCTAGGTGCTGCTCAGAAAGGAGCACCTGACACGCTGAGGATATACCTGGATGTGGCTTGGGTGGGGCCGGAGTTGCAGGAGGCGGGGTTTCAGGGACTTCTCTGGGCTGAGTGACCTCTACTATCCAGTCTGATGACATCACAGCTATGGCTGCACTGTGTCCACGCCCTGGGATGGGGGAGGACCGAACAGGGAACAATGGATATTGCTGGCACTTCTGTACAGAGCAAGTCTCACCTCAGCCCTTCCTCTGACAACGTCTCCCTGTAAGTCCCTGGTGCCCGCGTGCCCAACCAAATAGCACTGGTTCTCAGAGCAAATCCATCACCTCAAAAATCTGCTTGGGGAGCAACCCCTTAAAGAGGCATCTGCCACTGCCACAGCCTCCGTCTCACTCAGCTGCTCACCCCATTCTACCTTCTGCCATTGCAGGGTGCTTTCTTGGATTTCTCCCTCTCTGTATGGCTTGTTCATCTAGATACCAGGAGATGATTTTTCCTTGCTGCTGCTCCTTATTACCATCCCAACTTTGATTGGGTCACCAGAAGGATGAACAGAGCCTCTGTCAGCTAAGCCATTTTTTTTCCCCTAGAGTCAACTCTTTTAAACCAAGTAAACAATTATCCTCAGTTTTGAAGCAAACTGGCTCCTTTAAAGAATGTTTTCCTTAGGAATGGGCTTTAAAGTGAGAACTCTTTCAAACAATGAAGAGACCCAGCTACAGGGAACAAATAAATAACCCCCAATGAAACTTCATAAATGTGGTTCTGGGGGGGAATTCACAGTTGAAGATAAAGACCTTGAGTTTATCTTTAAAGCCTTTGTTTCTTCTAAAAATTCACTTTTACATGCCTAATAACAGTAAATTGTTTGCTTAAACAAAATTCTTTGTAAGGGGAGGAAAAGATTTCAGTTTCAAAATCCCAAAGTCTTAAACTCAAAGGTTGGCTCTGCTTAATGCCCCTGCACACTTTCTATTGTTTTTTGGCTTAAAAGATATTTGTATAAGCTCCCATGAGCTCCCAGCAACATTAAAGGCAGCAGCTATTAGTTAAATAAACCAACACATGTGGTGCTCTAACGGCCGGGAAAATCACAGAAAGTCTCTTTGATCAGGCCTAATGGGAACCCACACTCCTGATGGGAATTAAATGACTAAAGGGAAATCTTCCCAGCAGTAAATTGGGCTGTGGGAGTGACTGGGAGACCCCCCAACTGGTGCATGAAGGACCCTCCCTGCACACTCAGAGAAGCAGCCACTCAAAAAAGCAGCCACTCAAAAATACCATCAACACAAAATGATCCGTAAACTTGGACAGCGTGGCCTGCCTTAGAAGCTCCATGTGTTCCAGTGAAAAAGGTGACGGATGTCATACAGGTGCGAGCAGATGGATGAGAAGTAACTGACAGCTGATCGCGGCTCAGTGAGGAAGCAGAGCGCACCACCGTTGGAGGGCCATCCAGGGGACAAGGGGAGTGCACATCTGGCAACACAAATATTTAATCGCTAGAAAGGCCTGAGCTGCAGCGGCTCAGGCTTGTCTCACTCCCTGAGCTTTAAGTCTGCTTAGCGGTCCAATGATCTGTCTGCTTTTCTAGGTGCCCAGATATGGCCTTCTCGGAGGGCAGACCTAAGCATCTGGTCACACTAATGAGGCATCCTTCACTGACAACTGATGGATTGAATTCCTAGGACACATGACAAGTACATGAGCATGACTGGTGGAGACCTAGTTTCCCAGAGACTGGTCAGTTCTGGGTGCCCTGGCCTGGAAATTTCTGACCAGCTGAGGCTTCTCAGTGAAGGTTCCTTCAGGGTATAGCCCCTTGGAGGCCTGGCCAGAGAGTAGCCTGCTTCTCCAGCCTCCCACTGCCTCTTAATCAAGAGACTTCCCACATGCTTTATTTGTCTAAAAAAGGCATCTGATTACTTCCAATCTATGATGTGCAAAGTTGCAAAGGCATCAGGAGAGGTGCTGAGCATATCCAAGAAATGACTAGAAATCCTGGGAACTGGCTCCACAGAGACTCCTTGGCCGGGTAAACTAAGGGTACAGATTGAGGTGGGGGGATGGATTGGACCTAATTTGGGAATAAGTGCCCATGCTCAGCTCAGCTCTGCCCTCTACCCCCTGGGGCTGAGCAGTGCACACAGCCCATTCCCCAGTGCTCTGTGTGGGAGCTGGTCCACCCACGGAGGGCTGATGGGGAGGGGGTCCTGAGGGGCACCCTCCACCCACCGTGCATGTAGATACAACACCCACACCTCATTCTCCAAGCCAATGGTTTGACACACACAGTCTTCCTGTCCCGGCCCCACCTCCCCTGCTCTGGCCCCAGGGCTCCTGGGGGAAATTACCTTGCTACAGCGGCAGCCTCCACACCCACTTGCAGAGTTATCCCAGCCTCCAAACAGAAGAGCTCACAGACCAAAGCAAGAGACTCGGATCACATGGTTGATTAAATCAATTTAAACCACAGGGAAAGCAGGGAGAGAGATGGGGTGGCTTGGAAGGTTGTGGGAGGGGGTGGAAGCACTGCACAGCTGAATCTTGGGTGTGCCGTGCTGGTGTGTCCTGCCCCTGAGCCACCTCAGTCCCTCCTGCTGATGGTGTGGTCACAAGCACCAGAGCAGGGGCTGGAGCAAGAAGCCCAAAGACAGAAGGTGCTGCGGCCCGACCACACAGAGGGGCACGAGGTCAGGGATGGCTGGGCCACAGCTGTAACTTACCAGTGAGTCAGCTGAAAACCATGGCTGTTGATCTGCATTTCTAGGGACGAGGATGGGCATCCCCATGGACTGCTGATTGAAGACTAAGCGCCTCTCGGAGCTCATGTGTGTCTGATGTATCCTGACTACTTGGTGCTTCATGCGCCTCATGTATATTTAGTGTGAATCATGAATATTCAGTGTGTGTTGAGCTCCTTCATCCCTTCCTATCTACGTTAACACACGGTTCAGTTTCTCTGTCTCACACATCTTTGAAGCCATTTGCTTCCACACTTAGCTTTATCTATCCTCATTTATTTCTCATAAATTCTCAAATAATCCAGCAAATGCACATGACCTCAGATCTATTCCTAGAACAGTAACCTCCAACTGTGAACTTGACTTTACAATTTGCAAAGCTCTTTCACATTCACAATCTTATTCCATCATTCTCACCATCCTAGGGGGCAGGAGTTACCATCCAAATTCAGAAGATGAGTACACTAACACTCAAGGGTTAAATGACTTTCCTCAGGCCGCACAATCACACACCCAGTTGGTGGGAAAGGATAAACTTCAGACATCTGGCTTCTGGTCAAGTGTGCCTCCCGTTTCACCAGTCCACCCCTATGTCATGTTCGCTGCCTTTGAGACCAACTCTCACAGCTGAACTTGCAGAATTTAGACCTTGCCTCACAGCCTGGCACAGCCTGATTGAAGAAGCCATGGCTGTGGAGGGCCGAGTGTCGGGGCACACACACACGATGCCCAGAGAAAGGACGTGCAGTGATGAGCAGGCTGGAACAACAACCTCATGGGGCCATTTCTAGGCAATGCCTGCAAACCTAACTGCATGTCTGCCGCCCACTGGAGCCTACAGGAGTCCTCCCTGCAGCTCATCCTGCCCCCTCACACAGAGGCAGCAGCAGTTTGAGGGGTGGAGTGTCCGCACCCTGAACACCATGGTCCTGTCAGCATTAACCCCTCCTGTGCCCACAGCACTCTAACAATCTCTCGTTTCTTCCTCCTCGAGGAAACCAAAGGCCAGGGAAAGAATGTTCTGTGTGCGTCAGCCGTCCAAACTGTACCCAGGGAACCCCCAACCACACAAAATGGGAGCGAGGGTCAGCACCCAGGCCAGCCTGGACCAGGCCCACTTCTTCGAGTGTGTGCAATACCTGCCGAGGTGCCAAAGTGGAAGGGGTGGTCCAGGAGCCCACAGGCTGGTCCCCCGGTTCTGCTGAGCACGTGCTACTGCATGGGGCTGTGCAGCCTCAGCAGGGCTGCCTCCTGAAGTTACTGCGGATGAATGAACTTGTCTGCTACCTGGGTGAGTGAAATGTCAAGCGTAGGAAAGCTGCCTCCAGGGGGAGACTTGATGTGAGGCCAATGGGAAGTCAAAGCAAAGACAACGATCACTTTGATCATCTTATTTAGGCAAAAAGGAAATGAATCTGCGAAATGAACCCTTTGTACCAAAGCCCTTGAATAGATGTTTTCCAAGCCTGGCTTTCAGGTGGCAGAGCCTTGTGGCCTCTGGTTTGCCCTGGTTCAGAAGACACTCGGCTTCCACCCTGATTGAGTCCCAGGCCATTGCAGAGAAGAGGTGGGCTCTCCTGTGGGTCGGCGTGGTCCTCAAAGGCAACAGCAAGCCAGAGCAGAGGCCTGGCTCTGTGCTAAGCAGCTTGCGTATGTGATCACACGTGATCTACACCATGTCCTCCGACCACAGACACAAACATCGGACATTCACCCAAGGAGACCTGCACCTGTAAGTGGTGGAGCTGGACTCCAGCAGGCACCTTTTCTAAAGGCCAACCTGTGCCCTTGGCCAACCTATTATCTATAGCCAGAGGCAGATTTAGAAGTTCTCCAGCCCAGTCTCTTCCGGATGTACACAGTTGACTTGAGAAGTTGGGGAACTCATCTAGGGCCCCATGAAGAGCTTCCCAGGAGAACTGAAAACATCCAGATTCCCCGACAAGGCGAGGCATGCTCCTTCCCTACCGCACCTGCCTGTGTTGGGCTGCAGGACTGCTGGCCTCATGTTCCTCAGCAAACTGAAGTAGCTGTGCAAGCCGGGGCTGAGGACAGAGAGGAGGGCTCGACGACTAGCCCTCACCTGGGTCTGGGCCTGGCCCAGGATGAGCCACCTCCCACTGTTCCCAGAGCTTTCACTGTCACAACCTGAAAGCGAAAGGCTCTGAAACTTGACCCAAATGGTTAATCCTTCTGGGAGGAGACATTCCGAATGCATCAGAGAAATGATGCCCAAGTCCCTGGAATGCCAAGATATGGTGAACTTTTCGGTGGTGTTTTGAACTGCTCCCTCGATCAGGGCATGGCACGGAGCAAAACTACCTTGTTTAATGTCAGAAAGATCCTTTTAAAGGAAAGTCATAGGTCTCTGAAAGCAAACATCACATATTAACATTGTCAGCAACTCAAATAGATCCTGACAGGATTCATGTGAATCGCTCCAAACATCATTCGTTCGTTCAATAAATCCCAAACTTGAGCTAGTCACTAAGCTTGGCACTGGGATACAAGGGTTAGGGAGCTGCATGCAGACGTATCCTTCAAGGGCCTTAAAAACATAGTTTGCTTTTTTCAGAGACAAATACACTACATGAAATAAAGAAAAATGCATCGATTAAAAACTGAGCAGAAAAATAGAGGCAGAGCAAGGAAAGCGAGTCCTCGTGCGGCTGAAGCTTGTCTTGTGAGCTGAGTCTGGCTGGCAGGACGCGGAGCTGTCTGTCACCTTCCCAGACTGGGAGCCCAAGCTGTCGTCTGCAATCCCACAGCCATGAAGAAGCCCTTCCGTGGGGACAGAACACCATCTAGTGGTGGCGCAGCCTTCGCACACGCCACCAGTGCTAGGATCGATCCGATGGGATCTCAGGACACTCACCCCGCGAGGGGAGTATTGTTCTCACCTTTGTTTACTCTCAACTCCCCGTTGGCCGCCTGGGGCTCTAAAGGAGTAAACCTTCTGCTGTTTCTGAGGTTTGAGGTGAGCAGAGGGCAGGGCTCTGGCCTATTTCACGTAAGAGGAGTTTTAACATGAGACGGCCACTCTCCCAGGGGTCCCTGGTGCTGGGTCCCTGACCCTGGGGACTGGAACAGCCCTCCTGAGGCTACATTTCAAGGCAGTGGCTTGCTACATTCCAAGGGGAGAGGAGAAGAAAAGTAAAAACGGAGTAGGAAACCTCGTGTGTTCCCTAAGAGTATCGCTATGAGTAACCATGTTCTTTAAAATGAAAATAGAGAATTAAATAATAACTTTGCTGCCTAAGGGAAGAAAGAGGAGCTTCACCTAGTGAGTGCCTACGGCATACCGGCACTATTGCATCTTCACGACGACCCCGAGATGTGGACATTTTGGGCTCCATTTTACAGATGAGTAAACTGAGGTTCAATGTCGCGTGGCTAGAATGTTCCTTCCCAACCTCTCCTTGCCTCCATTCCTGTTGGATCTTGTAGCCCCTCTGACCTCAGACTCTGGAAAAGTGGTAGGAACTCAGGACTTGGGGCCAGTGACCCCAGAGAGCCATGTTCCCAGAGCTCTCCCGGAGCTGGGCACACAGCTTGCTCCTGCTCGAAGCCAGGCAGAAGTGGCCCATCTTCACCGACCCATAACCCATGAAACATTTCCTCCTTTTTTCCACTATGAATATAAATACATACATTTCATTGGGGAAACATCAGATGGAAAATCCTGGAGGCCAAAATCATTTCTCTAACCCAGCATGACAACAGCAGGAAGGCAGTGCTATTTACCGTCAGCTGCCGACAGCCCTGCCCCAGGCTCCGACTAGAATCTGGAAGGTTCTCTTTGGTGACTGAGTTCTCACAAAATGTGAAAGAAAGAAAAAGAAAAAACAGAGCTAGAGAACGAATAGGAATTTTAGCCCTTCTGATTTTTTCCCTGAGATTTTGAAAGCTGAGGACAGGGCTTACCCTGTATGCTCTACCTGCTCAGGCTGGACCAGTGGACAACCCAAACTGCTGGACGCCCTGACCTCACCTGTCTTAGCATCGGAGAACTGATTCCTCACTCCCCCTTCACTGACGTCTGCTATGGTCATGACAAACACCTGCGTTGGGCTTCTGGGAATTACTGGTGTTTACCACTCAGATCTTCAGCATGACTTCACCCTGGCCCTTGCCCAGTCTATCCTATCCCAGATCTTCACTTGTCCTTCATGCTCTAGAACAAAAGATGGGGAAGCTATATTTGGGTGGGAGGGTGGCTTTGCCCCTGATCCCCAGTACTCCGCTGTGGGGAAGCATTGAAGAGAGTCAGTGGGGCGGAGGTGTGTAGGGCACAAGGCATCTCTGAGTTGCCACAGTGCTACGTGGGGGAGTGAGAGTAACACAGGAGTGACATAGGAGGGCAGCTCAGACCAAGAAGCCAGAAGCAAGGCTCTGTCAGACTTAAGTAATTGGATATAGATCCCATCTGCATCAAGCAAAACCATCACACTGCAGTCCAAGTGTCACGAACGGACTAATGGTACCACCTTCTCACCACTCCAAAAATTTCCAGACTTGCCTTCATGGACCAAAATAGTAATTGTTTAATTAAAACAACTATTTACAATGGCAGAATCTAAAAACAGAGATACTGATTAAAAAAATAAATATAAAAAAACATCTTAAGGACTACACATACATGACTATCACTTATGAAGTCAGTAATACTTCATATATCTGACACGTTATGGCACACCATTTTATATTTTATCATTCGGAGCAATGAAGATCTCTCTAAGTAAAGTGGCTTCCTACTTCCTTAAGCCAAGCTTTGAAAGTGCTCCTTCCTTCTCCCATAGTACCCATGCATGAGGCTGTGAAATTTCCTTGAGTTCCGCCAACAAGCACTCTTTTATGCCATCATTCAGCCTTCTCCTTTAGTCTGCTAAGGACTTGGAAACCAGACAGCCATGTTTGTTAGCATAGTTTGTAAATGAAGAAAGATAGAATTTTACTGAATGGCTCCGAGGTGCCAAGCTAGGAATAAAAAGCATGGCCTTTGGGACATGGTCTTTGTTCTGGTTTTCCACTTGGGTTCTGGAATGGTAGGGATGCTATGAAAGTGAGGTTCATAAAATCAGATATACCAACCACCAATGATCAACTCTAAGATGCAGCATGGATTTGCTGTTCTTCTTCAAAGTAGGTACACTGAGGGTTTCTGGACTGACTTGAAATGGATCTGATGGTCCACTGATCAAGTACACAGACTGACCTGTCACATACAGGAGGCCTTTGAGACTGGGTGTCTTAAATCCATAGGTTCACCCCCACCCCAACCTGATCATCTGGAGATATTGTCAGCAGAAGACCACCCAGTGACTTTCGATGCCAAAGCCACCCCATCCCACCCGGACCCGGCTAATTCTGTTATTTTCTGTGCTCTTGAAAGCTCAACATGTCTCCACACCATACCAAATAGTTAAAACTTAGCCTGTGCCTTCGCCAATTTATATAGTACAGTAGTCTATTGAACAGCATTTCCTCTTCAGGCCTTGAAACCTAGGCTATTACCCCAAATGGGATGACACTTAGGATGTTTAAGGTCATTTCAATTGACCATCCATGGAGGTAGTATTGTACAGAGGTTAAGACCCCAATACCAAAGTCATATTGCTTAGACCATGTCGACTAACATCTCTGCTTGGGACAAGGTGTAGCCATAAGGAAGAAGAGTTGGTCTTTACAAGTCCAAGGCAATCTTTGCTTCTTCCCTTCCCATTTTGCATGCTGTCCATCCAAAGGGGAGAGCTATAGGAAAGAAGTCTCCCCAGCTGAGGAGACGATGACTGGAGACATGGTCCCGGAGAACAGTAAGTGAGCTGAGCATCAGTTGGTCTCAGCCAGTAGCTACCTTTGGGCCATATACAGAGTCCTCAGTGAGGGCAGATGGAGCTCCAGCCTTCTCAGGAGTACAGGGTCATCATCAGCCACTAGATGTAAAGCAAATTACGGTCAGTTCGGCGCCACCTCTGACATTTGGTTTAGGACGCTTCATTTCTCAGTCACCAGGTCCCAGAGTGAGATATGTGGGGCCTCGTCCCCTCACTCTTGAGAAGCCACGGCAACAGGACATTAATGGATGGTTAAGCCAGGGGGACCACACCATCTGGTAGAAAGTATAAATCAACCTGAAATATAATCAACCTTGACTTCTCATGGTGCCTGTGAATGATGATAGCCAAGGTTCAGGCTGATTCTATATTCAATTCTCAATGCCTGTTTTCCCTATGAATTCAATTTGGCATGCTTGTGACAGCGTGTGCAGGTGTGTGGACCGAGCAGGTAACAGAAATCTATTAACGTGTATTCTATGTGGGCCTATTTGTATTACAGCTTTATGTGGGCGTGACGAACTCTCTCTCTAACTCACATATAGGGGACTTCTGAGAAACCAATCCCAGGCCGATTATGTCCACACGATAATACTGATGAGGGTGACGATGAAGAGGGTAAGGGTAAAGTAAGAGAAAACCCTAGAGTGAAGCTCCAACAAGTTGGCTGCCACTCCCTGTAGACATTCTTCGATGGCCGTGAGGATCTCCTCCCCACAGAACCAGAAACAGTCAGAGCTGGAGAGGGTCTTCAGGACCACCTAGCCCAACCCACTCATTTCACACACGAGGAAGCCAAGGCCCAGAGATTTAACGTGATTTGCCAGTTACAAGGAGAGCTGAAGGTTCGACCTGGGTCTCAGTCCACTTTCTTCCCATGATATCATCTTGCATTGCGAGAGCCTGCTCAGGCTGAGGGCCATGTCGTCCTGTTCTCCCAGCTCTGAGCCTGCACTATGGAAGGATCGCTCGGGATCTGGAGGTGAGCTTGGGGATCTGAGACAGGGATGGGCTCAGAGGGGTCTAACCATTGCCCCACAGTTGAATGTGGGAGTAACTGAAGGGGGACATATGCTGAGGGTCCCTATATCTTGGAAAGATATCTCAAGAACGAATATTTGAGTTCAGGAAGAAACCCCTGCTTTTACTGGCCCTTTCTAGGCAGCACAAACAGAGGTGATATTTTAGAAAGAAGGAACAGATGATGTAACTGCAGACTCCAGTGGCTTTGCAGCAAACGCCACCCAGTGCCACATGAGGCACATAACAGGTGCTCAATAAATCCACGTCGTTTGAATGAGGAGGGAAGACACTCTGGTGTCAGTCACAGGTCTGTCTTCTCAGCTTATCACTGCATTCACTCAACAAACATTCATTACGCACCTACAACATGCAAAGCCCTGCATAAGATCTGAGAAGAGGGCACAAGACTAGATGAGAATCCTTTCCCATATGGGGAAGGCTAAGCCAGCTCGAAATGAGGTTTATTCCTGGCCTAAACATTCTGCCTGATCTGACCCCGATCTCTCTGCATTGACCCTGAGCCAGTTTCCTCATTCTCTATACAACAGCCAGGATTGTGCATGCCATTCCCTCTAGCCTAGGCTTTTCTTACTCTTCACTCTGCCTGCCTGGATTCTTCAGTTTCGATGTCACTTCCTCCAGAAAGGTCTATGTGGAACATGCAACCCGGACCAGCTCTCCTCCAACTGTCTGCTCGAGTTCATTGCTGGCTCAGGTCTTAACCCTTCCTCTCTGTGACTATGACCTCTGCAAGAGACTTTAAAGTTCCTCTCATGGCAGAGGGAGGAGGCTAGTTCCCTATATATTGGAAGAAGTTTTGGCCACGTGACTTGCTTAGGCCAACAGAATAAGTTGCGAGGCACAATGTCCACGAGCTCCGAGAACTTGCATGTTGAAGCTCCCTCTCCTGTGCTGCTGCCACTGTCCTGAAAGGGCAAGCCTGGCCGAGCTTCCTCAATGAAGGTACCAGCAAAACCCCAGCTGATCCACAGATAACAACAAGCCAGCCAGCCAGCTGAGACCCGCTGACTCCCAGCCGGGTCACTGGGGAACTAAATAAGTCGTCACCACTGAAGTTATGGAGATGTCACATGGCATTATCGAGGTCACAGCTACTGGGCGTGCTGAGTCAGTCTCTCGGTCCTTTCATATGTGCCTAACACAGAGTTGGTGCTCAGTAAATCTCTGATTGATGAATGAATGAATGAATGAATGAGTGTGATGAATGCAGTATTACACCCCAAACTCAGGAGAATGAAGGCCCCTGGAAACCTTCACAAGAGACTAGACCTACAGGGGCCCCCTCTACCTAAGATAATGTGTCAACCCCATGGAAAGTCTTACCTCTGGCTTCTGGAGGTATATTCCTTTGCCATCTTGGGTTAAGTTTTGGAAGACATCTGTGAAAATGCAGCAGAAAGGAGCACGGTTAATGTCCGTGTGGATGTGTGTGTGCTGGAAACATTATAAATTAGTTCTTCACGTATGTTCCCTCACCTGGGAACCCAATTGCAGCCCCATGCAACCATATGGGGCCAAAGCTATGATAAGCGAGCCGCCTCAAAGCTTTCCTCTGGAAGGGGCAGGGTATAAATTAGATCGGGCAGAGGCAGCCAGGTTTCACAGGCACGAAGCCAGTGTTCCCTATGGCTCCCCGGCCTGCTGTTTCTGCACTGGCTGCTGTCCCCACTGCTCCAACTGAGGACAGGTGGACAATCCACAGGGAGTGCAGAGGAAGCCCTGGCCTCCCTCCTTCCCAGTGGCTCACTCTCCATCTTCTCCGCACGCAGCATCAAGTGGACAAAGCTGACGAAGTCCATCTGGAGGTTGGGGCCGCCATAGCGGATAAGCATCAGCTGGCAGACATCCCCACTGAGCACGATTCCTGCAGTGAAGACAGGCTCTCTGTGGGTGCTGACCTTGTACCCAGCTCCCCTCCCCCTGAGGCCTCTTAGATTGTCCCTTCTTTTCTGGGACCTAAATCCTGATAGCATGGACATCATTGTGAATTGTTTAATTATTTAGTCCATTAATTTTATTTGATCTTCACTGCCATTCCTGCCGCCTTAGGCAACCAGCATGACGATCTTTTTCTCAAGTGGGTTACAGGCCTACGAGGCAGGAGACAGCCTGGCAGGGGTCAAGAGCATCTGCTTTGGAGCCTGGTGGTCCTGGATTTAAACCCCAGGGAGGTTACCTAACATTTCTGAGCTTCAATTTCTTCCTCTGTAAAGTGGGGATTATAACAGCGTATTGCTGAAGATCAAATGAGAGTGTGGCTATGCCAACCCTCAATAACTGTGAGCAATAATCATAGTGATAATAATAATACATGTTTCTGTTATTTTCAGATCCATCTGTTTGGATCTCTGAACTTGGGGTATAACAGCACAGTTCAATGCCATGCACCCTCCTCCCCTCCCTGGTTGTTCGCCTCACGCCACACCAGCTTCCCTCATGCCTACCTGCATCCCTCATGGCAGCCTGCAGCTGGGCCCAGTTCAGGCATCCTGTCCCATGACTGTCTTGCTTGTGGAAAATCTCCTGTGAAGAACCCACACCGAAAGCTAAGGGAGCCAGGCATTTCCAAGCACCTCCTGAGCGTCCCTCCATGCCCCAGTGTCAATATTGCAGAGAACAAGTGGCGAGTGTAGGCCCCACCTCTAGGGCCTGCTTCCAGGATAAGAACACGGCAGAGGGGCCATGCCAGGATCCAACCACCTCTCCCACTTCTCCTTAAGGCTTCTGAGAAAGGGAGTGTTTGGTCACAGGGGGCAGACAGTCTGGGGAGATGTAAATGTGCTTAATCTAAGCACCTCGTCCAACCTTTGAAGAGCTTCCAACTTTATGACTCATGAGACAAGGAGAACAGTTTTGAATAATAATTGCAAAAGTAGGAAGGAGACAATTTACGAAGGACTTTAAATGCCATGCTAAGGAGGGTGGACGTCCACTGAAGGCCCTGGGGAGTCTCACAAGGCTTTGAGTAAGGAAGTGACATGATGAGATGTGAGCTTCAGAGATTCAAGAGACTGTTGCAATAGGCTTTCGGGGTTTGTGAGGGAGAGAAGGAGGCCTCACTGGAGGGAGATTAGAGAAGGTTGGGTCAGTGGTTGGGTATAAAGGGCTGTAAGGAAGACAAGTAGGTTACATACTTTGCAGAATTGCCATCCGGCAAAGAGGTGTGCTCAAGACTTGTTCTTACCTGGTAGAGCATCAGCTGCTTCCACAGTTCCCTGAATTCCTGGATGCTCACGGTACCCGATGCATTAAGCTGGTAGCCTGGTTAAGGTCAAAGCTGGCAGGAGAGTTTCATCTATAACTCTGGAGGCAGCGACTGGCCCCCCAAACACACTGTGCGATTTGGGGGCAGCCCTGTTTAATGCTGGATGTCCCTAGTTGGCCTCCCTGGCTAGTCAGTCCAGCCCGGGGCTCCCTGGCCCTTGCCAGTAAAGGACAGAATGACCGACTGGAACACAGCAGCACAGGGAGAAGTGCTGCCAAGAGTGGTGATGAGGGCGATGACAACTGCTACCATTTAGACAAGTAAGTTATTTTGACATGGCCAGTTTAATGTGATTTAAATGAAAAAACAATTTTTTTTTTCATTTTTGTTAAAACAAACTTATGGAAGGAATCAGGCACAGGTGGCTAAGAAGGCCTCTTAAATTCATCTTTTTTTTTTTTTTTTTTTTTTTGAAAAGGTAAAAAGCCTAATGGTTGGCCTTGTAGACCATGTCCCAATTCTCTTGTATCAGAAAGGTCAGAATATCAGCACACGCCACTTCTGTTTGAGCTCTTACAGGGATTTATTCACTTTACCTACGTTTTTAACTAGTAGAGGAGGTAGGTTAACTCCTCCCTGTTATGGATGATGAAATGAGGGTATGGAGAGCACGATCTTGCCCAAGTTCATAAAGGTGGTGACGAGGTTGCACTTTATATGGCCTACCCCTTTTGCATTCTTACACCAGTCGTATGGACTAGGCTCGAATACCATCTCTGTGCTGCAGATGGCAACCTGGGGGGACTTATGAGGCTAAGTGATTTGCCCAAGATGATGCAACTAGTAAGCTCTGGGGTTGGGATTCGAACCCGGGCAGCCTGGCTTCAAGGCAAAGTGCTCAACCAGCAGCATGCATCCTCCCACAAATCAAAAAAGATACATCCAATAGGGCCAGGATCCCCTGGCAGGCATCAAGGCTGAAAAGGGGCCGTGCACGCCCCAGACCTGTGGAGGAACAGAAAGACTCTGCATGGGGGCTGGCCCAGGATGACAGAGCGTGGCCCTTTTCTGAACAGGACCAGAGAGTGCTGTCTAGGCCAGCCGTGGGTTCCAGTAACCATCATTTATGTGGAGAGGAAAGAACGAGGCAGTGGAAAGAGAGCGAAGGCTTGGTGGTGAACTCTGCATGCAAAGAGCACAGCAAAAGCCCGTGGAGAAACCCAACTGTAGTCTGGCTTTGCTGACACGGTGGGCCGGAAAAACTGTGGCCTTTGTGCCTAGTGAGGGCCAGGATCATAGAGGTACAGACCCCCAACTCTGAGAGAGATCTGAGAGATTAACTTGTCCAAGCTCCCACCTAATCTAGGGGATGCTTTCCTCAGGTGTCTTGATGGTTGGTCTGTCAATTATGCATGCTCACTTTTTCACCTGGACAGACAGCTCCATTCAAGAGAAACTCCTTATGTTAATTCCAAAGAGACCGCCTGTAAAATCTACTCACTAGTCCTACTTCTGCCTCCAGAAGAGCATAGACAGGTATTTGCCCCGTCCTAACACTTCTCCAGCTCTTCTCCAGCTGATATTGTTTCTAAATCCTCACTGTCTTCTTCCAGACCCTACACTTTGCCAGTATCTCTGTGGTACTGAGCCTGGAAAACACTCATTCGGATGCAATTTGATTAAGAAGGATACAGTGGGTCTATTGCTTGCAAGATTTTTAGTCCGCATTTCAAAATTATGCTCCAAGGAAGATTTTCTGCAGAGATAGGGTTTTTAAGCTTAAACAAATTTGAAATACTCGTTTCTTCCTTCATCATGCACTTTAGTAGATGAGAGATACGGAGGAGCCGATACTGAAATTTTGTTTAATGCAGAATTTCCCAAACGCAATCGACAGAAACGAACTCCTACTATTTCATGAAATACTCACTAAAGTCTCTAGGTTTCTAATGTTTCTTGGAACCCAATTTCAAAAACACAAACCTAAATGCTTCTATTAAATACAAGCTGAATCTGGAGTAGCTTATTTAGCAGCAATTTAAAGCTATTAGCTCACATTAAGCTCGAGGGCAGCTAAATTAACTGGGTAACTTCCACATCAACTGCCACAAAAATGAGGTCTCCTGTTAGGAATTCACACAACCAATATTTTTCAATAACAAAATGGCAGTTTTACGTGATCGTCCTGAACTCCATTTCCTCCTTTTGGTTTGGGCAAAGCTTGGAGTGAACTTTCTGAATTTCAGCTCTGCTGTCCACGATATTGATGATTCCTTCTAGCATTGTGCCATCTGCACATCTGATAAGCCTACATTCCAGGCCTTTTTCTGAATGATTGATAAAAGTTCAGGAAGTGAACGGCAACCAAGGGCAGAATCCAAAGACTTTCAGCTAAACATCTAGACTCTCACCTGCAACACCCCTCTGGCTTTACGTTCATATAACTCTAAGAAATGGTGATAAGACTTATGAGGACATCTCACATTGCTACTTTCCAACCCACATTTCATCACTGGCCACGAAAAACTTTACCCAATATTTCACCAAAACCCACAGTAATCCCCGGTCTACCAACCCAGAACCTCTTTCTGAGGACTAAATGAAAGCATTTGTTCATACGTTCTTTGGAAAACCGTTTTGCATACTCACAAACAAGGCATTTAAAAAAATATATCAAGTGTGCATAAGCCACCTCTTCTAGATAATTTCTCTAGTATTATTTTTTTTTTGGGGGGGGGTGAGGCAGAAAGAAGATTCTTATATTCTATCATTTCTAGAGTCTCCTTGTCTGGCTCTTTCGCAATACCCAAACTTGGCTTGGAGAAACCATCTGGAAGTCATTCCAAGCCCTAAGTTATACAATATCCTGGAATGTAGCTTATTTGGGTTTGAAGTCTCGGCTTCATGTAAAGGAGAAGCAATCACATATTTTAGGCAGCGAAAACCCTTTCATTGTTCAGTATTTTTTTTTTAATTTTCTGAAATTCATTTTCCTCCCTAGAGAACCACATTCTTCTCACTCAAGATATGCATATAAAATATTTTTATATGGACTTTAAACTTTCCTAAAATCATTTGTCCCAGGCTTCATCCAAAAGCATCCACACCACTCATTTGCAGTCCTCCTAGGTGATATGCTTCCTCATTCCAGAGCTGTGTAGGTGAATCAATTTAAATATGAGCTCATCAGAGAGGTCCCTGGTGGGCTAATCAACACGATTTGCCAGGTTGAGGAAATGGGTACAGTTCTTCCTCATGGAATTAATACGCCAAGAAAAAAGTGCTCAGTTCTCCTTCTCAAACTAGCAAAACAGCAAAAATCTTTATTTTTTACTGCCATGACTCTACACACTCAAATTTAGCAAAAGAAAGAAAGAAAGAAAGAAAGAAAGAAAGAAAGAAAGAAAGAAAGAAAGAAAGAAAGAAAGAAAGAAAGAAAAACAACTTTCTAAGCTACATAAATTTCTTTACTGCTTGGTCAGATGCCATGAGTCACCCTGGTGCAAGACACCGCACTCAGGGAACCAGCACATAGTAATTCACATGTCCCACCAGGTGAAAAAGGAGCAGACCCAGAGTTCAGACTAGTTGCGTCCCCTGAGTCCTACAGGACAACTCTGAAATACTCACTTGACCAGGGCATGTGGTTCAGGATCTTCTGCAGTTGAGCTGCATTTATTTCCGGATACTGGAGCAGAAGCAGAGCGAGGGGAGAAAATCATCATTATTGAAGGCTCATTACATAGAGGAGCCACAGCTAACGGGGGCTGGAACGTCCTCTCCAACACCTGCTCAGCACAGCACATAAGCCATTTCTGAGCAGAGTAAGTGGTACCGTCATGTTGCACGTAAGGAATGTCACTAGTCATGTAATTAAATCTGGAATTTCATAAGAACTTTTACAATACTTTCTAACTGGGTGCCCAGTCCAGACTCCTCAGCAGGGCAGGACTCTTAAGAAGTAGATTAAAAGAAAGCAGCAGTTCTCCAACTGAGATGCTTCAGACGTCATCGAGCAAACGATGTAATTTAAATTTTATGCTTAACAATATATTCTCAGCCGAGACTTCGGAATTCAACTTTAAATTCACGAGAAACAACCCTTTACATTACTATTTAACTTCAAAACATATCCATGCCATACAAGCATCACAAATTTGAACTTATTAAATGGATACATATGTATAATATACAATTTTTATCTCTTTTGTATATATTGTGATCTTCTACGAGATTTCAATTAAATTTCTGCTGGACTACAGCAGGAAATGTTTGGAAACCCCTGGTATGGAGATAAACTTTTATAAACAACACCTGTAAGATTCTGACATATTGTCTCTGGCTACATTAAGTAAAGTACCTGGGGAGAATACGGGAGGGCAGGCAAATTGTGAATTAAATCCAGTTAAGGGAGGGCAGGCAAACTGTGAATTAAATCCAGTTAAATTACTAACACAAGGAGCTTGAGCTTTTCCAGTTTTAATAACATCGCTTAGGTGTCAGACCCTAGATTTCCAGTGTATTCCTTTCCTATTTCCAAACGCATTTAGTGTCCTGCAGGTTAGAGACAGAGTGGCCTCTGAAGCCCTTCCCTCACCCCAAGGAAAGAACTCAAGGGAACCAAGTGTATAGGGCCTTCTTCCTCTCCAAGGCCCTCTACCAGCCCTACCCTCTCTCCAGGAGATCACCCAAGGGGTCTTTCTCCCTTACTGGCCTTTCCCAGACCCCCAAGGCTTGTGATTGCCATGCCCCCCTCACCAACTCCCAATACTGATTCCCAGCTCTGCTGTATTCCATTTTCTCAGGCATTAAAGATTAAAATGGCTTCTCCTGCGACTAATTAATGTAGCTTCCAAGAACAGAAATGCAATTTACGGGAGGCTTCTGGAGACAGTAGCTCCACTCCTCTGTCAGAAACCTTGAGGACTTGAATAGAAAGCGGCAGTTCGAGGAATAGGTAGCCTTCAATCACAGTTTACACCCAGGGTCAGGTGTGTAAATGCCACAGACTCAGGGGAACTACATGCTCCACTTTGTCCCCTGCTGCGCCCACCTCTGGCTACCATGCCTGGTCGACTTGCCTTTTCAAAGAGTTTGGTGAAGAACCCATCCTGCCATGCAGTTTGGTCTTCTATCTCCTAGAAGGACGGACCATAGAGAGACTTAGTCATTCATCTCATGCACACGTTTATGTCGCACGAACCCCAGGTCCCTGAAATGTGGAGATTTGACCTTGAACCCTGTTTTAAATTTTCTAACACAGCATTCACGTATCCCTTGTTTCTCCAGTTCTCGTTTCTGTTAAACAGTCACGAGCAAAAGGAACACCAGGTAGAGAGAGGCCGGAGAAAGTGAAGGTGTAACGCACGCATCTGGGGCTCTGAGCCCTCGATACGAGGATCCGATCCCAAGGGCAGTTGTCTTGGTGCAAAAGCAAAAGAACCTGGGTTCCGTTCTGGCACAATAGGTAACGCGGTGTGTGTGCCACAGAGTAGGGTCTGCGGGATCTGAGGACCTCCCCGCCCCCGCCGCCCCTGAATACGAGGGGAGAAACCTACCGTCCTGGCTTTCAACAGTCCCACGTGGAAGTCTACCCGACTGCTTACCTTAGAGAAGACAACGCTGGAGTGGCTGCCAATTTCACTGAGGGAAAACAAAGACAGAATTCCTTCTGAGGCATCATCTTGGGAACCTTGGGTTCCTATTCTCTCCCCTGATGCACCGTGTGGGCCTGTCCAGCTCCCACATCTCACCTCCCGCTTCTCCTTGAAGTGCGCCGTCCAGCCCCGTGGCACAGCACACTGCTTGCAACTCCTCACATGCCCGATACTGTTTCCCACCTTCGTCCCTTTGCTAACGCCAAGCCCTCTGCTCGGCGTGCCCTTCACTTTCCCCCACCGTCATCTGAGTATTCCTACTCATATTTCAAGATGCAGCAGTCTGACAGGGCAGTGAGGCCTGAGGTCACCTCAATCTATCCATAGCCAAAACATGAAGAAAGTGAATGACAGCTGGATTCCAAGCACTGAGGGGCTATCATGTCAAAACAGTCACAGGCAAAAGAATAGGTCTGGCTGAGATGTGTCGATACTGGTTCGCCTGCATACACTAGCAGCGTCCAAGCCCGCTGGCAATGGCAGGAGCCCCTTCATCTGAACTTCCTCTATGCATCCTTTGGAATCACCACCTCCCGGAAGCCACCCCTGCTTCCCCCAGGACTGTGGAAGGTTGGTTTAGATGCTCCTCGTTGATGCTCTTCTAAAGATAAATGCTTCCACTGGACAGAGTATGACATAAATAGTTGCTTATGTGTCCATTTCCTTTCCAGACTTTGAGATCCTGGAGGGCAAGGGCCAGACCTGTTCTGCCTTGTTCTCTGTGATGTCCAGCAGAGTGTTCACTTGGTAGTAGAAAGAGAGTCAGAAGGAGGAAGGGAAAGATGTTCTCCATGCAGAGAGCTGCCCTGCTCTCCTGCTCTCCCTATTTCTCTTCGTTATTGGCCACAGAGACCCTGCCCTCTGCCATTTCCACCTCACCCTAGTCACCCAGGCCCCGGTGGGCCCCAGTTTCAGTAGAAGCCTGTGCCCTTACTAAAAGATGTGCTTCCTGGAGAAGACTCTGATGACGAACTCTGACGCCTGGCGGGCCTCCGACGTGCAGGGCACGATGAGATACGTCCCCGGCTCCAGCCACAGCTCCTTGCTCACTTCCTTCTCTGTGAGGAAGGCCTTGGGTAAACTCAGGGGATCCGTTTTTAAGAAGAACTCACGGGGCAGTCTCCTCTGGTCATCATAGAACTGTGGGTGGAAGACAGAAGGGCACGAGTTAAGGAGGTCACCCAGGGCTTGCGTCCTGGCCTGCAGACCAAGGTGCCCTCTTATTTGCCAAATCCAACCTGACCAGCGGAGGATGAAAGAAAGGGGTGGGGAATGGAGACAGAAAAACAGAACATGCCGGGATCGGGCACCTTTGCTGGAACCCTAAGTGGGCTGAATAAACAAACCCATGTCAACTGACTAGCCATTACCTTGACAACGTTGCATACGAAATGCTGCGAGGGATGTCACCGTGCCTGCACTTTCTAAGTTAGGTCATCTCCTCAAAGCCACCCAATTGGTAAGAGTTCTATCCAGAACTGGAATTCAGGGCAACTGGCGCCAGTGCCCATGTTCTTTATACCTCCCGAGGCTGCCTTCGTGTATGTGATATACGTTCGAGGTTGATTATGAAGTAGTTATGGTCACAGATACAGCTGGGCCACCAGCCATCTCCCCACGTTCATGACAACAGCTACGTGCAGATGAACTGAACGTCGCACGTCGTCTCGGGAGGCACAAAAGGGAAAGAGGACTGGACAAGGGCTCAGAGACCTGCATCGGGACTCTGGTTCTCACACTGCCTGGATGTGTATTTTGGTTTTGCTTTATCCCATATTCCTTCTCTCTCTCTCTCTCTCCCTCCCTCCCTCCCTCCCTATCCTTTCCACCCTTTTCCCTCCTTTATTTCTCCCTTTTTTCTTTATTTTTCTTTCTTACTCCCTTTCCCCTTGCTCTCACTCAGGGCTGTGGAGGAAGAGGAGGGTCGAATGGAGAATCCTCTCTCCTGCTCATACACAGCAGCTGGCAAAGACACTATTCATCCACATAAAGACATATTTCACAGATTCACTCAGGGCTGGGGAAACAGAATGCATCTCTGAAGACATACGCTTTCTTTTTTTCCAGACAATAGACCTGGGGAATCATCTTGTACCACCTTCACCCTGACTTAGGAAACTCAGAACTAAATTTTATAACCAGCCACATTAGCTGTCGAAGTTTAGTTTTCCTGGTAGAATCAACCGCTTACCTGTCCCTTATTATTACTTTTTTCTTGCCTTTTAAATTCTGACCAGTTTATAGTTTTGTTCTGTTTACAATTTTATGTAGGTGAACCCAAATTCCGTTTAGAAATAGCCATGACACACACACACACACACACACACACACTTTTCTTTTTAAATAAGAGCAACTTTGGGATCACTCAGTGTTCCCACAGGAGGGAAAGACCAAAACTGACCTGAGATGCACAATGAAAAATGGTTTCTTTATAAAAATCCTTTTATAATGTTTCGTCCAATCTGAGAAAACTAAGGTTTTCATTTCTAGTTTTTTGGGGGGAAACAAAAAATGCTGCCACCCTTCAGAGGCTGGAATGCCTCAGGTCTTCTTAGCTGATTCCTCCAGGCTATCACTGCAGCTAAACACAGAGCTGTCCTCTGCCCATGTTTCTGTCCCATTTTCTAATCTGTTGTCCCTTGTCCCCAAGAGGGTGGGCCGCATGGTCTCCTGATATCCTATATGTTATTGATCCATTATTTTATGGGCTTCATAACTCAGGCAAGGTTGGGACTTATCAGCCTTTTTATGCTGTGACGGGGTATTTATTTATGTAGGGATTTAATAAATTCTAAGATTTTTTGGCTCTCCACCAGGCTCAGAGACCTCTATGCAGATGTACTAGGATTTCTTGTACTCCTTGGATTAAAAAAAAAAAAAAAAAAAAAAAGCACCAGAAGCTTTTTACTTCCACACACGTGGGCCGTTGGCATTATTTTCAGACGGTCTCATAGCTCCTTGCAGAAGGCTGCTACCGGCAAATAGAACCTAGCCGTGGCTAGGCCGCATGTGCTACCCCCAAACGGGGACCAGCTGGTCAAGTTTGACACTCACCTTGCTCATCTGCAAAACAAAAAGGAGAGACTTCATTAGGCAGTGGATACAGCTATTTCACAGACACAAACTCTAACAGAGGCTGAAAAACACGAAGACCCTACGGAGAAGACCCCTTTCCCACTCACTGTTCTAGTCAGTGACATTTTAATCCATCATCAGGAATTCTGGAAATGGCTGAAGGAAGGCAATCTTGGCTTTTTGGAAGAGAAAAGGGAAACCAGAATGGATTGTACCAACCAAATGCTGGGCACAATAAGAAGTACTGTCACATGATCTTTTACTCTACTTTTTGTATAAATGTCGTTTTGCAGGTAAAGAAACTGATGCTCAAGGTGAAGAAGTAAGTTGTTTGAAATCACATATTCCTAAGGGGCAGAGCCAGGATTTGTCCCCAGCCCAGAGACAGATGGTGAAGAGGCCAGGAAATAGGAAGAAAGGACAACGGCTGGAGACCCCATGTGAGGCCGCATGGCCCAGAAGCCCACCTACCCTGAAGATGTAGAAGCCGATGGCAAGGTAAGAATTCCAGTTGCGGTGCTTGTGCCTGGGCTTCTGGATCAGGGACACCAGCACCCTGCAGGGCATCAGGAATGTCCTGCCCTTCTGGGGCGTCCAGACTGACAGCAGGTACTGCGGGTTCTTCCAAAATGTGTCTGGGGCAGGACAGAGCAAGGTAAGACAGGGTCCCCGAGCGTGTTGCTTCCCCAATCACCTAGAGGTGCCCCGACCCAGGGCACCTGCCCTAGTTTTCCCACCCTGAGGTCCACCTGGACAGAGTCAGGGTCTCTGCACCCTCAGCCCTCCCCCATCCCATCTCACCTCTACCACCCCAGGATATCCTGCAGACGCATGACCATGAGTTCTCATCATGCAGCCCCTTTGCACTGCACAGTGCCAGGCACAGACTTCGTGCCCTGTAAATGTTTGCTGCCCAAGTAAGTAACAGCATTACCTAACCAAGGAGACTGTGCCCGTGATCCCAAGGGGACCAAGCCCTAGGTTAAGGGCAGCTTCAGCCTTTGGGGGGCATACTGCCGGGAGAGGGAGACGCCAGAGTCAAAGTCACCCCGGCCCCCTGAGATCATACCCTATGGTCTTAAGGGACAGTCACCAAAACTTCCATTTTGAGAATTTAGACATTTTGTCTCCTGGGACTGATTACCTGGGAATCCTTGGTCCCTACCAAACTCTAGGTAGGAATAGCCTGACGACATCTGATTTCATTACTATTTCAATCCTGCCTATTAAGGGGTGGTTATTTCAGCGTATCGGTCACCTGGGCCTGAAACCAAAGTGAGATTTAACCCACTTTTTTACCATGCACATGCCCCTGTGGCCTCCGGGTGCTGATGCGGAAAAAGCACCCTCTGGAAAGACAGTCTCAAGAGGCTGGCAGCTTGACTGAGATTTCCATGCCTTTGTGCAAATTCAGACCGAAGGAGCACCATCTTCTCAGTGGACACAACCCAGAGCCAAAGCAGTTAGCTTGGCCAGAGATCCCTTCACCCTTCGGCCAGATGCCCCTTGCAGGGCACGAGCTGCACAGCCATCCACAGTGGCTCTGCCCACATCCCACCCTAGCCTGGAAAAGCTGCCACATTAGGCCCAAGCACCCTGGCTCCTGTGCACACGCTCACCTAGGAGTGACTTCCTTGGGCCACCAGCTGTGGTCCCCTTCTCCCATCTCCCCTCCTGCATGGTGTACGACCATTTCTGCTCCACCTCCTGACTCAGCAGGCCTGGGGTCAGTTTACAGATGACCAGTAGTTTGAAATGTGCTTTAAAGTCCTTAAATGTCATCCTGTGGAGAGGAAGAGGGAACAATAGTACAAAGAGAAGAATGAGATGACGTCTCGTTATTAGGACCAAAAGGAAGGCAGGAACTCAGCAGTGGGCATCCCAGCCCTGCCCCAGACCCAGGCCTCCACCCTTCATGCCTGTGTGCAGAGCTGAGCAGGCCTTGGACCCATGAGAGTGGGGCTAGCTAGACCAGGATAAGGGTCCATCACAGGTTGGTGGAACTGCCAAAACGCCTCCCTTATACAATGGCTGCCTGAGGGGAATGTTCCCGTGTTGCTGGCTGCAGTGATAAAGTTGAACTAAGGTATTCATAACTAGTCAATTGGTTTTAAAATGTTCAACAAGCATCACATAAATCAGTTCTCGATTATTAACTGCTATCTGCTAGCCTACTTGCTAACCTTGCAGTCAAGGCATGGTATCTGAACTGTCGGATGCTCAGTTTACTTATCTGTAAAGTGGAAATAATAGTATTTGCAGAGATCTTGAGTTCAATGACCACTTGGCAAAGAGAGGGGGTTGCAGCAGTCTGAAAAGGATGGGTAATGGAGGGGAGTCCACAGAAACAAGGGTGGAAGTTGATAGCAAAGATGAAAATCAAAAGGAAAGGGAAATAGACACCTAGAAGCAGCGTCAGCTCAGGGTGTTTGGATGATCTTTCACAATGAGAGTGGCTTTGGAGCGAGTGAGAGTAGTGCTGTTTCACTCTGGAAGGCACAGGCGGTGTGGCTGATAGTTTGACTTTGTAGTTCCTTCTTTTCTCATCTCATTTTTAGGCCAGGAAAGGCACAACCTTGGGATCAAGTGTACCGAGTGATTGAGAGCAGAGCAGAAGTCAGAGAAGAGGGAGCCACCACCAGACTCTGCTCTGAGCGCCCACGGAGCTTCATGCCAGTGGTCACTGCTCTCGTCACAAAAAACTGTGACTGCTTGCTTGCAGGGCTTTTAGCCCTGCTAGACTGTGAGCCTCTATAGCAGGGGTCCCCAACTCCTGGGCCTGGACCGATACTGGTCCATGGCCTGTTAGGACCCGGGCCACAAGCAGGAGGCAAGTGAAACTCCCCAGCACTAGCATCACGGCTGCCGCCCCATCTCAGATCATCGGGCATTAGATTCTCATAGAAGCACTGGTCTCTGGTGCCAAAAAGGTTGGGGACCGCTGCCCTGAAGGATCTTTTTGATTTCTGTATAAGAGATCCCTGCATACATGAGGAATCCAAGAAATATTTGCTGGTTGGATGACCAAATGTAAGCCAGGGCATTCGTCCCAAGTCCCAGAGTTAAATACCAGAATTCGCCATCATCGTTTTTTCTCAGCAGCACAATCTTCTCTTTGGGGTTCAATAGTTCCCATTTACTTGAGCTGAAAACAGAAATGTTTTCGTGAGTGAAGGGACTGCGGAGGACGTGTGAGAAATTCTTTAGTAAATGCTCTACAGTGTTGTTATTTATTCTCATCTTCATGCTGCTTTACAGGCAGCTAAATCTCCCATCCTATCCTATAAAAAGTAACATGCAACATTAATTCATCACTGTGAGCCAAGTTCTGGCTAGGCCCTTAACATGCTCTTTCATTTCAAGCTAACAACAACCTTGCAAGGTAGAGATTTTATTGCCATTTTAGAGACTAGGAAACTGAGGTTAAAAGAGATCAATTTACTTGCTTGAAGTCACAAAGCTATTAAATGTCAGAGCTAGCATTTGAATCTACACTGGAATTACTTATTTTCAATGCCTATCATTTTGGACTTCTGTTTCTGGCCATAAAGGAGTAAGGCTTTCCTGTATCACTTTCATACCATAGACAACTAAAAATGGAACAAAATATAAAAAAAAAAACAATGTTTTTCAGATATTAAACAGCAAACGGCCCAGGACAAGAGGAGGGAAACAAATGGAATGAGCCCTAACATTGCCTAGACTCCTGCCTGGAACTAAGTGCCTGGGCAGTGATGCAGGGAAACAAAACCTAAAAAGAACCTAACAGTCTGGCTGAGTGCAGGAGACAGGGTCTGGAGTCCAGGGAGGCCAAGACAGTTAGAATTTGCTGGGGAAAGTGCCTGAGAGAAGTTCCTCCAGAGAACTTCACAGGGGTTCCCCTGAGTCTTTGGCTGAAATCAAATCTGTGCATACATAAGTAAAACCCCACAAGAAGGACAATACCCAGAGCTGAAGTAGGGCTGGGAACTATTTAATTTCCCACCAGCCAGAGTTGAAAGACCTTGTTGATTGCATGTGGTCTTTAGTACAGATACCAAAGGGTTAACCTGCTAATAATTATCTCTGAAATAAAGATTTCTCTGGATTTGCTTTAAAAGTGCTTTAAAATAAAACTTCAAAGTATCAAAAGTAACCCCTAGGCAACTTAACTACCTGCCCAAAAAAGCCCAATGTTCTTTAAAGGAATGCACCAAAATTCAGCGCTCATAGACTTAAATTTGCAACGTCCAGAATCCCATAAGAAATTGATAGGCATACGACAAGGTAGAAAATGTGATCCATGACCAGGAATAAAAATAGTTAGTAAAAACAGACATAAAAATAAGAGAGATGATAGAATTAGCATATAATCAAACAGCTATTACATGTTCCCTATTCTCAAGGTTAGAAAGGGAACTGTAGACATCATGAGGGGAGAAGTGGAAGATATTCTCAAATGGAATCTCTAGAATTAAAAAACATAATATCTAAAATGAAAAAGATACTGATGGAATTGACAGGAGCTTAGACACCGTGGAATAAAAGCTCTTCGTTTCATTTAATTCTCACCACACCTCTGGCTCAGAGAAATAAAAAAACGTGTCCAATATTATACAACTAACAAAAGGAATTTAATCCATCGCCTACCTCCAACGTAAGCACTTCTTCATCTATGAAACAAGCCAAAACCAACAACATCTTGATGCTATATTTTGGTAACACTTTAGAATTTTTATGTTTTTGGATGCTATTTTTCCTCATAGACCCAGTTTCTCGACACTTCTTTTTATTAGTGTATAACAAATTAGTGCAGCACATCCTATGCGGAGTAGAAGTCAACTCATTTTTCTGAGCCTTCATTTCTTACAAAAATAATTAAGTGATAATGATTAAGTGATAATGTTTCTGTACTTTAAAGTGTTATATAGAGTCAAGTATTATAATCTTCATAACAAGAGGAAGAAGGACTTTACCACTAGGTCTCCCTTTCTGCCTGTGCCCTACAGAGAGTCTGCAGTCTGTAAAGCCCACATCCCTTTAGGGTTTTCTTTAGGCAGAAACAACCTAAACGTGGGCCTCTAGTCAGAATGCCCAGAGGTCGTTAAATGTAACCAGAATGTAGGGGCCAGCCGGGATCTGTCTACCTCTGACTCAAGAGACCAAAAGTACACTGACTCATGCTAAGGGAAGAACGTTGGACTAGACAGCAAAGATCTCAGTTGAGTCATGCCATGAGACCTTACGTAATTCACTTGAACTAAGCATCAGTTCCCTCAACAGTAAAATGGGGATGAAATTACCTACCTCATACGAGCATTGTTTAGAGGAGTGGGTGAGATAATAAAAATTCAAAGGACTTAGCACAGTGCTGGCAAGCTCTCAATAAACATTAGCTTTAGTTACTATAATGAAAGAGAAAACAATCGATATATCATTAAACATTTTATAAATGTGAGAGACTGACTTTCACAAACTGAAAGCTTTCCTGATCCAGCCTGAGGTCCAAGGAAGTACACCTTTGACCTTGTGTGCAGATGGCAATCTCCTTTGCAGACTTCACCTACCCCTTCTTCACCCCTCCCAACCCGTCTCAGAACTTCACCTGTCACTCCAGTCTCCTTTCCATTCCACCTTCCCCCAGGGGTTCCGCAGCTTGACAAGATATTCAGGTCCGCTTTTGCAGGTCACCTGCACAGAACAAGCAGTTTAGGTGGGCTGGGCCGAGAGCCAGCTGCAAACGTTACAGATATCTGGGTGAGATGCCTAACTGTGATGAGACCTTGAAGTGAAAGGTCAGAGGCTATCACCACTGTTAGGTCCTAGCGAGTGCAATCAGGCAAGAGAAAGATATAAAAGGCAACCAAATGGGAAACAAAGAAGTCAAACTGTCATTATTTGTGGATGACATGATTTTCTGGATAGAAAACCCTAAAGACTCCACAAGAACACCACTAGAAACAACAAGCAAATACGGTAAAGTCTCTGGATACAAAGTCAACATTCAAAAATCCATAGCATTCTTATACTCTAATAATGAAGCATCAGAAAAAAAAAAAGTGAAAAATTAATTTCTTTTGCAATTGCAACAAAAAGAATAAAATTCCTAGGAATAAATTTAACTAAACAAGAGAAGGACCTATATGATGAAAACTATAAGATGCTTTTAAAAGAAATCAGAAGATACAAAGAAATGGAAAGATATTCTGTGTTCCTGGATTGGAAGAATCAATAGAGTTAAAATGACCACATTGCCTAAAGCATTATACAGATTTAATGCAATCCCCATCAAAATCCCATCAGCACTTTTTAAAGAAATAGAACAAAAAATTATCAGATTTGTACGGAAGCCACAAGACCCCGAATTGCCAAAACCATCCTGAGAAAAAAGAACAAGGCTGGAGGCGTTACTCTGCCTGACTTCAAATTGTACTACAAAGCAACATTGATCGAAACAGCATGGTACTGGCAGCAAAACAGACACACGGACCAATGGAACAGAATCAAGAGTCTAGAAGTAAACCCATAATTATACAAGCAAATAATTTTTGACAAAGAAGCCAAAAACATACAGTGGAGAAAGAAAACCTCTTCAATAAATGGTGCTGGGAAAACTGGAAAGACACATACCTGCAAAAGAATAAAACTAGACTGTTGTCTATCACCACACACCAAAATTAACTCAAAATGGGTTAAGGACCTGCATATAAGAACAAAATCAATAAAATGCAGAGAAGAAAACATAAGAACAAAACTCAAGGACCTTGGACTTAAAGAGGATTTTATGAATTTGACCTCCAAAGCAAGAGAAGGAAAAGCTAAAATAAATGAATGGGGCTACATCCAACTAAAAAGCTTCTGCTCAGCGAAAGAAATCGTCCACAAGGTAAAGAGAGAACCATCCAAATGGGGAAATATATTTGCAAGCAATGCCTCCGATAAGGGCCTAATATCCAAAATATACAAAGAACTCATACAACTCAACAACAACAACAAAAAAAATGATTCAGTCAAAAAATGGGCAGAGGACCTGAACAGACACTTCTCCCTAGAAGACGTACAAATGGCCAACCAACATGAAAAGATGCTCAACATCACCAGCTATTAGGGAAATGCACATCAAGCCCACAATGAGATACCATCTCACACCTGTTAGAATAGCTGTAATCAACAGGACAAGAAATAAACATTGGAGAGGATGCGGAGAAATAGGAACCCTCATACACTGCTGGTGGGACTGCTAATTGGTATAAAGTTTCCTCAAAAAACTAAGAATGGATCTACCCTATGATCCAGCAACCCCTCTACTGGGTATCTACCCCAAAGACTTGAAAACCCATATCCAAAAAGATATTTGCACATCGATGTTCATAGCAGCACTATTCACAGTGGCCAGGACACCAAATGACTCTGGCCTTCAGAAGAACTATGAAAGAATAAATTCTGTGGGTTTAAGCCGCCCACTCTGTGGCAGTTTGTTGTGACAGCGCTAGGACATGAAGACAGCGACTCAGGGGGTGGTTGTAAGGATTGTATGAATGTTTGTAAAGCAGCTAGGAGAGTATTTAGCACATAATACGTGCTAAATTTTGTTAAATACTATTAAATAAATATAAAAAAATATAAATAAAAACGTGAATTTTAACAAAATATAAATTTTGTTAAATAAAGATGAAAATTAAAAGTTTTTAGTACACACACAAACATGACTGACTGATGGAGATCTAGGAGGAAGAAGTCAGGTGTGAGTTGAGTTCAAGAAATCTGAAACAGAATTAAAGGGAATTGGAAAACTTTTGGGAAGCTGAGCTTTCTAGAGGATATCAGAGTTTCTTTAACATCGAACCTACTGATTTTATACCTTCACACTTTGCACCCTCTGCCAGGAATGCCCTTCTCTCCTCATACAAACCTACCCATCTTTGGGGGGCCATTTCAATATCACCTTCTCTGTGAAGCCTGTTCTAACTCTACTCCGACCCAACCAGGTGAATGTCTCATCTCCTGACTCTGAACCCCCAAAGCCTTTCGTCTCTGCTTTCTTCTCTCAGTTTCTGCTTTCTTCCTCATGGTTTGTCTCCAAACTTGCCCATACGTCAGTGTCTCTTTCTGATTCATCTTTGCATCAATGCTTAATAGAGCTCAACAGGTCAATAGCAGTGGAAGGAACCCGGGAGACTGTTGAAAAGGAGCAAGGGAGAAAGAAGCAGGCATTAGGGAGGGAAGACCCCGTCATAATGGCTATCACAGGCAGCCCAGAGCAAAGTGAACCTCAAGGAAGGGTTGTAAGCCGCAGCAGGGATAGATGGCCAGTTGGCTGGGGCTTCCCCCTGGGAAGAAATGGCGCAGTGATGGTGGCAGAAGCTGGGCTCACCACTTCACCCCAGAAAATAGGTACAGAAGTATAGGGGTCACACCACATGTTTTGGCAGGCCCTAGAGGACCCTCGGGAGAATTTACGCCCCACCCCCCACGACTGGGCACAGATAATAACATTCGCCAAGATGACCCCAGGCATTGGTGAGAAGCCCTGGGAGAGAGACAGGCCGCAGGGAAACAAAGGGGTGTGGTTCCACCCACCTTCCTGATTCCTATGAGAGTATAGGCATGGCCGTCCACGAGCCCGTTCTCCAGCACCCTCTCATCCTGTGGAGACAAGAGCACTCCTGTCCGTGCTCTGCTGTGCAGAGCTGACCCAGGAATCCTGGAGACCTATATGGCTGGAGCAAGAGGTGACGAAGAGGGGGTGGGGGAAACCCGCACGACACTGCACTGTGTTACAGTTTCATAGCAACTTAGCACCCACAGTCTCGTTTGAGCCTTTAAGTCAGGTGCCACTCTACGGTGATTATATCCTCACTTTACAGAGGACAGACTCAGATTCAGAGCCGCTAAGCTGTCATGCGAGGTGACGCAATGGTCATTGGTGGAGACACAGCTGAACCCAGGTCCACGTTCTTGGTTGTTACTAACTTACGTTGTAAAGACTAACGACGCCAGGAAAACACCATGCATGCGGGTGACACGCGACTGCCAGCTCCCTTCTCTGCACTCTACCTGTGTCCTACAGTGGCCTTCCCGGCCCTGAGGCTGCTCTGCTTTGAACGTCAGGACTGTGGGTGCAGGAGAGGTGAAGTCTTGGGGCCACACCAAGGTGTGAACAGCAACTGGCAGGCGAAGAGGATGGCAGCAAGGGAGAAGGACCACCTGCCAGTGCCCAGCCCAGTCTCACCCCTGAGTGAGTCTGGCAGCCGATGAGGGTTCTGCCGTAGCTGGCTTGGGTTAGGATGTCCCAGAGGTTCCCAGGGGCTTCTGCCAGTTTGAAGGTCACCGTCACCCCTCCGGTGAAGTCCAAAAAAGCTTCAGACACCTGTCCACGCTGCAAGTCTTCATAGGAGCCACAGAGCCTGCCCAGGAATGGAGTAAATATGAGAAGAGAAGGGAAGGGGCATGTATACTGCGGCCCGGGATGATCCCGATGGCCTCGTGAGCCCCGTGCTTGATTATTCCCTGGGCGTGCGCCTGCTACCCCTTCCTTCCACTTCAGGGGCAAAGGAGGAGTTCCTGTCCCTGCTAACAATTCTGTCCATTCGGGAAGGCAAAACTCCTGACCACTGTTCGGAGGGAGTGACCCCTCCATGAAAGACTCTGGATGTATCACTCCTATATTCACTGAGTCCTGTGTCAGTTTCTCACTTCCTAAACTGTACCTGCCTCCTCTTGCTCGCCCTCAATATTGCTGAGAGAGACAAAGAGACAGGGAGGGGTGAGGGAGGGACAGGGCATATTCTTTGTCTTACTTAGCATAGGCCTTTTCAAGAAGGGCCCCCCAGAACAAGTTCTTGTAGGTGGAAGAGACGAAGATCAGCTGGCCAGCTTCATTCACAGGCAGTCGGTCGTCGATCACGACAGGAACCCACTTCCCAAAGTGCCAGAACTGGAAGGGGAGAGTGCCCACTGGTGAGTGAGGATTGCCAAGGAAGATGGTCAGCCCAGGAGACAGGGACATGACTCTCCCAAGAACCTTCTTTGCTACGTACACCTCCAGGATGGGGCAGCAGCGGGACACTCACCCAGAACTGGAAGATGCCCGCATACTTCTCGGTGAAACTCTGATTCAGGGGGACGACTCGGCTCAGGAAGTCCTGGTGCAAAGTCAGAGCTTGCAAAGCAGCCAAGAACCAGCAGTCGCCTAAGCCAGACAGCACACGGTGTCCACAGGGATGTAGGGTACAGGCGTGCACATTCTACGAGTGTCTGCCTGAATCTGCTGAGGATCACTGCACGCAAGAAATGCCTGGTCCCAACCGCTATCCTCTCTGGGCTTGTAAACTAGCTTCGGAGTAGGGAATTATATGCCAGGGAGGAAGCGGGTGAGCGGGAAGAATGTAGAGAAGGGGAAGGACATTGGTTGGAACCCAGACTTGACTCTAAGAATTGAGCCACATTCCTGAATCATCTGGTAGCTTCTTGGATGCCCCATCCTCAGGAATCTGTAACCAACACAACCAGACTTCTAAGTCCTGCTGCAATGATTTTTATCTTTTGGGAAAGACCTTAACCCTCTGGACTCCATCCCCCTGTCTGTGAAATGGGTATCACTACCTTTGTGCCTTCCCTCAGGGCTAAGGGTTGTTTGTTTTACTCTCTAAAGGAAAGCTGGGGTGAGGATAGGCCTTCTTGGACACTATTGTGGGGTGTCTAGTGACTAGTGTGCTAAGAAGGGCTCAGTATGGGAACTAAAGTAGAGTGAGCACATTTTCCCAGGACAAAACTGAGACCTGAGGACCGGTAACGAGGATTATCATTAGGCAGGTTGCGACATCCCCTTGCGTCCCTACGGTTTCAGCTGTTACCATGTTCCCAGCACAGGACACAGTGAGTCAAGATGAAGTTCAGGGCGGCCGTTTCGCCCTGTTGGGATCTCTTGATTCCTCTTTGCTGCCCCACTCTGCCTCGGCCAGACCAGGCTCACAGGCACCAGGCCTGTGTCTCCAGGGGCTGTGCAGACTTACCTACCAATCCCTGGCACAGATCCAGCCTTTTGGCCTTGGCAGAATAGAACTGGGGATCGCTGTGGAGTTCCTGCAGGGACAGACAGAATTGTCCTTCTGACCAAAAAGCTGCCCTTGGAGCTACAGTGACAATAGTGACACCCCTGAAATGGACTTCTGGGGACATGGGTATAGGATAGATGTAAAATCAGGGCTGTCCCAGAACATCTGGCACGTAGATTCTGCTCATCAAATTCCTTCTTTCTTCTTAAAACCCATGTGAGTCAGGGCCCTAGAGAACTCTGCGTATACAGTAACAAATAGCACTTTCACCGAGAATGCCTTGTTGCAGAGTTTCTGTTAAAAAAGAAAGCACTTCTTTAGGGGGCATTCTCAGTTTTCCTATTCTTATTCCCATTCTTATTCTCCCCCTACTCCTCCTTCCCACCCCAACCCCCACGATAACAGCCTCTTTGGCTTTCTGTGCTGAGATGTGGGCTGAGATGACAGTGGGGCCACGGCAAGCCCTAAATCCCTCGGCCTTTGCATGGGCATGGTTCCCCCAAGGTCACGTGTGTGACAAGCTGTATGCCAACAGTTCACAAGATTCCTGGGAGTGGAATCGTGGCTGCTCCCTAGTTTAGGAGGTGCACTGGGGAATCTTACACGTGGTGGGGACTCCATAAGTCTGGGGCTGCAGCCTTTGATGGTGATGGCGGATCGGGGAGCAACCAAGGGGAGAATCTGTAGCACAAGTTGACTTCACTCTGCTCACTAAGCATGTTCTGGAATCTTGTGTGTAACTCAGGCTTGGGGGAAATTAGTTGCTTTTGAATACACTTAAAAGTTACCTATTCAAGGAATTGTTGATGCATTTATAAAGTGAAGAATACTTCTATGAACTGATTGATAGTGTCTTAATTTATGTATTTCACGAGCCCAATTTGGGGAGAGGGGAGTGATGATACGTTAAAATTTGTCCCCCTGGCAGATGGCATTGGCAGTGACTCTGGCTTCCCTGCCACCTCGAACAGCCCCTAGATCCAGTTTTGGCTGCAGCTGCTCTGAGTGCTTCTGGTCTGGGGAAGAGCTTCCTCTTAGGCCCCTCTCAGGATCACCCTTGGTTTTCTCTGGGAAATGAGGATGTGGGGACTTCACCGTGTTCCTTTCACATGGGGATCAATGACAGGGAGTAAGACGTGGCATCTGAAGAAAGCCCTGCGCCCTGGGAAGGAAGGTCTGGGTGGACACACTTAGTGTGTGTGTTCAGAAGCCGCCTTCCCGGCTCCTTACCGGAGGCCTCCTCCACTGCAGGTGGGGAGGCAGCTTCCTCAGCAGAGCCCCCCTGCCGATGGAGCTCCGCGTGGCGGGGAAGGTGCTGTCTTCAAAGAGGCAGCCGTCCCTCAGGCACCTGTTCTTCAGGGCCTCGTAGTCCTGTTTGGGGAGCTGCGAAGAGCCCCCCAGCCCGTCCTTCTGCCCTACCTTCCCTCTGCCGTGGAAAGACGACCATAGAGACATGTCAGGGTCCACGGATACGAACCCCAAGGGATTCTCTGTTGCTCCTGAAATGGAGAGAGGATGCTCAGTTAACTCATTTTTCCTGTCCGTGCTTTGCCGTTTCCACAGAGAAGAAGAGGAAGATGGAGTGAATGCGAGAAAAAGAAATGAGCCTGTAAGAAAGAAACAAAATCTGTGCACACTAGGAGCAGCCTGCAAACACGTCTATTCCAAGACCTTCTCCTCTATGGTCGTAGGGGTGACCTGAGGGTCTTCTTCATTTGTCAAGATCTCACTTATTCTTCAAAGTACAACTTGAGTCCCTCCTCCAGGAAGCCCTCCTTGGATGCCTGGCTTTCACTGCGTTCCCTTCATCTTGACCGTCTGTTGACTCATCATCTACCCTACAGAACACCTTCCTGCCATCTCATTGGTGCTTCTCAAATTATCCTAGTGAAGGACCTGTAATCTTTTATTTCCAGTTTGTCACAGAAAGTTAATGAAAATAAATTAATAGAAAAAACGAAGTTTAAAAAATGATCTACAAAATACAAGCCCTCTTTTAAAAATTTTCTTTCAGCTTTAACAGAAATAAAAGCATTTGGTCAATTGCTATAAGATGTTCTAAAAACGTACCCTTCGTTTTGTACTTAGCTCATCAGGCACTGCTAACGACCAGTTCCTGGTCCCGTCCTCAGACCCCACTGTGGTCCCTGCTCTGAGTGATTCGTGCACTGAAACCTCCTGTGCCTAACACCGAGTGTTCAGCCTCCACGGACTAGCACTGGTGGAGTGCTGTGGGCCACACCCCGGACCTCTCTCTGACCTTAGGACAGTCTGATTCCATCTGTTCTTAGTTGTCACGGATGCACACACACTTCCTGGGGGAGGACCCAGCACTCTCCTAACCCAGGTTGTAGGGATCCAAAAGCCCTTACTCAGGCCTGTGTTTTCCCCCCGAGTTTTTCTTCCTAATACAGGTGAGTGAGCAGGCAAAGCTTACTCCAGCCTCATCCTAGTTCCTTCCCAACAAGTTTCTCTAGTCCATTTACATTTGTAAACAAACCTGAGGCCACATAAAGGCAAGCTCTTACGTTTCTGTTCCTCCAAGCCTCAGCAACAGTCCTTCACTGCTTGTGCCGTGACAAGCGATAGCAGGCTCTCTGGCTTCAGAACCCGACCAGGCTCGTGCCCTCCTGACTGAGAACTGGGTCGCACTCGAAGTCCTCTCCCAGCCCCAAAACATTGCATCTCATGACAAACCTTGGGGCCTCATGAGGCTCCAAGGACAAAATGCCCATCGCAAGATCCTCTCATCCTCCAAATTTCAGAATGAAGCCCCACGCACAAATATCTTCTTTTTGCAAGTATTGCTGAGTCTTCTTAAGGACAGTCTAGACCTGAAGGGGGCAGCTGGCTGTTCTGACATGTCTTCTGCATGGTACAAGCTGAGGATAAATCAGCTCTTTCCTAGATTGTCACAGCTCTCTGCCAAGGGCCAAATGGCTCTTGGTCAAATCTGGAAATTTGTTTTAATGATCGTAAGTGAACCGTGTTGGAACCGTGTTGCAGGCCCATGCAACAAGACGAGGTGACTAAATAGGGGAAAGCTAACTGTAGCACAAGGTGTTAGAATCTGCAGCCTAAAGAAGGGCACACTGCCAGTCCCTGAGAATTCTTTCCTCAGCCCCAGAGAGTGTGAGACTCCTCGGTCATGTTCATGTCCTGCAGGATTCATTGTACTCAGCAAAGAGGGGCAGAGCCTCGAACTACGCTTTTCCCACATTGTCTGCGCTTGTCTGTAATGTGAGATGATAGGGACAGCTTGGTGGTGGTGAGATACGAGGGGTCCCTCGTGCTGATGACCCAGGGGAGGCCTTGGAGAGCTAACTAACTGGGGAACATTGAGGAGGATCATCAGGTGAGACACCTAAATCTGGCCATGCCTTGAGTCCCTGCCTGATGCTTGGTTCATTCAGATATTTACTGAGCACCTACTACATGGCAGACACTGTTCCTATGACAGAAACATACACCGGGACCTTGGTCCACCTAGTGAGGGTAGAGTGCAGGCTCCAGAAAGGAAACAAAAGATGTAAGAACTGCATCCTTGCTCACAGGTGCTGTCAACCTGTAGCATCTTCCTAGGGCATGCCTGAGTCCCAGAGAACTGCCATCTCACCACAACCCATGAAGTTGTAGGAGGTAAAATTGGAAGAGAAACATAAGCTTCTTGCACAATGACCCTGTCTGCAGGAAAAAAAGCATCGGATTGCAAAGGTGATCAATTCCATGCTTTTGACCAAGACTAAATATGGGCTTTTCCTGATTTATCTTGGGCAGGAATTGTCATTCTTTTGTGTAATAGGCAGTGTACAGAGGTCACGGAGCACTAGATTTAGGATTAGAAAACCCAAGAGATGGTCAGGTTTACCACCTCTGACCTGTGTAGCTGTGGGCAGACCCCTTACCCTCTCTGAGCTGGTTTCCTTGCCTGTAGAACAGAGATGGCACACACTGTGCCTCCTCTCAGAACTCACAAAAGATAACATTGTGAAATGGCTTGAAGGAAATTCTAAAGCAAAGGTTGGCAAACCACGGCCCCTGGGCCAAATCTGGTTTTCATAAATAAAATTGTATTGAAACAGAGCCACACTTACCTGTTGATGTACTGTCTACGGCTGCCTTTGAGACGTACATTACAACAGGAGAGTTAAACAGCTGCAAAAGAGATCACGCGGCCCCCAAGCCTAAGCATTTACCGGCTGGCCCTTTACAGACAAGTTTCTCTAAAGCTGCTAACTCAGGTAGATCATTGTCGCACAGCGCTAGGCCCTGGGGTAAGCTTCAAGTAGGAATTTATAGAATAAAAAATGTGGTTAATTCAGTCCATCATTAAAAATTTATCTTAATGCAACAAAATTTTATCTCTAATTGATTCATTAATTTTTTTTTTTTTACCGATACTCAACGTTCACGGTTACATTTGTGTCTCAAGAAGACTTAGAGATACAGCATGACTTCGCTCTCTGTTAAAGTCTCTGATTCATTTTTTAGATGTGATGACATCAGACATTCCTGGGCAGCTATCAGGTGGTTTTGTGGGTACTGATGACGGATAGGAAAACCTACATCTCTATCTATAGATCATGACCTGTTCACAAAAGAGAAAATGAGTTTGCTAAGGTAATGGCTTCAAAGAACCTTGAAAGTTTTCACTATTTAGATACTTGTCTACATTTAGATTTAGTTTTTAACAGAAGACTCCAAGCACTCGTCTTCATTAATTAGAGCAGACATTTGCCTTTCAGGAAACAGTGAAGAATGTGGCTCGACTACGAGCTACTGAAAGCAAGACTGGTATATATGCTTTACTGGATTCACAGAGCCCAGCATTATACCACGAATAAACAGATGCCTGATAAGTGTTTACTGGCTGGCTGACTGAACACATAAATGTATGGATGTGTCTTCATTTGTAAAATGTAAAAAATAATAAAACCTGCCCTCCCCGTCCCTCTTGACGTGAAGCTGAAATGAGATAAAGGATGTGAACTATCACCCATTTGGCTGCTCTTCTGATCTCAGCCCTGAGAATTGATATAGGTTGAGGCTTGCTCTCAGGGGCCTTCTTAACAGTTCCCCCTCAGTTCCAGACTTGTTTGGGGGCTCTTTGTCCTGAGGAAGGGAATATGTGGGATCCAGGGCAAAGAGTCCTGAGGAATAAAATGAAATCAAAGTCGACTTTCAAGGAGGAAGGAGTCCCCACAGGAAACGTGCTCCTTGGGAGCAGACTGGGAAAGGAGAGGCAGGAAGCCCCCTGCCTTACTGGTGATGCTAGGGTTCCTCTGAGCTGATTGCACGTCTATTTGGAGATATAACATCTTGGCTGGCAGAGCTCCCCACCTGCTCTTAACTATTTCATCTTCCAGCTGACTCCGTGAGACACTGCTCAGCCACCAATCTTTGCAGAGGCACGGACTCCCTACACCGCCAGGGCGTGAGTGTGCAGTCTGAGTTGCCAAGAAGTGAAGACACCTTCCCTTGGGCTTAGGAACATTCAATTCCCTTGGACTGTGTGGAAGCCAGACTGATGTCACTTCTTGCAGATGAACCAAATATCAGGCTGGAAGGAACTTGGCACACTCCCTGTTCTGCACTCCAGTGTGCAGATAAGGCCTCTGAACCATCCCAGTGGGCTCTTGGCCTACTCAGCCTCAACCAGGGGGAGCACAGGGCATCTTTTTGGCACACTCTCTTCTTTCCTACTGGCTCCAGAGCAGAACCTCAGTGGAATCTCTCTATTCCCCTGTTTCTGGTCTTACAATCCTCACCTGAGGAGTCAGCAGTACCCTAATCTTAGGCCATTTCCTACTCTTATTTCTGTATCACCTTCCACACTTTTAAAAAATTAACTCTTTTGACTTTTTTTCTGAACATTTCAAAACACATTTAAATAGAAAAGAGTCTTAAAACAGATGTAAATTTGTTCCTCTCATTCTTCCGGAGTATTTGCGTCTTAAAAGCATCAGACTTTAAGTCGCATTACTAATTAGACTGAGGCAACCTTTCTTCCTCCTGTTCCTGCATTTATCTTCTGATCACATCACTCACCTCAGATCCCTCAGTTCATGGCCTCAACCCAAAAGGTCAGGCTCTCAGGGTTCTGGCCCTTTTCTGTATGAACGACCTGGCCCTCATGCCCTCCGCTTTATCCCATCGCACCTTTTACTCACATACAAACTCAGGATGTTTCCTGCCCTCTCAGCCTTGAATTGCATCCAGCCTTCAATGTTCGGCTCAAGCTTTCCCTCCTCCCCAGAGCCTCTCAGCCCTCCAGCACACTTTGTCTTCTCCTCAGCTGAGTTACCTCAATGTGAGATGTTTTCACCTCAGAAAAGGTATTCGAAGGAGTTCTGAGTTTGTGTGATGGAAAGACTCTTGTAAAAGGAGCCACCATGACAGGACAGTCCTGAATGGTTTTGACCCAGCACTTGCCCTATATTCAAGTGAGTGAACAGGGGAGGAAGATGCTGGGCAACAGCGAACACCTACCCCCCTCACCCCCACCCCGCCACCCAACCCCCATGAAATGTGGTCCTGGACCTGAGGAATGAACGGCCTCCAAGCTTAGGTTATGATTTGTGCTACTCCACGATATCAAGCTATGCTGTTAGAAATGCAGGCGTAACTCCAGGAAAAAAAAGTATGTCAATCAAAAATACCTTTGAGGAAAATTATATGGCAGCAAACACTAAAAGCTAAACATATCCATACCCTATGAAACAATAATTCCATTCCTGGTATTACCCAACAGGAATCCTTAAATTTAAGCACGTACAAAAATATATATAACAGCACCATTCAAAAGAGTCTCAAACTGAGAACTATCCACATGGAGTCAGTAATATTGGGTTGCAGTCACGGAATAGAATACTATACAGAACTGAGAATAAAAACAAGAACTACACGTTACAATATGGATGGGATTCACAAGCATAGTACTGAGTGAAATATCCAGACACAGAAACTCTATGATTCTTTTACATTTCTTTTTTTTTTTAAGGCAAAAACAATCTATGTGTTAGAAATCAGCTTAGTGGTTAGCCTTGGGATAGAGAGACTTATCACAAAATCAATTCTACCACTAATAGTTAAACCAATTCGATTTTTTTCCATTGATTGTTTCGACGGTCAAGAGAGAGATTTAGAAGGGAATTTGAAAAGTAGTAGATTCAGTCATTCAAACAAGACTTTACTGAGTGCTTCTCCATGGGCCAGATATTGCCATAGAAGATAGGGGGACAGGATGAATTAGGCTCTCTGCCCTCAAGGAAGTCACAGTCCGATGGCTGGCCTCTCAGTCTGGAGAGAGCCTTCTTCTCTTCACTGTGAGGTGCTCACTTTGTTTAATGGTTGGTACCCAACGCATTCAAGAATCCTTTCTAGACTTTTTTTAGAGTAGCCTAGAAAGTCAAAGATATCCTCTCACCTATCAGGCCTGGGAGATCTCCCCAGACTCAAAAACCTACGTCCGCTCCACTGACTCGAGCTAGGATCACAGTTCCAACCCTAGCTTCTGTAGAATCTATTTGGCATTTTTGGAACACGTTTAATCCACATCCAAAACTGTTGAATTCCACCCAAACAAACAATATCTCTCTCTTCTCCATAGGAGAGGGTTACAAGCTGAGCTGACTGCTTCCCTCCAGGGTCATCTAGAGCCTCAATTAGTGATTTCAGATGCCCAGAGGCCACAAACTGCTCCAACCAGCGCAAGTTTTAAATTTCTTTTCTAAGTGAGGGCCCCAGGCCACTCCCAGACCCCTGCCAAAATCGAGGAGGCTCAGAAGACCCCTGGAAGGGTCTGAACTCTGGGAAATGACACACTAACAGCATCAGTAACTCCACCAAATGATCATTGATGTAAATCAGAGCTGACGGGACATCAGGGATCACGCAGGCCAAAAGACCCTTTTATTTAACGGGAAGATTGAATGAAGCCAGAGGGCTGAAGTCTATGCCTTGAGATCACACTAGTAAGCAATAGCAAAGCTGAGAACAAAATTCAAATCTCCAGACACAGAAACACCGAACTGAATAGTTCAAACCAAGAGCAGCAACTACCTACCTCTCAACCTGAACCCTGACCCTGCAGAGGCCCTTAGCAGCTTTGGGCTAAATTGGACGCACCTGGGAGCTTAAGACATTTACCTGCACAGGAGAACTTGATTCCTTAAGCACCTGGATGAGTTCTAGTTTCAGCGCAGTCAGAAGCCCGCAGCCCAGACCCCCGCTTGTATATATATGGTCCTTTCTATGTGCGGGGCTTGGCCTGGAGTCCGAGTTCCCGCCTCCAGAGCGTTTGTTCCTCCCACTGTGTGTTCTCTGGAAGGGAGGAGAGCCACAGGGCTTTGTGATATCATTGAAATCCTATCATTTTATTAGAGCAACACACAAACAGAGCTTGTTCCAGTAATGCCTTGACAAGAAAGAGCATGAGTCATCTTCAGCTTTCTGTTGTGACATTCTGTGACTCTGGAACCTGCCTTGGGCAAACATTCAACGATCGAGTTCTTCTTTGGCACCTTCTTGCCTCGCTTCCGGGACAAAGGTCTCGCTTCCTGGTACTTTCCTCTCCGAGAGTCCAAGTGCCCCACTCAAGCCTGACCTTCCCACAAACCTAAGTGCATTGACTCAGGTACCTCTTTCCTTTACCTCCAATCACAATTCTCATTTCTTCGAGGCACCGGGAAGCAATCTGATTGAATTAGTTCTCACAAACGTGTGACTCGCTCACAAATCTGTAAACTTACCAGAGGCATTGGCATGTTTTTGAAATAGAAAACTCCTCACCCAAATAAGTTCCAATTATTAGAACTTTTAGGCAGTAAAATAATAAGCAAAAAAGTCTAGTTGAAGAATAAGTTAAGGTGTCATGTGTAGTGAATAATAACTGCTGACAGTGTGAATTCATTCTCGCACAGGTTCTTTACGTTATTTAATTAGACACATTAAAACCCAGGTTAAACTTCCATGTGTCCAAACAACTGTAAATGGTAAAAACTGATGAAATACTTGTGGGTAAACTCTAAACACTCCATTCATGGATGCCATGATGGCTATGGCAGCACCAAAGTTTTATAAAATCAATTGACAGATTCCACCATTCTGTGTTTTTTTTTCCACTTGATTTTTGTTCAGTTGGCTATCGGTTTTCAAAACAAGGGTCCAACAATGAAAAGAGAAGGGATTTGATTTGTGAGTGAGAGAAAGGACAATACCTAGCCCATAAGAATAAAAGAAATAATTGGTGGTTCCATATATAGCTCCCAAGCATTAGAACTTTATCCCCAAACCAAGATAATAAAAAGAGGCTTTGTAGGCTAGCTCATAATAAAAGTCATCTCCAAGGCTCCAAAGTAAATTCTAAGACCTGAGTTATTAATTCCTTCACTTTCAGAATATTTTTAGAATGTCATAGGAAATCTTTCTTGAAGAGATTCACTATGAGGTTTAGAAATAAAAACAGACAAGCTATTTTTTGCAATGGAAGGTGTTTTTCTAAGTTATCAGAGAGTTAATTAGAATCTCAAGGACATTTATTTCTTACTCATAACCCAAGTGAACTCTAGTTGACAAAGGTATGTTATGTCTGGGAAGAACTTGTGTTGCCCTGGGAGTCATGTAGGTCAGGGATGTAGGGCAGGCATCAGGATACGATGGTGCTTTGTGGGTGAAAACAGGTAGAAATACATCAAGGTCAAGCTCCAGGTGGGCAGGCAACATCAGAGAGGATGCAAAATAGCAGTGGTGATCTGGCCACAGAGCACACCTGGGTTCCTGGGAAAGTGGCAGAGGTAAGGCTGACCTCAGTCTCGTAGGAAAGAGGGTCCTAGGAAAGAAGTCCTTAGTGGTATCAGGACGCAAGGCAACTGCTTGATCATAGAAAACAAAACTTATTATAACAGACTCTAAGGACTCATAGAATATCTAAATTGGGTCCTAGATATTTCCCCAGTCTTGAGGCAAAATTGGTCACTAAATCTTGGTTGGATAGAAGTTAAATGGAAGCCGAAGCAGGAGCCTTCCTCCATCACTTTGTCTTCTAGTTATTGTCCTTACCCCACCTTCTCTGACCTATTATTGGCCCAGAGGAGCAGGTTTGTATAGCATTTGGAGTCAGGCTGGGGCAATACCTGAGACACACTTGTATATGACGGGCACATAACATTTCAGTTCGATGAGTAGTACATTTAGGTGTTTTTCTAACAGGTTCATGAAACTCCCATTAATCAGCACTGTTACCTCTTTTCTTATTATTATTTTTTATTTTTATATTTTGTAACATGTTTTCTCTCATGATCATTGGGAAGAATCTGATAACCTCATGTAAGAAAAGACTGATAACAGTTTGTCAAGTGACATTGATTCAATTAGAAAATACAGACCTCAAAGCATAGAACTTCATCTGTTAACAATAAGCCATGGACAGAGAGATCCTTTAGGCATGATGGGCCTTCTGGTATGCTCAGAAATCACTCAACTAGGAAGCTATGGACTATTCCCTCAAAGAAAGGCTCCAAAGAGAAAAACGAAAACAAAAAAAAGGTCCACAGTATGCTTTCTCATTTGCTTTCTAGCTCCTAGACTGTTTCCCTAACAGGCAAAAATCTTATCTAAACTTTTTTGTTGCAAAGTCTCATAGTGTACATTTCTTGTTTTCTGCCTCTGTTCTTAATTGTGTTCTTGGCATTATTAAACTTGTCCAAATCGATACGCGACTACCGAATGTATTTCTAACCGATCCTCTTCCTGACCCTTACTTTGTTCCTGACATCATTTTCCCCTGAGTGTCTTACAGCTTTGCCTCTACTCATCTGTCTGTTTTGGTTCGTTGATTTGTTTGTTTGTTTTTTCTTTTGACTTGTGACCTGGCCTATCTTTCTAGGAAGAAAGTTTGCCATTTTGATGCTCCTGACAGGGAAAAGTGACTGCTGAAGAAATAGCATTGTTTCCATATTTCCTTCCAAGAGATGGTGGCAAGATTTCCGTGAGGAAAGAAGTTTTGATGGTAAATAAACCATAACTAATCTCAAGGGTACAAAAATGAGTGAGACAGGGTGCCTAATGCAGCAAAGATCCAAGAAAGGATTGGAAAAGCATCATAAGTCAGCAGCATCCAGCTAGGATGATGACTCCAATAGAGGTGCCAAGATAGTAGCTCCAATTCCTGAGAGCTGAGTCATGCAAAACCATCTAAAGTGATGTCTGTCATGGAGGCTGCAGGGTCTGCAATCAAAGGAATTCTTCACATTAACAATTACCTCTATTAGCCATCCTCACCATGCATTCTCCTAAAATATGGGGTTTCTGTATATCCAGAAAACAACATGCTTTTATGGAGGAGTTGCATGGGCTAAAGTTTTCAAGAACATGACAGAGATTTGTGTTGAAATACGTTTTCCTCCTGCAGTTCCATGGAAGGGCTTGTGTGTGTTTTTCACAACATGAAAGACCAAACATGCCTTTAACTGAAAAGTATAATAATCTCTGATAAGCTTCTGAGCTTAGGTTTTCGGGAATGGGGTTGCAGCACTGAAAACATTAATCACCAGTGCATGGTGCGTGTTACTTTGATCTGCTCTCTCTGGAATTATGTGAGTTTAGGTCTTAGAAAGAGCTTATCTTTGGAGCCAGGTAAACCTGGGCTTTAAACCTGACTCCACTATTTACTAGTTGGGGAGCCTTGAGTCACTAACTTACCTCTGAGGGCCTCATTTTTATCATCTACAAAACAGAAATCACAGCTTCTTTGTAAGATTAGTAGAATTCAACTATTTTTTAATGAATATAAAACATTTAGTGCAGTGGCTGGTACATAATAAGCACTCAATACATTTTATTAAAAGAATAATTATGATTTCTCCAATGACTGGATTTAGTGCTTACCAAGAGGTCTTTAGAAACCTTTTGACCCCTGGGAACGAGTGTGAGTTGCCTATAGGATATCTAAGGGATGCCTAGGCTGGAATGTTTAAGATACTGGGCATGGCAATGGTAATTGATATCTTACACATGGGTCATACCACAGTGGCAATTGACCTGCAGATTGATTAGTAGTAGACCGATTTTCAGCTCATTCTCTATCCACAGTTTTTGCCCTCCCATGTGACAGCCCCTCAAATATGATCTTTCAATTTTAGTTTCTTAAATTATCCACAGCACAACAGAGTGACTGTTGTCTTAAGCCATATCAGGCCACATCTGGAGTATATCAAACAGTTCATGACCCTACACTTCATAAAGACTATGGCATATCCCTTGCCCTGCCTCATGTTAGTAACTAAGCTTCAGTTTCTCTATCTGGGAGAATAATGACACTTTGAACTGTCGCTGTGAAAATGAAATGAGTAATCTGTGTGAGAACACCTAGCATAATGCCTACCATGTAACAAGCTCTCAGCCAGCAACGGTAGTTGTCATTTCCTATGTGATCTTCACACAGCTAGTTCCTCATAATTATTTTTGGCAACAACAGCTCAGTGTTGACTCACGTTGAGTTTGCTGTATATTAAAGCTCATGTCTCTTTAACATGTTAATTCTGTCCCATCCTGTAAAGGAAAAACTCTTCGAGAAGATACCGAGACAGTGCTTCTGTGTTCCTGTGAATTTCGATAGATAACTCCCCAAACATACGGCTCCTCCTGTGGTCTCAATTTCTATTGATGACATCACCCTCTGCCCAGGCTTCTCAGAAAAACCACTAAGAGTACATAAAACATATATATCAATTATGTATGTAAGATTCTTTATACACACAAATATATGTATCTGTTAAATTTGAAAGGATGTTACATACTAGATGCTTTGTTTTGCTAGAATAGATTTATATAACCGAAAGAAAAAATAAGTGTTGAAAGAAATCACAGCTCTCAACCCAAAGGAGTGAAAGGAAGAAGAATCCAGATGGGTATCAGAATAGCATTAAATCGAGAACAAAATAAGAATGCTCCTTTTTTTATTTTCAATATTGTTCTGAAAATTCTGACCAAAACATAAAATATAATTGTAAACCAAAATAGTATTAATAAAAAGAAAAAACTAGTTGATAATCTTCGTCTCACTAGACAACCTAAGAATCAACTAAAAATTATTATATTGATGAGTATTAAGTAAAATAACTATACATAAGATACATATTATTTAAAGTAATGGCATTCCTGTATATAACAATAAGCAGTTAGAAGTTACCATAATAAAAATATCTCATTGATAGTAACAATAAAAATATAAAATAACTGAGAATTTTCTCAAAAAAAATGTTTTTGACTATTCGAAAAGTTTATAGAGGTGTTAAAGATATTTGAATAACTGGGAAGTCATAACATCATGGATGGAAAGGTTAATTATTAATAAGGTGTTAATCCTAAAATTAATTTATAGTTTTAATGAGATTCAAATTTTAAAAATCTCAATGATCGTGTTCTGTAGAGGAGAGAAGAGACAAGAAAAAGGCAATTAACAAAAATTCTTTAAGACTAATTTGGATGAATAAACACAAAAGATTAATGCCCTTATTGTAAAAATAAGTTCTTTTCAAAACAATGAGAAAAACAATAAATATTTTTAGAAAAATGAAGGAGAACTAAAAATAGACAATCACAGAATAAATATAAATGGGTAACAGGCAAATGAAAATTTTCACCTTTTTGTAATAATATATATATTAATTTTTTAAAGGAGATCATTTTCCGCTTTCCAAATTGGTGAATAGTTTTAAACACCAACACACAATGCTGAGGGAAAAAAATCACAGGAACACTGGCATCGTTATGATAGAGATATAAATAAATGTGCTTCTTTTGGAGAGCAATTAGAGATAAGATTCAAAAGCATTAATAATGTTCTCAATAATTCCATTTATAAAATATATAGTAAGTAAATAAGACCATGGATGAAGATTTATGTACAAAGACGTTCACCTTTCATTGATGATAACGGAAATGGAATAGATAGCTCTGAAACAGAGCCTTTATTAGTGTTGACAATAATTATTCCAGGTTTCCACTGCAGTTTCCATCTCTTTCTAGCCAGACCACGGTAGTCTCAGTAACAAAGGGAAGAGAATGGAGAAGAGATAGGAAAGGCCCTGATTTCATAGTGTCACCCCCAAGGGCCTATAGGGAATGCAACAAATTCTGCTATTGGCAATTATAATCCTTTGAGTCAAATGAGCCATCCTCAGTTGAGAACAATGAACTGAAAGGAGGTGCACACTGACTCCTGGCTTATCCAATAGGTCCAGAACACAGGATGGTGCCCATGTAGTGGATGAAAATAATAGTTAGATTTATCCCTAGGTTATTGGGGTTTTTTGTTTTGGTTTGGTTTGGTTTGGTTTTCTGTAAATGGTACTTTTTAAAATTGCCTTTATAATCCTTTATTGTTAGTATATAGAAATGCCGCATTATTACTCAGTTCTTTTTGAAAGAAGATCAATTTCTTACTCTTCAGGATTGAGAGCTGAAGTTAGATGTGTCAATAGGCACTCAATAAATTAGATATTCAGGGCTGACATGCAGTGGTACACAATACCATCACTGTACTTGTTATTAAAAATTTGAAATATTTCCACAGTAGAGCTCCTTCTTTCTCCCCTGGCACCCTGGTCATCCTGGACTCCCCGTGGACAGACCCAGACCTCTCCAAGTTGCAGACATGACTAATGAGGTTTTCATCTTTTCTGGTGTTAACTGGACATTCGTGTAACTTCTTTATAAAAAGAAATTTTGTGTCTTTCCCCAAATTTCTTCTATTGGAATGCCTTTCTTTCTTTCTTTCTTTCTTTCTTTCTTTCTTTCTTTCTTTCTTTCTTTCTTTCTTCTTTCTTTCTTTCTCTCTCTTTCTTTCTTCTTTTCTTTATAAATTTATTATGGTTATATTGATAAACAAAATCCAATATGTTTCAATTGTACAACAACAGTAACATACATATATATATATATATATATATATATATATATATATATATATATATATATATTGCACTGTGTGTTTGGAAAGCTTTTATTACTAATGTACAGATATTAATTATATATTTGGGATGCTCTTTTATCGGTTTTATGTATTATAATATCTTTTCACACTGTTTTGAAATTTTATTTTATTAGTTTCAAGTATACAGTACATTGGTTAGATATTTATATAAACGATCCTCCTAAGTGCTCTTTCTCTCCTCCACCTCTCCACCTAGCCATTACATTAATGTTAACTGCATTCCCTATGCCGTGCTCCCCAACCCGTGACCATCTATCAACTACTAATTTGTACTTTTTTAACCCTTCATCTTTTCACATTCTTTTGTACCTCTATAGCTGGCACTGCTAGGGCCTTAGGCCTTGTTCCACTGGGAAGGCAGGATCTGTTGTGAGTGCTCCATTCCCATGCCATCTGAGTTATTCAATATTTTGAATGTGGCCTCTTATGCTCACGTGCTAGTGAGCATATGCTAAATTATTAGTCTGAGTGGTCTTAACCAGGGTGTAGAGAGCTCAGGAAGAGGCGAAATCTGAGTTGTAACTAAGGGGATTCTAGCCAGTACCGACCTCTGATAATTCCTGCCCAAATCCCTGCAGCCTAACTGGTATACTTCTCCACTTGGGTTTCCCACAGGCACCTCAACTACGCATGTTTCAGACTGAACACATCCTCTTTAAATGCTAAATCTGCTCTCCCCCTGACTCCCCTAGTTGATAGAACAGTGTCTCCAACCATCTTCTCTTCTACAGTAGAAAATTCAGAATCATTCTAGACTCCACCTTATCATCATTTCTGCTTTTATTGCTTACCAAAATTTGTCATTTCTATGACACACACAAAAAAACTCTTAAATACAATCTTTCTCCATCCCAATTACCACTGTCTCTTAAATTTTTGAATAGTTTCCTAACGAGTGTCTTGGCCAACAGCTTCTTTTGCTTTTCCAGTCCCTCCCGCTGCACTGCTACCAGCATTAGCAGTCTCGCCTGGCCCATTAGTTTGCTCTGTTTCTTCATCTGTAGAAGGGAGTGTGTGGGATTCATCTGCCTTCACAGGAAGGACTTTATCACTGACACTGTTTAGAATGGTGCTAATATAAAGCAGACTGGCTTTAAGTTGGCTTTATTATTGCATCTAAGTTCCCTACAGACAACGCGTCCCTTTTTGCCTACTCCTGGCCAACTGTTCCCGCCAGTGAGCATGATGCTGGAGATCATATGGTCTGCCTCATAGAGCTGCCGTGTAAATCAAATGGAACAACGCTCACTGAGAACGCAGCCCAGCACCTGCACACGCTGAGCACCTGATGTTAACAGTGATTAGTAATAACGGTTATTCTTGGTTCCTTTCCCCTATATGACTCCTGTTTTGTCAAGCGAAGCCTTTCATGGTTGGCCTCAGACACTCCCCTTCACCCTCCTGAACCCTAGACTCTAGCTAGTGAAACTGTCTATTTCGCCTTCACCACACCATACTTTTGCAAATGCCCTTCATACTGCCACCAGTGTCTTCCCTTTTCTCTGTAGATTCATCGTTTAAGAACCAGCTCATCATCATGCTCTCTGTGAAGCCTTCCTCAGAGGAGCTGCTCAAAAGAAATGCCTCCTCCCCCTGTGAGCCCATGGCCCTGTGCTTGCATCTCCTTTACAAATCCTGCCTGGACTGGAGCTCTTGGACGACAGAGTTTGTACGTGCTCACCTTTGTGGTCACCTTTGTATCCACAGTCACCAAAATCGGTGAGCCCATCCTACCGGCTCCATCCTTGCAGGGCTTTTCGCTCGTTTTCTTTCGTTGGAACGAATGAAGGAACGAATGAATGGGCATGGCTTTTACTTCACCCTCGACCTATAGCACGAAACAGTTCGAGTAGTGGCACGGTGGGTTGTTCTGTGTAACCTGGCATTGGACTCGTCTTTCCGTGCCCCCAACAAAAACCCTTTTCAAATACTAGAACACTTGTCTCCCGAAGGAATGGAACTCATTTCTCTTTCTTAAAAAAAAAAAGGCCTTTTTAAAGGAAAGAAAAAAGCAGTGGGGGAGGAGTCCCTGGAGTCCGGCCCTGGAGGGCGCTCTTCTGCAACCCCGCCCCCGGGGCCGGTCTGGGTACCGCGCGCGCCCCACGGCCCCCGGGAGCCGGAGCATCCTCCCCCGCCGGCGGCGGCGCGCGGTCCCCGCTGCCCACAGACATGGCTGCGCGCGGCGCGGCTTCCCCGGGCCGGCAGCCGCGGGCCGGGCCGGCCCTGCCAGGCCTCGGGGACTTCCTCCCGCAGCCGGCTTCCTGCAGCGCTGGCATTTAAACCGCCGCCCGGCCCCGCGGGCATCCCGGCCCGAGCCGAGCCATCCCCTGGCTGCGCCCCGGCCGGAGCGGGAGCGGTCCGCGGAGGGGAGCGGAGGGGAACGCAGGGGAGGGGAGGGGGGCGCAGATCGCGAATCCCGGCGCCTGGCCGTGGCAGCATCACCGGTTTGCCTGTTCGTTTGCAAGGTCGCACTCTCCTCGCTCAGCCCCGAGCTTGTTATTATTTATTGCTTATTACTTGTTTATTTATTTACTTATCCTCTCCCCTCTGCGGAGCACCTGCCCGCGAGGACCCGAGGGCGGGGGGGACGGGGCGAGCGGCAGCCGCGATGTTCAGCTGGCTGGGCTCCGACGACCGCCGCAGGAAGGACCCCGAGGTCTTCCAGACGGTGAGCGACGGGCTCAAGAAGCTCTACAAGAGCAAGCTGCTGCCCCTGGAGGAGCACTACCGCTTCCACGAGTTCCACTCGCCCGCGCTGGAGGATGCTGACTTCGACAACAAGCCCATGGTGCTGCTGGTGGGCCAGTACTCCACCGGGAAGACCTCCTTCATCAGGTGAGCGGGGCCCCGCGGCGATGAGGCCCTCCGGTCGCTCCCCGTGCCCCCTCCTGCCCGGGGCCCGTCTTCACTTGAAATCTGTGAAGACATCCGTGTGTGTGTGTGTGTGTGTGCGTGTGTGTGTGTGTGTGTGTGAGCGTGCGCAAAGCTTACCCCCACAATTTCATCGTTGTTCCTCTGCCGCATCCTCGCTAGGGCCTCTCCACTGTACTTGGACCTTGGCCCTGGTAGTCTGTTTGAAGTGTGACATTTCAGAGCCCTCCCTGTTCTCCCCCATTCTATGGATGGTAAAAGCGAGGCCCAGGAGGCACAAGTGAGAAAGTTTCTGGTCCCAAGAGTACCTTATGATGTTGGTGGTGTCTTACACCCTCACTTTTGAGGGACACGCCCTTCACGGCCAGGACCACTTCTCTTGCCTTTTAAAGGCTGTGGCCACTCACATGGGTGCTTTGCAGTTGCGGCTGAGTAGATGGGTTGGAGACCTTGTGGCCCCCCTGCCTGATAGTCACTTGTCCTATTATCAGTTTCCTTTTCCGAGTAGAGCTCCTACATATAGCTCTTGGTAAATGGACAGAAGCAGTATCTAAAAACAATGCTTTTTTCCTTTTCCCTTATTAGATCTTCATGGCTCAGTAATAAAATTAAAGTCTTCTAGAGTAGAAGGATATTGATGATGATCTCATCCAGCCCATTGAATTGACAGATGGGATAACTGAGGCATAGAAAGGTTAAATGCATTGTCCAGAGTCATATAACTGGGGACGAGGCCAACCTGGGATGCTGATCTTAGATGCATGGGAGGAGATGCTTGGCTCAATGCCTTTAACTTGGAGGATGAGTCATCTGTTCTCTTGAAGTGTAGAATCCTTGGGCTGGAGGGATCCTCCAGAAGTCAACTTGTCCACCTTGCATTCAGAGAGGTCTGTATATTGTGCACCAGAGTGATGAAAATCCTTCCTATCTTTAGAAAACAGGTTTCTCTCCAGTCCTCAGCCCACACAAACTTCAAGGCCAGTCCATTTTCCTTGGTCTCATTTATAGCCATTGCCAATCCGTCGAGGGTGCTTGTGACCCTCCTCTGTGTTGAGAGTCAGGCTCCTACAGTGGAGCAATGGGTTTGGTGGCCCCTCAAAGTCCACAGCGCCCCTTTCCTGCAGGTTTTAAAGCAGGGATTCTCTTGTTTCCATTCATTGATGGAGCACCTGCTACATTCAAAGCACTGGGAAGAAAAGCAGCAAAATTAAGTTAATGGTCTGATATTCTAGATAACATTTTCTCTGCTGCTAAGCTTATAAGGCAAGTCTTCTGGAAACAGGGCATGCCTCACACTAATCCTTTATGGCTGAACACTGTAACAGATCAAGTTTGCCCTTATTGGGTGGCCAGCTTTGTGCTCAGCAGCTTTGAGAGGAAGAGTGATTTCTGAAGAAGTTTGGTACCCAGGTGGGACAGTGGGAGGGGGCGGATAGGCCGGTTAGCTAGACTCTCTTATATTGTTAGAACTACAAGAGCCCTTAGCTGTGAATCTAATTTTTTGCTTCTTAACTTTTTTAAAGATCAGTGTTTTCTTTGAAAATCTGATGAAAGCTGTGGGTTTATCTTTAGAAAAATGCACAATTATCCCAAATTTACATATAACCTTAGGGGCCCAAGGGCCCCTTTAAACCTTAGGGTGAGAACCCTGACCTAATCCATCCCTTTTATTAAACACCCATTGCTACCAAAAACACTCCAGAGGCACAAAGACACTCCAGAGGTACCTGGGTTGTCTACAAGGCTTGCTTTGTATTCGGTGTCTTCCACCTGGCCTGGATTTTGCCCCACAGGAAGTCCAGGCCAAGCACAGATGACTCCTGCCCTTGTATAGCCTTCCCTGGCCCTCTGGACACCCCTTGGTTATTTAGAGCCTCTTCTTTCTGTAACACCAGCACTTAACAACTGTGCCTTAGTTCCCGGGGGCTTTGCCTGGGGTCTCAGACACAGGAGGTTTCTATTATACAGGCACAGAATGGGAGGGAGGGGAAAGGCAAGTGTCCCTTGGGACAGGATCCCCAACCAGCAGACTGGTTTAAGTGCCTCTTGTCTGAGGCAGTCTTGGCTTTGCCTGAGTCATGCTGGCTGTTATCTGGGTCTAAGAAAGTGGATGGATTGAGCCGCCCTAGATCATTCATTATCTGAGGGAAACAGGAAAGCTGGGAGAGGCAGATCCCTCCTTTTTCTTATCATCCAAGTACAAGGGTTCTCTCTCCACACTCATGTCAGTAACTGAATTTAGTTCACGCAGCAAAAGCTGTCCCGCCATGAGGGAGAGCACCAGCAGGGCGGGAGGGGTCGTAGCACAGCAAAGCCTTCCTAAACCAAATGACATATTTTCCTGCTTTCTCAGTAAATCTACTGAAGAGTTATTTTCTTTAAATTGGAAAATGCAAGAGAAGAATAAATTTGAAGAAGAAAAAATCACCCATAATCCCACAACTCGAGAAAAACCATTTTAAATATCATTCATATATGTACATACATATATATATCCAGTAATTTTAGCAATTTGATAACACAGTTGAGATAAGTCAGAATGTAATTTTGTATGCTGATTTATTTCCCTTGCAGTATGAGCATTTCCCATGTAAATTAAAGAATCTTCGTAAGCATTATTTTTAAGAGCTGCACGATATTTTGTTGTATGTATATGCAGTTATTCACTTCACCAGCCTACTTCTTTTGAATGTTTTAGGTTGTTTCTAATTTTCTTACTATTGTAGAATCACTCTGAATGTTTCTGTGCATAATAGTTTTCCACAGATTGGACTGTGTTCTCAGAGATTCCCAGCAATGAAATCACTAGGTCAAAGATCGTGCGGTTGTTTTTGTTTGTTTTTAAATTTTGATATTCAGAGTTGCATTTCTGAGTTGCTTTCCAGGAGGGTAAATTGGTCCAACACCCCTTCTGCAAAGCAAGGAGGCTGGGCTTGGGGTAGCTAGGTGCACAGGGAGTAGATCTTAGATGCCTTCCCTCCGCCCCCTCCCATCCCTGCTTCTTGCTTTGAGCACAGTGGTTTTCCTCTCCCTCCCTGGCCTGAACCTGTGTGGGACCTTTCTCTTGGGAACAAAGACTGGCCTCTTCATTCCCCAGCCCTTGGCCTTTTGCCTCTAGAGTGCCCACCCACTTTCAGTTATATGTACTTGCCGCAGGGTCTATGTCTTTTCTCAGGAAGTATACGCAGAAAAGGACATTCTTCTAATAACTAATTAATGTGCTATGATCTCTGCCTGAAATAACTTCCCTGGCCTTAGGCCCGGCAACCCAGAGTAATAAAATAAACAATAAACTGGCCTGGTGGCTGCTCCTTCCAACACAGGCTGCCTCTTCGGAGTACAGTAGCTCTGTGTCCCTCTGGCCCTGGCGGTCTCTCCTTCTGCTTCTGCTGTTTTTCTCCCTTCACTCTTCCTCTTGCTGGCATGCATCCTCGAATCCCTCCCATTTGGCCCCCTGACCACAGAGGTGAATAGCTGGCTTTTCAAGGGACTGAGGAAGGCCCAGTGCTCTCATGGGCCATAGGCAGGCCTGGCTGGACCACAGCAGAGCTGAAATAGAAGACCAGGGAGTCAGGTGTGGAGCCTGGGGCTGCCAGAAAGAGCGAAGCTGCCTGTGTCTGCATGGGAGGGTCTGGGCTGATCTCAAGGGTCACTGAAGTATGAACACCTAGTGGGGCTGCTGGGGCCAGGGTGGGGAGTGCTATTCAGCTAGCCCTTTTGACCTCCCCTAATTCTGTAGGGGGCTGTTTGAATCCTCCCCAAAGGTGACTCAGCATGCCTGTGGCTACTCCATCTCTCATCAACCACTCTGGCATCCCTGCCACCCAGGCCTCACTTCATGTATTATTACAGCATCACCATCCCAGGAAAGGTGATTTTCTGCAAAGCCAAAGGGCTAAAGAAAGGGGCCACCATTCCAGGTAGACCTACTGACCTCCGTGAGGTCTACCCTGCCAGCCACAGTCCCTGAAACACCCTATCCTGTCCACCCTGAGGACAATGAATGTCCTTTTTCAGGCAGGGCTCTTATCTGCTAGTCCCCAGCTAGGTCCACCTGCCTCAGGTCCAGCGTGAGATCTGCACTGAAAGTCAGGTGTGTGGAGGTCATCAGGAGAAACACTGAGTGGAGGAGAAGGACCTCTGGGGAAAGGGCTCCATCCCATTACCATTGACAATGGGGCCAGGCCATGAGAAGAGCACAGCTGGCTCAGCAGAATCCAGGCTCCACCAGGTACCAACCAAGAGAGCTTGTTAGCGAGACCTAAGCCTTCAGAACCTCCGTTTCCTTATCCCGAACATGTGGGTAGTAACAACTGCATCTTAGAGTTACTCTCAGGAATTGGAGGGGAAAGGACCAGTGTAGCTCCAGTTATGTTCCAGGCACTGTGCTTGTGGCTTTATCATTCCCTCTCCTCATGATTCTCTAAGAGGCTTAGAGGCTGGCCCTCAGGAGGTAGGGGAAACCCTTGTCTGGCACCACCCACAGTTGGGATGAAGGGGAAGCAGAGGTGTGCGCAGGGAGGCCTAAAGGACGAGCATGAGCCAGACTCTGGGCAGTGCTGGGAAGCGGACTGGGCAGCCAGCCTAGTGCAGGGTGAGGTCAGGCAAGTGGAGGCGGGTGGAGGCTCTACGGTGTGTCCATTAGTCCTTTGTGCTTGGGTCACTGCATCCCATGGCAGAGGCTACTGTCCCAGGGACAGTGGTATGTGCTCTGGGGTTCACAGAACTGACTCAGACCTCACGTCCACCATCGGGGTGTCCCACCTACTTCCTCACTTTGTGTCTCTGGGGTGCTTTACTGTCTCCCTAAAACCGTGTGAGGCTGGCGGGGCAAGTATTATCATTTGGACTCTGTTTTAAAGCTGAAGTACCCAAGGCTTAGAGAAAGCAAAGACTCAGACATATAACGTGAATACCTATGATCTAAGGGCAGAAAGTGCCTTTTCCAGTCTACTAAAGATATGCAAATCAAGAGCTTGCAGATGTTCAGGAAGAGGGGAAGTTGGTTGGGGTGAGGTGGGAATGAATCGGTTAAGGCACTGGGACAGGGTTTGGAGACTCAGTCGAAATGCCCTGAGTACTTACAGGCAACAGCAAGGCGTTGGTTTTCTCTAATTATTGTCTCTACCAATATGAGCAAATGTCTGGAGGAGCTTCGCTTTCCCCAGACCAATGGATGTCATCTCAAAACCACCCTGCTCCTGAGCTAGTTAGAAACCGAGCCTTATTTCCACCTTAGAAGTCAGAGAGACTGAGCGAGTAGGCTGTCGGTAGACACGTTCAAGGCCATATCTGTGATGGAGCCGCCACTCATGAAGGCGCATTCGCCAACTGAGACAAGGCAGGGGACCCAGCCCATGGCACCACTGTTTGGGGAGCACAGCCCCCCTCTTCTCCTGCCCTGGGGGCTGCCCCAGCGGCAGCTGAGGTCTGGCCCCACCGCTGCGAGGATGGGCACTTTGGAGGCAGACCGGGTTAAGATTCTTGGCTCCACGCCTTACCCTGGGTGCTTAGGTCACCAGTAAAGCAGACCACATGCCTAGATTGCCAGGCAAACAAGACACACAGAAACAAACAAACAGAAAAATGGAGAAAATGTCCTAAAAGAATCTACGGAAGAAAAATATGCATGGTCCTCATGGGAAAGAGCAAAGTTGTGTTGGACTTCCTTATACCTATTTTATGGTTTTAGTATTTATTTTGCATTGGGTGCGGGGAGGGGGCATGGAGGGTGCACCAAAAGCTTTTCAGCTCTTAGAGCCGCTGAAGGTATTCATTTGGCCCTGCACTTGAGCAGCCTAGATCTCAGTTTACTCCACTGCCAAGTGCTTGTGGGACAAATTCAGTGGAATCATCCAGGTAAAGGTCCCACCACAGCCTGCTGTGTCCCTCCTTATCCTTGGACGTCCCCAAGCAACCCAGAGGCCTCCGGTGTACGGGGGTGGTCACCTCAGCCGTTCTCACCCACGCTCGAATGAACTTTTCTTTGTTTCTGCTGCTGTGAGAAAGGTTTCGCCTGGCAACAGAGGCGATTCGTTTCACTTCCCTTAGAGAAGCAGTGATGAGATCCTCAATAGGTTGTCCTTTCTGGACACAGTGGTGGCTTTGTTAAGGGGGCACCCAATGCTGCAAGCCATACTCAAATGTCCCTGAGAATTTACTCAGCTCCAGTTCTCTGCTTAGCTCCCCTGTGGCCCTGGACTTGCTGGTGGCCTCACTGGACTCTGTTTCTCCAGACCCGTGTGTGGTCAGCAAGTTCGGGGTCATGTGGGCTTAGCCAAGAGGGCAGGACAGCAGGCATACCTCTGGGCCCTTTCTCCACTGCCTCAGGCCACAGCCCAGAGCATCCCAGGAAGTGGCCCTGTTATGCTGGAAGCGTCATCCTTTGTTCATCTGCTGGTACAGCTTGTTTCTCAGAGATGGAATCTGAGACGCCTGGGTCAAGAAGGTCTTTCATCACTGCCATTTGGCCCTGCAGGCTGGCCATTCCTCTGTATGCAAGCTTTTCCTCAAGGCTTTGATGATATCTACCTCCCACACTTGCCACCCTCTGCAGGGCCCTGCTTAGGGCTTCTCACCCAGGTGCTCACTGAGCACGTGCTCCCAGCACACAGGCAGAATGGTGGGGTTTCCCAGGAATGGTATTGATTCTCATGCAATTGCTTCCCAGGGGAATCTGGCCCCTACTATTTTTAGGTCCCAAGAATGTCCTTTCAGAGCCAGCGCGCCCGGGGCCTCCTCTGGTCACCTAGTAGCAACAACTTCTGCATGCCAAACCCCAGTCACTGAGGCCTAGATGTGAAGCCCCAGGGCGGATGTGTGCGGAGATGAATACTCAGTTGGGTTTGTGGGCCCCAAAGCCTAACTTCTCCCCCAAGGCCTGGGCTCTGGCCAGCCTCCTGCCAAACCATACTCCTTTGTGGCCTCCTCCCATTCTTCAGAGGAGATGTGAAGAGGAAGTTATATAATCCACGGAAAATCGAGAACAATGCCTAGCACATCACAGGTGCTCAATAAATCGGAACTATCACCTCCCACGTTTTAGAGGAAGATACGGAGGTTCGCAGAGGTCCGGTACCTTCTGAAGGGCATATCCCTCATGGTTAGGGAAACCAGGTTTGCTGGCCCCAGGCCGCTGAGGTTGCCTGCCTTGCCCAGGAGGCCCTGAAGGAGAAGGCACACTGAGAAAACAGGAAGTGCTGCCCAGGTGTGCAGCTGTTGTGAGGTATCCTCATCCACAGCCCAAGTGCCAGATTCCAAAATGGCCCTCTGATGGAGGAAAGCCTGCCTTCATGCCAGACTGTTGGGCTGGGCCTCTGGAGGGAGAGCAAGGACATCCCGAGGCTACCTAAAGCCCTCGGTGTGCAGGGCCGGCCTCCTGAGCTGCAGTGCTCTGTGGCAGCAGCAACCCTGCCAGCTCCCTGGGGAGGAGCCCATAGCAACCCCACTTAAACTGCCCTGAATTAGGGAGTAAACTAACAGCTCAGAACACTTCTTGAAGGCACAGATAGGAGGTCCATGTGCCAGAAGAAACGCCAGCAAGTCTCCCTGGCCACCCCTCTGTGGTTGGGACCATCACCCCAGGCCCACCTCAGGGAGGCATAGGGTGTGCAGAGAGCCTGGGCCCTGTAGACATGGCTGCTCTGCCCTGACCTTCTGCAAGGCCTTGATCAGCTCTCACTGGCAGTGATTTCCTTAGGGGAGAGAGAAGACAGTTGAAGAGCAAAGGATGTGGCATTAGACTGATATGGATCTGGGTCCCAGCTCCACTAGTAGCTGTTTACCCTGGAGAAAGCCACAGAACCCTCCTGAGCCTCAGTCTCCTCAGTATCTACCGAGAGAGCTGCTGTGAGGCCCAAAGGAGATCACGTTCCCCAAGCGATTCACGTAGTGTCTGGCATGTGGGATGCTATTGTCAGTGGTGTGATCAGTCAGATGAGAGGGCTGTGGGCCCAGGCTGCATGTTGGATCTACTGGAGAGCTCCTGAAAAGGACCAGTAGTCAGGACTCCACCCTGAGTGAACAGGTCCAAACCCCTGGGGGCGGGGCCCCGGCACCATTAGCTGGGATGGGGCTCCACAGCAGCTTGGAAGGGAAGTGGGCCGAGGACCACTGGTCCGGGAGGTCTCCGGCTCCCTTCCCAACGGTCTCTGACTTCACCTCTCTTCTCCTTAAAGCTCCTTGATTTTTCCTTATAAACATAAATATGAGCCCTCAAGGTTTAAGGGTTCTCAGCACATGCTGAGGACTCCCCCCGGGCCTGTGTTTGTTGGTCAACACATCACTTAGGTCCTTGCCCATCATGATCTTGGAAGATGCCCCTGGGCGTCTGCTCTGGCCAGTCCCAACCCAAGGCTCAATCTCTTTCTAAAGGACTTGGTTGTCCTTACAGGCTGCTCTCATCATTCTCTGACTGGTCACGTGCCTTTGCTCGTAATTTCTAAAAGGGGCTACGCACAGAGGCAGTGACCTTGAGTTCTCACTGCCCAAACCTGAAGAAGAGCAAAGAAAAGGACTTGCCACCTCCTGCAGAGTCCATGGGTGGTCTGCCTTCGGTGGTGAACGCTGTAGTCTTCTCTGTAGGAATCAGTCTCAACCCATGCTTTAGCTCTGAGTCCAAACTTTGCCCTTCCCCCGCCCCTACTGATTTAGGGAGAGGAAAAGATAAGAACCAAGAAAAACAGATTCGATATTTTAAGTTCAGCTGCGATCCCACCCCCACAACATCACCTCTCCTGGCCATGACATCTCCTCGCTCTGCATCTGCCCCTCTGCCCTGACGTGCATCGCCGTCTGCCTCGTGGTAGACACGCGTGTCAGCCTGTCTGCAGAATCCCTGAAGTATGGCTGTGCTCCCTCCTGCCAGGTACCTACTGGAACAGGACTTTCCGGGCATGCGGATTGGGCCCGAGCCGACCACCGACTCCTTCATTGCGGTGATGCAGGGCGAGGTGGAGGGGATCATCCCTGGAAACGCCCTGGTGGTGGACCCCAAGAAACCCTTCCGGAAGCTCAATGCCTTCGGCAATGCCTTCCTGAACAGGTGAGGATGGAAGGAGCACACACCCTGACTGTTCTCTGCTCTTCTTCCTGGAGTATGAGAAGGGAAAGCATGGGGCAGGGTCTTGGGAGACTCGATTCCTTTCCATACCGTGTGTCTCTTTTGATTGTCCCTTTCTTCCTGGGAATGTAACTGAGTCAGTCACCATTGATTAGGGATGGGGGAGCTGCAAACACTAGGCTGGCTCCTTCTGATCAAGGACGGAGCAGGGAAGGGTATGGCAAGTCGAATCACGTCCCCCATAGCTGCACCTCCCGCCAATAAAAGCAGAGAGGGCTGCTCTGATCGGTTCCTGCTCTTGCCTGTCCTACTGCAGGGATTTGTTTTCAATTGGAAAGAGTGGGGAGAAGGTTCTTCTCTGTTCCTGGACATTGTGTTTACTTGATGGAAAGAACCCTATGCTTAAGATGGAAGCCCAGAGTTTGAGTACTGACCCTCCTATGAAACTGTGTGGCCTTAGACAGATCGCCCCCCTCCCCTGGGACAAGTGTAAGCCTGCAGACACCAGGGTCATCATGATGGTTTGAGTGAAGAAAGCTCTAGAGAATCCTTGGCAAGCTGATCTGGGCCTTCCTGTTATTCTGCTTCACTAAAATGCAGGCCGATGCTGATCGCACTTTTTATGTAAATCCACAGCACAATTTTGCATGCGGATTGCACTTAAAAATTTCAAAACTACTTTCTCTAATTGGAGGTATTGCAAGGTATAAAGGTAAAGACTATGGGCTCTGGTTTCAACAGACCTGGGTTCAAAGCCTACCAAACAGGCCCATGGATCTTAGACAAATTACCTACCTCCTCCATGTCTCACTTTTCCAATCTGTAAAATGGGATAATAGTAATATCCTCTTCCAAGGGGAGCAGACTGATGTGGCCCTTGTGGAGAAGTTGGCATTTGACAGCGGTGTTCAATGATGGGTGAAATGACACTGAAAGAGTTTTTTTTTAAAAAAAGGACATTCCATAGAAAACTAGAAAAAAATAAATAAAAGCGAGGAATGAAAGAATATGGTCACCAGAAAACTCTAGAGCAGTGGTCCCCAACCTTTTTGGCACCAGGGACCGGTGCTCCTATGAGCATCTAATGCCTGACAATCTGAGATAGAGCTGAGGTGGTGATGCTAGCGCTGGGGAGTGGCTGCAAATGCAGATGAAGCTTTGCTTGCTCGCCCACTGCTCACCTCCTGCTGTGAGGCCAAGACCCTGTACTGATTCACGGCCCAGGGATTGGGGACCCCTGCCCTAGAGGATCTTTCCTTGCTTCCTCCCACTTCTGTTTGCACTAGCTGTTTCTTGGCTAGTGGCAGCACAGTTTCAGCCTCTGCCTCTGTTGTGACGTGGCCATCTTCCCTCTGCACACGTCTGTGTCTTCACATGGCATTCTCCTGTCTTTTCAAGTGTTGTATTATAAAATTCTACACTTGAAAGTTCTAATGTTACTAAGCAATATGATGCCAATCAATTTAATTTAAAAAATACATACCAGTTGTATTGGATTAGGTCATCTTTTGGAGACTTGGTTCAAGTCCTGCCTCCTGTGAAACCTTCCTGACCCCCTTTTTCATGTGTCCCTGGCCTCGTCACTTAACCTACATCTCTGCAGCCATCTCACTGTGTAGTAGAGGTTCCCTGAAACTACGGGACCACATAATAGCCTGGGGAGAGTAGGACACCTTCACCAAAAATGGCTAGAAGAGAGAATGCTTCAAGTAAGAAGGATCTAAGTTAGGTTTACCAATCTGTATTTTGAAACTTCAGATGTAGCACTAGAAATTCTTCCTTGAATAAGGCTTGGCACTATACTAATAGTGAAGTTTAGTATTAGGATAGATCTTTGAAGCCCAAATTAATGTTTCTGGGTGGTGTGACCCATTCATCAAGTTCAGCTCCAGGGCCTCCTCCTCCTCCAGGAAGCTGTCCCTGGAAGCCATCTCTCCACCTTGGACCTCCCAAGCCCCTCACCTGACCTCCCTGGGTGTGCTGGTCCCATCATATCTCGTATTATGTTTGCCCACGACCAGACTGTGCTTCCACAGGAGCAGAGACTGGGGTTTGGATACCTGGTGTCCCTGACACAGGGCTTCAAAACTTATGGCTGCCTCAGGAACACCCAGGGACCTTTCTCAAAGTACAGATCTTGGGCCGACCACTGACCTGGGGCCTGGGCATCTGCACTGCAAGGTAGCCAGGCTTCTGAACCTCTGCCCCAGGGCAGGGGAGGTGGACTTGCAGCTGAAAAAAAGGGTGCATGAGCGGCAACAAGAGGACAGTGGCTCACCGCGGGCTTCCTCCTATTCGCACAGGTTTGTGTGTGCCCAGCTGCCCAACCCCGTGCTGGAGAGCATCAGCGTCATCGACACACCAGGAATCCTCTCCGGGGAGAAGCAGAGGATCAGCCGAGGTGAGCAAGGCACCTGGCGTGGTTGGCTCTGGCTCCATGCGGTGTTCTCTCTGGTATGTTCTCTAACTTCCAGACCAGGAGAGAGGCCCCAGGGCCTTGCTGCCCCCCAACAAGCCAGCACCACCTCAAATGCTGTGTGGGGTAGTCCTAGGCAGCTGACAAGTTCAGGTGTAGGAGATAGCTGGCCTCAGTCCTCTCATCTGTGAAATGGAGACATCAATATCTGCCTTACTTCCCTCGCTCAGGTTATTCATTCTCTAAGCGACACCTACCATGGGCCCGACCCTGGTTGCTTCTGAAGTCCCTGCGGCCCTGCCCCCAGGAGGGTGCCTTTCTGCAGGGGCGGCAGGTGCATGCAAAGAACTTTATCTCAACACGTGAGGATGACAGCGTGCTCTGGGCCATGGGAGCAGGGTGTGGTATGTGAAAGCACTTTGAAAACTGTTCACTCCAGACAGATACAGGGTGATTATCCATTAAGCAGGGTCACCAGCAGGATGGTTAGGAATCAGAGCTCTGGAGCCAGCCTACCAGGGTTCAAAACCTGCCTCTGCCACTTCTGGCTGCTTGAGCTTGGCGGGTTTCTTTGCTCTAGTTGGTTCATCTATAAAGTAGGGAGAAATAATTCTATATACATTATAGGTTGTTTGAGGATTAAAGGAAATAATATAGATAAAAAGCCCGCTGCCTGGCACGTAGCAGTGTCCAGGAAACATGAGATGTTACAGATGGTCACCATCATCTATCTTATTCTTGGTTTTTTCTAGCTCTAAAATGCTAGACCAGAGCTGTAAAAAAAAAAAAACTAAAAACAACGGCTCCGAGCTCCCTACGCCCAGCCACTGCTACCCTTTCTGTGTTCTGTGCCGCATCTCTGGCAACAAAAGCGAATGAAGCCACATCCACCCAATACTGGAGTTGGGAGCTGGGCTGGGGCCAAATCAGCACTCGGAAGTCAGCATCCTGGAAGGGAAGGTTTTGGACTCGAGTCCCCTGAGCAGCAGGGGGGACTCTGGCCTCCCCTGAGCCAACCTTAGATGACTATCTGCTTCCCTCCCACCTGGCCTCAGCCCCACTAGGGCAGACACAAGGTCTGTGCCACCTCAGTGGGTCGGGCGTGGCAGAAACCCCCTCCGCCAGGGGCATGGCTTGCAGAGGCCAGCACCCACTTACCCCCAGACCCCTCCGTGAGCGCCCAGGGCCGCACAGGTGCCAGCCAGCACTCCCAAGGCCCTGTGCCAATGTGTTGCATGCGACGGCCAGCTGCAGGCCACTGCTGCCAAAAGTGAGCTGCTGTCCACTGCTCCTGCGAGCTGCCTCAGCTTCCTCCCTGGACAGCAGCTTACAGGCACCCGGCTCAGCAGTTGGAGTACACTGTGGCTGTGTTCCTGGGGACAGCCAGCCTTGGCTGGGGACAGAGAAGGAAGACAGTGGGAGCAGCCTGCTCAAAGGCCTCGTGACCCCCAGTCTGTCCTGAAGGGAAGACAGAGCCTGCTCTTCGGGGACCTGTTTCTGGAGCAGGTGGGAGGGAGGGGAAGGCTGGAGGCTGCAGCAGGAAAACCGGCCCCGCCCCAAATTCCACTGAAGAAGTGACATCTGGGAAGAAGAAGGGAGAGAGAGCAGCGAGTCAGGAGGGGGCCTTGGGAACTGTGTGAACAGTTCGTGTAATTAGTAGCCTGTCATCGGTGTAAGTGGGAGGTGGAGAGAAGGCCCCTGTGAAGGGGCTCCGGGAGCCTGGGCCCTAACCCTGGGCTGTATGGTGGAGAGCAGCACAGCGGTGTAGGGGGTGGGGGGCTGGTCTGAAGCCATAGAACCCGTGGCCTTGAGAAGAGAGGGGCGTCGCCTCACCCTCCTGGTCTCTGTGCTGTTTGTAAGCGTCCTTGCACCCTGTTCAGGGCCCTGTGGAGATGCAGCTCGGGTGGCTCTCTGACTGACTTCTATTAGTTTCCCTAAACACTCCCTGCCTCCTGACCAGTCTCCACCCTCACCTCCCACCACCACACCCCCAAGATTCACCTGGGCTCATCCTGAGTTTAGGTCTAAAGGGGATTTACTGTCTCATGTGGGCAGCTTATATCTATCTCCTCAAGAAAAGCTCAGGAGAACGAGACTTAGTCTGGACTCCCTAGCGAGTAGGTGGCACATGCAAGGCCAGTGCAGCCTGACAGGTGGGTCCAGAGAGGACTCCAGCCTCTGGGGTTTCCAAGAACACGGACTAGGAGCTCAGAGCATGGGGTTTTAGAGCCTGCGTGGGCCTCGGCAGGTCACATTTTCTCCTTGAGCCTGTAACAAAGGGTAATGATACTCATCATATGACCTTGTGAGGTCCATGGATGGTGATGGAAACAGAGACATGAGCCCTGCGTCCGGATCTCAGTGAGCTTCCTTCTTGCCCCTTTAGTGCCAGCCAGGGCCGCCCATTGCACAACCCCAGGGTAGTCTTAAGTGAGTGGCCTCCCTTGCAGTTGTGCAGTGCACAGCCTGTGCAGCTGTAGGTGGCAGCCCTGCTTCCAGGACCCCTGCCTTCCTCAGCTTCTGACCTATCCCATTCTTTTCCTAGTCTTCTAGTTTCTCTCCTGCACTGATCTTTGGACCTCAGCAGCTGCCCTGTGCAAATCGTGTGCCTGGTCATCTTGCCTGCCCTTCCTATCCTTTCCCGTCTAACAAGATGAAACTCCACCTCTAGAAGCGATAGCCCCATGAATGGCTCCCCAGGCCTGTTTGTTCTCTGTCCCCCTGAGTACAGACTATAAATGCAGCTGTTGGCAAAAAGCCTGATAAAAAGGAAAGCTGGGAGCTAGGCCGCCAGCACTGCATCACTTTCCCAAGGCAGTGCTGACCTCAGCTCCCCAAGGAGAACAGGAAAATTGCGGGGGCAGAGGGTAGATACTCTCAGATATCAAGGGGACCCCAAATGAAGAAATTTTCCAGCATGCAGTCCCTCCTCCTCCTTCCTCACAATCAGCCATAGGACCTGAAAGCTCCAGCCTATACCTACACACGTAAACACCCTCCAGTCCACACAAACACCCACACCCCCTTCCACACACCCTCCTACATACAAGTGTGTGCTTCTTGCCAGGGGACCTCAGAGCTCTAGGTTTGGTCAGAGCACAGATTTGGTGTTTCTTCCCTTCCTTCTGCCAGCCCGAAGTAGGACAGAACCCCCGGCCTGGCTGAGGGGTGTGCAGAGCCTGAAGTCCAGCCCACGTTCTGCTCTGCCTGAGCTTCATGCCTGGCACAGGGCTGTGTATTACCGGAATAAAGGGGGCACCATTATCAAACCTGCACAGAGCCTTCCCTGGGCCGTTGGTCCCGGTGTGCTACATTCTGGAAAGCAAGCTGCTCCAAAGGGCTCCCCAGGCCTCAGGCTTCACCCGAAGGTGCACTCAGGCCGCAGGCCAGCGCTGGGCAAAGTGTGGTTCTTGCTCAGGGTGTGGCCTCTCAGCCCAGGCCTGGAGGTGGGTGTCTTGGGGGAACAGGAAGAGCGAGGGACATCCGGGAACCTGAGCCTGGCAGGTCGCAGGCCAGCACTTGCCTCTGGATGAAGGTGCATTGGGGTAGGCAGCAGAGAGGTCGGGAGGCAGTTCCTGGAAGTGACAGGATGTGCCCAGCCAGGCCTCATTACTGGGAAGGAGCAAGGAAGCAGCAGAGGTGGGAGGGCTCCGGAAGCCTGAGTGTCCTCACATTTGGGAACCACATTTCCTGGCTGCTTCTCAGCTAGAAATCCCCCCAGGTCCCACTCTAGAAAAGCAACCTCTTGGCATGGAGCGCACATCCCTCTGAGCAACCCCTTCCTGGGCGGGTGAGATCAGCGGGGCCACGGCAGGTCAAAACCTTCCCCAGATCCCAAAACTTGAGTGGGAACTCTGGCTTCCTAATTTACCGAGTCCAGTGGCTTTTCAGCCCATTTTGATGACCTGCCCAGGAAGAAGGCAAGAAGTAGGAATGGAGGCAAACGCATCTCTGAGTTTTCCTCGGGAGACCTTAAGGGGGTCTAGGCTGATCCTCACAGTCTCACATCCCTGGCCTGTCCCTGGCACCATCACTAGAGTAGGGTCTGCATTTTAGGACCTCGGGGGCGTCGGACTGTGCTGTTTACATGTGCCCAAGCAGGCATCCTGCCCCAGGGTAGAGCAGCAGAGTCCTGATGCCCTTCAAAAGAGCTCGGTGTCAGCCTTGTGGTCATCTGGAAGCCTGCGACGCGTCTGTTGGGCCACTTCTGGGAGGCATGATCCCTACTGTCATCTAAATTCTTCCCACATTTTTTTAATTGATGCCTTTTTGGTTTCTTTTTTGTTAAAATGTCTTTAAATCTTGAAAGGCATTTTTGGAGGCAAGACTATGTACCCACCACAGTTAAGTGCCTGGTTTGAGGTCTCTGAGCTCCAGCCTTATACACAGCTGTGAGCCAGAAGGAAATGTGGACAAGGATCTGGATCCCAGTCCCAAGTTTGCTACCATGTGGCTGTGTAAGCGTGGGCAAGCCCCTTAACCTGTCTGCTCCTCTGCCTTCCCTGTAAGATGTGTGTGCCCTGTTCACCTGCTGACGTATGCAGAGACATGAGGATCAAAGGAAACGGTGTGGTTGAAAATACACAGAAATATGCTGCCTCGTCCCTTGCACTTCAGACTACAAAGGAAGCCAGTGGGTGATTTAAAAAGTTGCTTTGCTTATTGTTTGTCTCATTGATTTCCTCCTGCCTGGCATTACTTAGAAATTCTGTCTTTCAGTCCTCTAGAGTCTGGGGAGTGGGTGCAGTAGGGAGAGCCCCAGGCCCCTGAAGGCCGCTCAGTCTCCAGATCTCTTGGAGCCAGTAGACTTGCTCGAAGCAATTCCAAGAAAACCAGTTTGGCCATCAGTCTCCTGGGGCATGAATCTCCCTCACCCACTGCCGTATCTCATGAGCCCTTGGGCCCCTGCAAGTGGTCAAGAGCTCCTTTTGTGGGTCTGAGCTACTCCTGGGACCACTGAGGAAGAGGGAGCCCATCACTGAGTGTCCTGGTCACCCCAGACATCGGGGGAGAGACTCTGGACTAAGCCCAGACCCTCTCTCTGCTATCAAATCTCATTGCCATGGCTGTACCACTGACCCCTCATCAGTCAGGGGTTATTATACTCATTTTACTGCTGAGAAAATTGAGGTTCACACGTGCCAAAAGCCACACGGAAAGTAAACGGGAGAGCTAGTTCCATGCCCTTTTTCTCAGTGGGTCCAGTCCTTGCCTTTCAGATACTCCCATTCCTGGATGTGCATAAGCAGAGTCCAGGAAGCGATTAAAAACTCACCCTGGAGACAGCTCGTCTCTGAACAGCCAGGAGCAGGAGGCTGAGCTTCAGAGGAGACACATGGAGTCCCTGCTTGATTCTCAGGGTTCTTACAGCCACACCTGGGAGAAGGCGCCCGGCATGACTAACTCTATAATTTGATAGCAGCTTGCCTGAGCGTGCAGAATTTGCGAAAGTCGGAGCATGAATAGGAGGCCTCTGTGCTTATAAAATCCTAGAAAGGGTTCCCAGAAGCTATGTGTTGTCCTCAGGCTCCCGAGACATTTAAGACAGTGGCCCCCGCCTCCTTTCTTCCTGTCCTGCAAGGGCTTCCTTGTATCTAATCTCCATCCACCCCGCTCTCCCCTCACACCTCCAGTCTTAGAAGTAGGGAATCGTGGACTGAGAAAGGAAGCTCAAAATCTTCAAGTCCAACCCCCTGGCTTGACAGGCAAAGAGACCAAGGACCAGAGAGGGAGACTGCTTGCCCGAGGACACACAGCACGTTAATGGCGGAGCAGAAGCAGAGGTGGCTTTTCCCAGCCCATGCTCCTCAGGTGACTCTTCCAAGCACACCCATCTCATGGAAACTGGCGCTTGGAAGGAGCTCTTCATAAAGGGGACGGAGCAATAGGAACCGCCAAGGTTACTGACACTTTCACCCACATCCAGTTCTTTAATTGGATCCTCGCAGGGACCGTATGGCAGGGACTCGTGGGTTTTAATTCAGACACCAGAACACTGAGGCCCAGAGATAACTGATTCACTATCCCCTGGGCATAAGAGCAGAACACGGTTCACATTTCAGTTTTGTGGGGGCAGAAATGGGCAAGGAGCCATCCTGTTCTGGCAGCACTGACCTGGTGCCGTCACTCTCCCCTCACCCTGAGTCAGGGGCTGGTTGGCTCACTGGGATTTGCCCCGTCCACCTCCAAGCCTTCACAGCCCAAGCATCCTCTTGCGTGGCTGGTGTCATCAGGGATGGGGGAGAGGCTGGAGGGGTGGGAGCTCTTTTCTCTGCAGCAACTCTGGCCCCTTCTCTTTCCTCAGCCCTCCAAGCAGTGGCTAGAGTGGCAGACTTGGGGTTGGAAGCCCTGCGTTCTGGTCCTGCCTCTAACCCTACCGCTGTGTGGCCCTGGGCACATCTCTCACCCTCCATGACCCTCCATTTCCTTGTCAGTGGAGTGCCCAGTGCTGCCCAGATGGTTACGAGTGGCTGATACAGTGAGCGCTGAGGGCTGGATTGGCCGTACAGGTGGAGAGGGCAGCGGCGTGCTCTTCCCAGCTGCACCCCCGCCCCCATGGTCTGCACGCCTCGGCTAAATCCTTGTCAGGCCAGATTTGGGAACAGGTCTCAGCAGAATGCCAGATGCCTGAGCCCTGCAGCCCTCCCTAGCCAGGAGGAGGGCCTGCTTGCTGGTTCCAAGCACCGGAGCAGTGAAGCTGTGACCTGTTTTCTAGGGTGGGGGTTGGGGCAGGGAGATCAGGTTGTCCTGATTTTTCTGAGCCCTCTGGCCCCCGTTCTTCCCACACCTCTGAGGAACTGCCTTTGAGAAGCAAGAGCAGCCCCTCTACCTGGCTGTGTTGAAGAGAAAATTAAAAATAGCCAGGATCCATCCCTGGGGAGGGGAAAGGAGGGGAGCAGGTGCAGGCCCACCTGAAACTAGAGGCCTCCTGAGCTCTGTGCAAGCTGCCGGCTGTGCTTTTCTTCCTGGGGAGGAGTGGGGAAGAGAGGGAAGGGGAGGGCAGGGAGACAGGGAGGTGGCCAGGTAAGGACGGCTGTCCTTTTGGCTCATGCAGGAAGCTCAGGGCCCCAGTGGTGGCCTGGTCCAGTCCTGGCCCCACCCCTTGCCAGCAGTTTGACTCTCACCTTATCTTGGAACCTCAGTTTTCTCCTCTGGAAGGTGGGAATGATACCCCTCACTCTGCCTACCACAGAGGATGCCGTGAGGGTGAAATGAGGTCATGACATGGACATCTGACAGCAGAGCAAGCATTGAACTTGGGGTTAGAGAGCTCGGTATCGGTCTCACCAGCTGCCTCCTACAAGCAGGGTGGTCCTCGCTGAGTTGCTGTGGGACCATCTCTAGGTAGCACAGACAATGCACCTATCTCCTTACTGGGCAGAGCCCAGCCCCAAAGCCCTTTCCTGGGCCCTGACCCTTAATGGAGAGGGCCCCTTTCCTTTAATGAAAAGACTAAATAGGAATGATGATGTTAATAATAATTAGCATTTATTGAGCAAGCTACTAAGTGCTGGGCTCCAAGCGTATTTAGTCCTTACAATTCTGTCAATCAGGTACCATTAGTATGCCCCCTTACAGATGAAAAAGCACTGACCCAGAGACACAGAGTAACTTGCTCAAGGCCAAACAGTGACAATGTGGAGGAGCCAGGATTTGAACCCAGATCTGATTCCCAAGGCTGTTATTTCTGCTGCACCTGGTGCCTCTCCCCAAACACCTACCTTGTGCCCCAAAGGCCCTGCTCCCTGACTGTCCCTCTGCCGGCAGGATATGACTTTGCCGCTGTCCTGGAGTGGTTCGCGGAGCGGGTGGACCGTATCATCCTGCTCTTTGATGCCCACAAGCTGGACATCTCGGACGAGTTCTCGGAAGTCATCAAGGCCCTCAAGAACCATGAGGACAAGATGCGGGTGGTGTTGAACAAGGCCGACCAGATCGAGACACAGCAGCTGATGCGGGTGTACGGAGCCCTCATGTGGTCCCTGGGGAAGATCGTGAACACCCCAGAGGTGATCCGGGTCTACATCGGCTCCTTCTGGTCCCACCCGCTTCTCATCCCCGACAACCGGAAGCTGTTTGAGGCTGAGGAGCAGGACCTGTTCAGAGACATCCAGAGTCTGCCCCGAAACGCTGCCCTGCGCAAGCTCAATGACCTCATCAAGAGAGCCAGGCTGGCCAAGGTGAGGCTGCCCCCTGGGGAGATGGGTAGCATGGGTGGCACCAAGGGTTTGAGGTGGGGGCTCAGCTGCAAGAGCTGAGGGGTGCTGCCTGCAACCTTGAGCTATTGGCTGCCCACGTGAGACTGTCCTATCACATCATGAGTGTCAGCTGTGCTAACGCCAGCAGCTGCAGGGCAGGATAGCGTGGTGGTTATACTCATGGGCCCTCGTGTCAGATGGCCAGATTAGAGCCCGACTCCATTGTTTACTGACTGCATGATCCCAACCCTAGCGAGGCCCTTCATCTCTCTGGGCCTGTATCCACCTCTGTAAAATCAAAGGGCTGGAGGATAAGGCAGAATAGAGAATGTAAAAGCCCTCATCACACTGCCTGTGACCTCATAAATGCTCAACGTCATCTCCAGTATCACCATCCCTGTCGCTGCCTTGACCTCAGCCTCCCCACAATCTCACCTCTCCCATGAAAGCTGGAAAAAACAGCTCAGCACTGCAAGCAGTATGAGAGCAAGAAGGTGGAGATGGGGATTATTTCAGCAGTAGGGCAGGAGGAGGAGCGGTTTATGGGAAGAGATGGGAAGAGGTGGGAAGGAATGAATCGAGGGTCTTCATCTGCACCGTTCTCTCTGCCCTTGTTTCTCAGGTCCATGCCTACATCATCAGCTCTCTGAAGAAGGAGATGCCCTCGGTGTTCGGGAAGGACAACAAGAAGAAGGAGCTGGTGAACAACCTGGCTGAGATTTATGGCCGGATCGAGCGGGAGCACCAGATCTCGCCTGGGGACTTTCCCAGCCTCAAGAGGATGCAGGTAACCAGGGTCTGCGGCTCCGGGACAAGGGACAGCATCACACAAGCTGGCTGAGCAGGCTGAGTATGGAGGAGGCCACACTGGGATGCCCCAGAGGGAAACTCCACCCGGAATCAGAATGCAGGGACACAGCCCTCGGTCTGTGCTCCCTGCTGAGCTGTCGTTGGCCCAGCAGGTGTCATATCTGGGCCTGGAGAGAAACGCAGAGCCCCAGTGCTCCTAGAGGGGCAGGGCTGTCACATGATGTTTGGGGTCTGCTATCTTTAGCTCATGACCTTCCCCAGTCACAACCACCACAAGCTCAGAATCCCCACCACGCCATGTGAAATGGTACCAGTCTCCTGACAAAGGTTCCCCAGGCCCTCAAGTGCTTAAGTGGTTCTCTGAGCTCCCACTCGGCAGTGATTTGGGACACAAGGCACAGAGAAGTCCACGCAGGAGTTTTCACATCTTTGGGGGCACACCGTGGGCCCCTCTTCTGTCCAGGGACCAATACATGTGATTGCTCTTGTTATTCTCGACAGCAGTCCTCTGAGGGAGGCATTTTTGTCCTGCCTTTAGAGATGAGCAAACTGAGGTTTGCCGAGATCATTAACCGCTGCAGTTAGTTGCCTGCATCTTCCTGAGTGCAGTGTTCACATAGCCTGCCAGAAGGAAAGCCGGGGAGGTATCCTCACGGCCCAAGCGAGAAACCACAACACCATACTAACTAACTCAATCCTCCTTGGCCTCTGTCTCGTCATCTGTACACTGAGGTTCCAGAAGCACCCACCTTATATGGATGTTGTGAGCCTCAGGGAGATAATACTTACAAGACACTTAGCACAGAGCCTGGCACAAACCATGCCCTTAAAGTTCAGTAGCAAGTTAGGTAAGATGTCGCCGCTGGGGCAAGTTGGGTGATGAGCACGAGGGACCTACCTACCTGTATAATTTTTGCCTCTTCTCATGATTCTATAATTATTCTAAAATAGAAAGGTTTTAAAAGTTAGGGAATTAGAGAAAAAGCAGCAGCAGATGTAGTCGTACTATTGTTTTTGCTGTTGGTGCTGATTTTGATCATTAGCTTGGGAACCTGCTTCTCTGTTTAAGACTAGGGTTTCAGAATATGACTACAGTCCCGGGTAGGCATTTCTGGTTCCTTATTTGGGGAAATAAGAAGAGAAAATAGACATTTAAAATTCGCATTTGTTTCTATACCCATTCAGTCCTATAACCGCCTACCACGAGCCAGGCACTCGTTCCAGAATTTACTCTAACGTAATTCCGGTGTCTCACCAGCTGGGCTTGGAGCCCTTCAACTTTTAGTTTCTATTTCTGATGAGAATTTAATCATCTCATATGTGGGATATAAAACTGAAAGCAACAAACAAACATGACAAACAAACAGAGACTCATGGACACAGTGGACTTAGTGGTCACCAGAGGAAAGGGGCGGGGAGGTAGATAGGGGTAAAAGGAGTCAAATATTTAGGGATGCAATCTGGGTGGTGAGCACACAATGCAGTACATATAAGAGATGCTGTTGAACTGTACACTGGAAACTTACTGGATTTTATTAATGTCACCCCAAAAACTTTTAATAAGAAAAAAGAACTTAATGATCTGTAAGCAAACATTTGAGAAGATGACATTGGAAGGGAACCATTCGACGTTCATTCGTTTTGCTGTGAGGGATCCTTTCTCAGTGTACCTTCTCACTTGTTTCCCAGCTCCTGCGTGGGGTATGCTGAGTGGACATAAAGGGCTGCTCTGTGGGGGGTGGGGAGAGTGGAGGGATGGGTGCACCCACCCCCCCCCACTCCCTGGAAGATATCGGGATGCCTGTTTGGGAGCCCACCGAACACACTGACATGTGAACTGGCTGGGAGAGATAGGAGGGACCTTGGGAGGTTAGGCGCTGAAGGCAGGGGGAAGGGCTTGCCCAATCCTTCCTCCCCTCCCCCTCGCCACCCTCACTGCCTCCTGGTTCAGCCCTGCCCTGGAAGGGAGGTGAGAAATGCCCAAGCTATCACTCACTCTGGAAATGTAGCTGTGGGTGTTTTCAGGAGTTCTCGGCAGTGAACTCCATGTGCTTGTCCCTGAGGCTTGTCCCTGAGGCTGCGCCCTGTGCACTGGCCTCTGCCCAGTGTCCTGAGATTGCTCTGGCCAGGGCAGGAGCCGAAAGCTCTCATTTTGTCACTACGGAGGCTAAGGAGAAGCAAGGGGTTCCAGACTCAAGACCTTTCCAAATCACAAAGCGTGTTTCTCTCACCACGAGCTGGGGTGTCGTGGGAGGTCGGGAGGGGAGCTTCCGCAGCATCTGCGCGCCTGCCACGTCTGCTGCGTCATAAACTGTGAGAGGAGCTGATAGTTGGAAACTCCCCAGATGATTCCAATGAGCATCTGATTAAGAACCACTGGTTTGGAAAGGGATTTTGGCTTCTATTACGATTTTTTCTGGTTATCTATAGTTCCTTCCCTAAAACAGATAGAATATGATTTCCCTCCCTCAGAAGGGCCCTGGGGAGCAAATGAGATAATAACAAAGTGAAAGGACTTTGTGTTTTCCCAGTATAACCCTTATTCACGTAGGGGCCCACGTGCCTCAGTCTTTGAGGGGCACAGCATTCAGGAACCACTATTCAACAGCCAAAACTAACTGAAAGAGAAATTTAATCATTTGCTTTCTAGAACAACATAAATGGATCAGACCAATGTTTGTTCAATTTTCCTTTCTTTCCCAGCCCCTGCAACTGTTCTACTCTCCCCTAGAAAATTCTACCAAGAGCCCAGATGCCCTTTTTCTCCTTCTCCCTCATCTGTTATTACTGTGTGATGTGGATCAGCTTAGCCTCCAAGCCAACAGCTTATGAACATTCTCAGGGTAGCAGAAGGCAGCCTCCGCAAGCAGGGGAGGGATCTCCTTTTGTTTTTCATCCTCACCTTCTTTTCTCTCCCTCTTTCCAGGACCAGCTTCAGGCCCAGGACTTCAGCAAATTCCAGCCCCTGAAAAGCAAGCTGCTGGAAGTGGTAGATGACATGCTGGCCCATGACATTGCCCAGCTCATGGTGCTGGTGCGCCAGGAGGAAACGCAGCGGCCCGTCCAGATGGTGAAGGGTGGAGCATTCGAGGGCACCCTACAGGGCCCCTTTGGGCACGGCTATGGGGAGGGGGCCGGGGAGGGCATCGACGATGCTGTGTGGGTGGTGGCCAGGGACAAGCCCATGTACGACGAGATCTTCTACACTCTGTCACCGGTGGATGGCAAGATCACAGGTGCCAACGCCAAGAAGGAGATGGTACGCTCCAAGCTGCCCAACAGCGTCCTGGGCAAGATCTGGAAGCTGGCTGACATCGACAAGGATGGCATGTTGGATGACGAGGAATTTGCACTGGCCAACCACCTCATCAAAATCAAGCTGGAAGGGCACGAGCTGCCCAGCGAGCTGCCCACCCACCTCATGCCCCCATCCAAGAGGAAAGTCGCAGAGTGATAGGAGCCAGGGGAGTTTCAGAGGAGGCAGGTGTCACAGGAGGTGGGAGAGGCAGTCTCTCTCTCTCTCTCTCTCTCTCTCTCTCACACACACACACACACACACACACACGTACCCATGCACAGATCTTGAGAACTGCACTGCACCTGGGAGGGGGCAGTGACCCCCTGCTTTCCAGGCTGACCTTTGTTTGGACACAAGTTCTCAGCATTGTAGAAGCACAGGAGCATGCATGCCCAGGGTCCCAGGTCTCAAGCCGTGGGCTCATTCCTCTCTCCTATCTTCCACTGCCCCGAGATCTGCCTCCTCCCTGAGCGGCAGTTAGTTCACTGGCCCGCAGATGGTCCACCCACCTCCAGATTCCCCAGACTCGAAGCAGATGGAAATGCTTTCACTTAATATGCAATTCACTTCGTTTTCTGAGCTTCCTCCCCCTCTATGGCTTCCAAATATGAAATCTGCTCAGGGGCCCAGAGGTGTGCAGGACAGGGCTGCGACAGAGAGGGAAGGGGAAGAGGAGAGCATCCCCCAGGAACCAGGCCCCAGATTTGGAGAGCCATAACCCTGAACTCTGTTCTTTCCCTGACTTAGGCTCTGTCTGCCTCAGCAAACCTGGCATTAAACCCTGTTGGCACTTCATTTCAAAGAACCCCAGTGAGGGAAGGAGAGGGGGAAATATTGACAGGAAAGAAAGCAAAGAAACTTCTGGCATCCTCTTCTCACAGCGAGTCGAGGTGCTTTCGTTCCACAGATTCTGTGAGATTCTCCACCTGGCCTCTGATGTGTGGATGCTCAGACTCAACTCGTGTTTTTCCAGCCCTTCCTGTGTGCCAGGAGCTGCCTCAGGCTCTTTATGACCTTACCCCACGTGGCCCTCACCAATCCCCAAGGGACTATGCATTAGCCACACCCCACCCCTCTGTTTTTTAGATGAAGAGCCTGAGACCTAGAGTTTAAGTGACCTTCCCAAAGCCACAGAGGTCCTACGTGAGGGAGAGAGGACCAGAGCCTGGGCCTCCCTCCTCCCTCCACTGTGATGACGTGTGCAGGATCCCAGCATTGCTAGCTGAGGACAAACCAGAGAGCAAGCCGAGCATGCAGGCCCCTCACAGCCTCCCAGGGCAGGCTGATGGGGAGGAGGGCCAGCCAGCATTTGGTGGGCCATCAGTCTGGCCATCTGTCACATCACAGAAGCAAACCGTGCCTTCTGGCTACACGTTCCACATTTCTAAAATCACAGAGTCCAACAGCACTGGTGAGAGTGGGCCGACTGCTGGAATCTGTCCCTGCTCCACCTCCCACCTGGCAGCCTGAGTCACCCGAGCTCAGATGAAGCGCCCTATCAAGTGGGACCTTGTGTCCGTTCTCAGAGGACCAACCTGAGAGGTCTGAGGTGGCGTTCCCTGCAGGACCCCAGCGACTCTGCAGTGTCCTCTCTGCAAATCGCCATCATTCTCGGTCCCCTGCTCCCTCCTTCATGCTTTCTCCCTTGGCTTTTGCTTTGTGGCCACTGAACCGTTCACTTTGTATGCTATGCTCCTCCTGAGATGGAAAACGAAGACCAGTATAACTTATTTTATATCTATGTTCAGACTCTACAGAGAATGTTCTATGTATCTCTGATGTGCTCACTACTGTAGTGTGTCTGTCGTTAGTATACAGGTTAATACAGCACCTTTCTCCTTCGTACCCTCTTGGCCACAGAGCATCATTCCGTGGAAGGACGGCAGAGAGGGGCTGGGTTCTCTCTTTGGATTCCTGGTGGCGTCTTTCGCAGAGGACTGGGCTGCCCAGAGCAGCATCCACACATGACACCCCCCTGACCTGGTAACTACCCAGGCTACTCTGGGGGAAGCACTGCTCCCTGCCATTCTGGGCTGGAGATGGTCCCCAAACCACTGCAGCCACACATTTCTCTTTCTCACAACGTGAAGGACAAAGGAAGGCCACGGCAAAGAGCTATAGCCGCCTCTAACCCAAGTGCCTTTGATCTAAAGGAAAAATAGGAAAGAGCAGAGAGAAGTGAAGTTTCTGTCTCTTCATTTTAGAAAAAAGGGGGTGTCTGTTAGTCCTCTCACCCACCGCCTTCCTGCCCTACCTCTCCCTGCCTCTCCTTCCTCCCTTCTCCAAGACTCCAACCCAGAGAGAGCTGGGAGGCCTGGGAACTCTGTGTTGGCACTTTTCCCTCTCCTGAGAAAGAGGAAGTGGGGCTTGAGGCTCCTCTCAGTGGTGAGGGGACAGTGAAGGACACTTTCTCTGGGGCTGTCCCTCTGGCTCTCGCTGCCTCAGCCTCCTGGCCTCTTGCAGGCTCCTGGGGTCTGGGCAGATCTCATGCCTCAGCCCTGAGAACATCTGCCATAGAAAGCAGAGGCATGTCACTGCAGAGTCTCGCAGGCGGGAATCCCTAGAGACCCCTCTGTCCTGTGGCTCCCTCCCCCAACCCGGCTCAGCCGGGGCCACGGAAGTCATTATACACGAAGAGCGACACCGAGCACGACTGCCTGTCCCAGCACAAGAGCTGAATCATGACCAAGATCTAGGGTGTACGGGGGACACTGCTAGCGGTAGCAGAGCCTGGGCCTCAGCTGGCAGCGTGGTGAGAGGTGGCCCTGAGTCGTCTCCACCGCCTCTGTTTCAGGAGCCTACACTTATGCGTTAGTCAGGATTAGCAGTTACCTGGGGAGAACAGGCTTGTTTCCCCTATAAGATGTCCAACGGCCCCTGTCCATATTCAATTCTTTACTTTTTAATCTATCCATCCACTCCTTCTTTCACTCAGGAGACACTGAGAACCAGAAAAGGTCCTAAAGTAAAGATAGAGATTCATTCACTGAGCCATTCAAGAACACTTAATAAATGCCACGTGTGTAGTAAGGACAACTCTAGGTGGACTGAATCACATTCCTGCTGTCAGAGAGCTCACAGCGCAGTGGGGGAAGTGATGAAGCATAAGTGATACAGTGAGGGACCAGGACAGGTCCTAGGGTGGGGGCGTGTAGGCCAAGTAGGAGCATGTGAAAGTCAGAAATGGCTTCAAACTGGGGAGGAACTGGTCAGAGAAAGCCTGGGGTGAAGGTCGTGCTCTCGAACCTGAGAAACCTGAGGTCTGTCACTTCCACTACCATCTTCCTTTTCTAAGCCAAGGAAGAAAAGGTGTTTTTTTATTATTATTATTACATATAGAGAAGTAAACCCACAGCACTGCCAGGCCACAAAATCCTGACAACCTGAGAACCACTGATCTGTCTGAGGAAAAGCATCCTTAGCATTTTGCCTCTAGAGACTGCGCTGGTTTCTCACAGGCCATTTTCAAGTAAAAATATTATTCGTATCTTTAAAGCTGAAATTTTCATTGCCAGGAGGAGAAGGAAAATGGTGATGGGGAAATGGTAAGCAGGCCGGCTGGAGTGATGAGGGGAATGGGAGGCTACAGGGGCAGGCTCTCCCCTCGACCTCCCACTGGGGGCAATTAGTGCTGTCCCCACATGTTGGTTCTGCCATCTTTCTGGCACAGGGAGGGACTGAAGTTTCCACCCCTTGAAGCGAGGTGAGCTGTGTGACCTGCCTTGGCTAGTGAGAGATGAGTGTAAGCAACACGCCCCTTCTTTGCAGAAATGATTGTGCAGTTTGCCCTGTTTCGCATCTCCAGCCTTGCCAAGCGTGCACGTGGGAGCAAGAGTGAAGACGGATGGGGCCTGGGTCAGCCCCGTCCCGCTGCCACTCTAAAATGCCTGGCCAGCCTGCACTGACGGGTGGCACTAATGAGATGCAAACCCCAGGCGTTTTCAAGTTCAGCCGCTGAGCGTCGCGGGTTGTTTGCTAGCCAGCATGGCCTAAACTCTCACGTCCAAAATACCTGGTAAGTTCTCCGCCTAGGTTTGTCCGTTGAGCAAATGTAAGGGAGAGAAAGCCTAGGAGACTTGAGTTCCCGCCTTCTTAACCAAGGCCGCCTGAAGGTGAAGTCACAGGTGGTTTGCACAAAGTCCTCAAGTGTCTGAGCCGCTCTCCGCCATGTCCCAGACCTGGCCCTGCAACCGTTTTAAGCTGCAGAATTTCGTGCTAATGTCACCGAGCCCTGACAGGGCTTGTCTTCTTTCTGCAATAATAATGGATACTGAGGACTGACGGGGCATTCGTCTGCCTAGACCTGAAACAGAGGGTTTACAGGTCCGAAAGAGAAAACGTACAATTCCCAGCCTTCCTCGTAGCCAGGTTCAGGGTGTGATTTCAGGTCCCACCAACCATATGTACGCACGAGAGGGTTCCCTGAAGCAGATCGTGCCAGAGGTGGGCCCAGCAGTTAGCTCGGCAGCTTCCTGACCTTGCAGCTTTCTTTCTATGCTCAAGAAGCTAGAGGTCTTGTTTGTGAGATCAGTTGAAGCAGTGGCCTGGACTAGTGACCGCACCTGTAAGTGACTACATGCCACCGGTATTTGCCCACCTAAGTAACCATGGTGCCTGAGCAGTGCTGAGATATGCAGGGCCACCCAGGTGCAGCAGCAAAGGCATGTGTGTGTGGGGGAGGGAGGAGCATACACTGAAGTGGTTCTTGCTGGATAAGTGAGGAGGAGAGGGCATGGCAAGGCTTTCCACACAAAATAATGGCTAGAGGACTTTCAGAGTAATAATCCCGTCCTGAGAATCCAGAGCATGTGAATGTGTGCACTAACACTTGACACTATAACGTATGGAAATGTTCAAATAGCAGTCCTTTCTCCTCCCTTAGCATTTCACAAGGGGTTGTCCCCAGCCTGTACCCCAGAGAACTCACTGAAACATAATCACTGAAACACCATTCTCCCGTGCTATTACACAGAGAAGAGACTAGAACACACTGGGACTGGGGAATCAGGCTTCCTGAATCCTGCATCTAGACAAGCCATGTGGCCTCCCTGTGCCTCATCGTTTCCCCCTAAGTAAAGATCATTTCAATCCTTTGGAGATATTATGAGGATACAAGAGATAATAGATGGGAAAGTTCACGGAGAACAATAAACACTCTGCACAGGTGAGCTTTGTGGCATATGCTAGAAGAGGCACAGCTCAGGGCAGAAGTGAGAATCCTATGTAGGAGAGGAAGGAGAACTACCAAGCCTCATAAGGGCACAGAAAGAGAAGAGAATGGAAGAGGAGATGTGGAGGATCTGGGAAGAGCAGTACTTACAGCACCTGAATGCCTGAAAGGTGCCCAGGGGCCTGGAGACTACCTGTGGGTACTCGCAGGCCCTGGCCCACTGAGGCCCCTGCCACCTAGGTAAATGCACAGCCCTGAGTCCCTGCCTGGCCTCCCAGCCCTTGTGATCTGGTGCTGACAAGTGGCTGTGAACACTCAAGGTACATTTATTAGGGTGGGTTTGGGGGAGAAGGAGGGGACAGCATGACAGAGTGGCTTTAATGCAGACCACCTAAGCATTTCATAGGTAATAGCGGATCCTCCAGTATACTGAATGCACAACCCAAGTGGCAAATGTTTCTCTCATTCCCCGAGTTTCAGAATGACACCATCATATTATGTAAGGTGAAATCCTTTACTCCTTTTCTGCCAGTCAGGTCTTTTCATAGCATTTGTTGTAAGACAAGGAGCAAATGTCAGATCAGTGTAGAGAGGAAATGACTGTCATTCCAACTCAGTCCCTTCTGGGAATGCGCCTGGATTTGGTTCACCTCTGAGAGGATCTCCGATTTGCCGGAACAAATATGACACTGGCGACATCTGACTTCAGTCCTTGTCTCCTTTGTTACAGGCCACTTCCTCTCCTGTCTTTTCCCTTCTCTCCTTCCCACCCCCATCCCAGGATGCTAGAGGACCACCCCTCCCCTGACTAGTCATTCACTCCAGGTCAGTGATGTGCACACACACACACACACACACACACACACACACACGCCACTGCAATCAGCCACATCTGCTCCATCCTGTGGACCTGGGTCTTGCTTTGGGATCATTGGCTGATATGGGGAAATAAGAGTCTGCATGGACCAAGAGGTCAGAAGCTGCTGCTGTGACTCTGGTCACAGGTATGGGTCTAGCAGGAGCCCAGAGGGAAAGGTTCCTATCATTCCAGCAAAGAAGAAGGTAGGAGATTCAGGGCCAAGCAGGTGTTGGGGTGCACTCCCTGCAGGCACCTGCTCATACTTAGGCTTTCCCCACCAGATCTTGTCTGCTTCCTGAATGCCTTCACAGCTTTCTTGGCAGTAAGGGGTAATTCCCCTCATTCCAGAGAAATCCTACTCTTCGGGAACATTCCATGGAATGAGAAGATATAACTCACTGCAGAGAAGTCAGCTGGTGCTTCTCACCCGGAGCAGAGTAACTGTCCAGGCCTCAGAGCAGATGTAGCCTGTCCCCTTGATACCCTGGCATGCCCAGTGGCCTCAGGAAGTGAGGCCTGAGATAACGGTAGCCCTGAACTCTTCAATGACATTTCCTGGAACTCCTTGAAATGAAGAGAAAACAAGCAAACCAACTCTGAGCTGCAGTACTTGGCCATTCGTCACTCCTCCGGCCCTAGAAGTGACTGGATGTCTAGTTTGGAATCCAGATCTAGCAATCTGTGTTAAAAAATAAATAAATAAAATAAATAAATAAACGGTGCCACCGTATGCACCATGGATTTCAATCAGGCTACCTTGAGTGGATAAAGACAAAACTTTTCATACTAAGATTTTCCAGGACCTAGTTCTAATGTTCCCCACAATTATTTACCCCAAAGACTTGAAAATCCATATCCATAAAGATGTTTCCACACCAATGTTCATAGCAGTGTTATTCACAGTGGCCAGGATGTGGAAACAACCAAAGTGTCTTATGACAGATGATTGGCTAAAGAAGCTGTGGTGCATAAGTACAATGGAATATTACTCAGCCATAAGAAGAGATGAAATACTGCCATTTGCAACAACATGGATGGACCTCAAGATAATCATGCTAAGCAAAAAAACCCAGACAGAAAAAAAGCTGAAAATCACATGATATGACTTATATGTGGGAAATAAGCCAAAAGCGACAAATGAACAGGACAAACAAACAGAGAGACTCCTGGACATGGACTATAGGCTAGTGGTTACCAGGGGATAGGGAGTGAAAGAGGAGCAGGGAGGTAGATGGGGTAAAGGAGTCAAATATAGGGGGTAGGGGGAGGGTGAAGTGCGTAAAGGGGATCAAACATATGGTAGCTGAAGGGAACTGGGTGGTAATCACACAATAGAATACATAAATATCAAATTATAATGTGCACCTGAAAATTATATAATCGTATCAACCATTGTTACACCAATAAACTTAATAATAATAATAAAAAAATACAAATGCTCCCCACAAGCACATGTGATACTTTTACCTCCATCATCACCCCCTCCATCTGGAAATTCCCAGAGCTTTGGATCTTCATCTGCCTGCTGCCATGGTCATCCTCATACTTGTTTAATTCCACCATCCAGATAATAAGCTCCTTAAGGGCATAGAACGAGCTTAGCACAGTGCAGTGGATGCCTTCCTGTGTCACCTAGGTTGTCCATGAGTGCTTATTTCCCCAGCTGCGGGTAGTGCTGCCAGTTATCTCCAGAAATTGCCCTCAGCTACAGAGATTTGCCTCCCCCAATGCTACACCCTCCTTCCAAGGGATCTATATCCAGTGAATGCCAAAGAGAGACTATAAGCCCTGGCCTCCTCGCCCCAACCTGGAGTAGTTCTGAAGGGCCACCCCAGGTTCAAAACTCCCATCAAGGTCAGCTGAGCCCTTGTGACTGCCTTGCTGCCCAACTGCTCCCTCTGCCCACTCCTGCTTCCTCCCCTTCATTTTTCCAAGAGTTAAACCCAAGAGCACTCTCTAATAAACTTCTTGCATGCTAAAATGCATCTCAGAATCCCAGGGAACCCAACCTGCAATAGGAGGGTCCACCAAAGAGGAGCTGCTCAACGAACGCTGGTTGACATAATTGAACAGCCAAGTGCTCAGCGATAATCCAGTCAGAGGATGGCCTAATGGGGACTTAGTGGAGCATACAAATAGAAGCAGTGGCCTTGCCAGTAGAAAATGCCATGTGACACCAGACCCTACTTGGCAGGGCACTTCAAATTACTAAGAGAAGCTGGAGCCACAGAACACACAGGAAAAGCCCAGAACGGTTCCAGAGTTACACCTCAGGCAGCTGCAACCAGTGATGGAAAGGACCACAGGGCTCATTCTGTGCAGAATAAGACAGTTACTCAAAACACTCTCATTCTGCAATTTCTTCTTTTCTTACCAAAAGCTAGTCCCTCTCATTTTGGGGCTCGTCACAACTCCGAGACAGACAGAGATCCATAGATGCAGGAGGGAGAGCATCCTTTCCCGAGTTGCAGCTCCTGCCACAGCCCTTCAAAAAAGAAGCACGAGTGGGAAGGATGCTTCCTTAGGAAGGAAAGTGATGATGAAGGTGCTGTCCTCCAGCAGCCTTCTAGAACCACTGACTAGAGAGACTGAGACTTGTGTGCATTTGATTCAAAGCCCTGGTGACCAGGATGAGGTTGTCGTTAAGTTATAGACTTGTAGGATATAAAAGAAGATCAGTGGGTGACAAAAAACTGGAGCACCAAAAGATGGTCTGGTGGGGATGAGTATACCCACAGCTGCTTTCCACATCCAGTGCCCGTGGACAGGTAGCAGCCACCTGGAACACCGGTGGTAGAAGGAGTCTGAGACCCAGTACGGCTTCCATGACCAGTCAGCAAGGACTATGCTGGAACAGAAATGGGGACCTGTGGCACATTCATCTTAGGCTACAATGTCACCAGTTCCTCAAAAAAGAAAGATTGAATTTAACGCAGGAGCCATATTGTACATTATAGGTGGTTTATTATGTAAATAATTAATGCTATGCATAGTTAATAGTTTCATAAACCATGCAGATCTTATTCCATATCTTTGAAAAGTCTGGAGAAAAAAACAATTCTCTTCAGATAGTACTATTCACAAAATATAAGTGTACACATAGGGAATTCCAATTGGCCTTTGTGGTAAGAGCATGTTGGCCAGAATTGCTAAGGCCAGAGTTCATAAGGCCCGTTCCTGATTGTGTCTGGCCTGGGTTGGAGAACCCCACAGGCCTTGGAGCTGAATGGGACCTTGGAACCCGTCATGTCCACCCAGCTTCACACACCCACCGATGGAGTTCTGTCTCTTTACAGCTGTCGCTGGCCACCCGCATGTCCAGACCAATTTTTTCTGGATGCAATATCTCCCAGCAGTCACTCCCTAGCTCTTACAATACTTGGCCTTATAAACATGCACAGGAGCTGCATCCAAAAAGAAAATGGGGTCGATGTACATTTATCCAAACCCACAGAATAACAATACCAAGAGCGAACCCTAAGGTAAACTATGGGCTTTGGGTGATGATAACATGACAGTGTAAGTTCCTCAACTGTAACGCGTGAACCACTCTGGGGCTAGATGTTGACAGCGGGGCAGTCTGTGCCCGTGTGATGACAGGGCATATGGGAACTCTCTGTACTTCCTGCCCAGTTTTGCTACGAACCTAAAACTACTCTAAAAATAGTTTAATTCTAAATAAATACATACATACATAAGTAAATAGCTAAATACATCAGGGCCTTCCTTGCACGTGTGTCAGCCCAGCGTTTATGTGTCAGCCCAGCAATCACAGAAGTGCATTCTGGCATGAGTTCTAGGGTCACCAGGGCTGAGTTTGCTCACTCCTTCCCCATCTCGCTTGGACAAAATAAAAATCAGTGACTGCTGTGTATGGTGAGAAGGTGTTGGAACGTTACATTGAAGAAATCGAAGCCTAGAAAAAAAGAGATTAAAAAAGAACTATCATTCAGTTATCGGCAACGTCCTCATCTTTGCACCTGCAGCCTCTCCTGGGAGCACTTGGCTCCCCTTGTTTCTATATCCTCTTCTTGGTACCCCATGTCAGTTCTCCCACTGAGGGCCTGTGTTCTTTCAAGGCCATGCTTTCAGATCATCCGGCCCCATCATTTCCCTTTGTTGTTGCTCTCATTTGATTCATGCATGGAAAAAATAAGCCAAGATGACTTATTGTTGAAAGAAAAAGAGATAAGTTACAAGAAGGGAAAGAATTTTTTTCTCTTTGTGGCTCAGGAAATGCAACTCTCTAGATAAGTTAAAAAAAAAAACTTTTTAAACTTTCTTCAATGTAAAAATTAAATTTCCCTTGAAAACTAAATGTACCATGCATTGTTTTTTTTTTTTTTTAATAAAAAAGGCAGATTTGGGATGGGGTCAGAAATGATGGATTTTAGTTCACTCCCTTTCTCTGTGGGTATTAATTAAACGAGGATGAAAAGTAAGATAATCTTTTCAGTGCCCTTCCCCTGACCCTTCCCACTGCCCACAGAGGTTTCGTATCAAGTTATTCAGTTATTACAGTTTCTGGCAACATTTTTGCCAAAGTATGTGTCAGGAGCACCACAGTACCCACGGGGCTTCAGCGTCATTGAGCACGTGTGTGTGCACTTGCTATGTGTGTGCGTGTGCTTGTGTTTGTGTTGACAATTTTTTTTTGTCCTGTTCCCTAATAGAACAACAGTTTTGGAGAGCACTTGAGGAACACTTTGTACTTTTTCCCAGAACCTTCCTATCTTGTTTTTCCATCAAGCATCTCCAGCTCTGGAAAGACAACACTGAAAAGTGCCTCCAGCTGAGCAATTTGAAGATTCGGGACAATGTTTACATATTATTAAACAGTCACCTCTCAAGGCCACCAAGCCCATTACTGTGGCCTCTGCAACATATCGCCTGGCCAGGTAATTGAACTCTTGCTTGAACCAAACTGTAAAATACAGATAATTAAACCCGCTGTCACAGGGTCCTCGTGAGCATAAAAGGAGACAATGTCTGTAATGTCTGTAATGACCTAGCACAGAAGGGGTGCTCAGTCTGTAACAATTGCTTTCCTCTCTCTTCCCCTCTTGTGGCGCTCAGGCAAAGGCACGGTTCTGTGTCCTTTCCTCCTAGTGTTGTCCATCAACTTGCTCCCACAGAAGGCAACAAGGACAAGCACTCTGGAGTTGTCACCATAATCCCCTCTTTCTAGCCCTGGTCGTAAATCCACAGTGACCTCTCCCTTTCCTGAACTTGATTGCACCCACAAATTGACCACCTAGTAACATAAGGCTGAGATGCTTATTAAGAATGTCAAGGGCCATTATTTTATCTGCTAGCCAGATTGTAAGCTATCAGAGGGCAGACTTGAGTTTCCTATTTCTGTTGTTTCCTCCCAAACTGCCTAGACCAACCATTGGCGACCTGTTGGTATATGGTGGTGGACAAACTGGCACACACTCAACGAATGGAGTCCCCTGAGGTCCATAGTCAGAGAGCCTCAGCCTTGCACAACACAGGGGGTCACACACCAGTGCTGACCATCAGAGGTTCAGCTCGGCCATCAGAGGAGACTTCTCCAGCCCTCTCATACCCAAAGCATCTGCCCTGTTTGTCCCCTGAAATTGAAGCAAGCAAATGATGACAATGACAAAGCTTAGAAAAGAAGCATGTACCTGCTGTTAACAGCTCCTCTTCAAGCACCTTTCCCCATCGGGGTACCCCTGTGCCCACTAAACACCAGAGGCCTCATGTAACCTCAACTTTAATAACCATCACTTGCCTTCAGACCAGTTATGAAATTCATCCCGCAGGGTACTGAAGCCTTCTATTTTACTTTCCAATAGGTGTTGGTATTTGGGACAACATTACCCTGTGCGGAGGACATAAAGTCATCCAGAAAGACATTTTCATTCCACGGGGTCAGTAGACCCCAATGGGAAGCCCAAATCTCCCATGTATTGGGTGACTAAATATCACTATTCTACATCTGTAAAAGAAAGTAAAAATGCATCTGTCACCAGAACTTTTGTAAGAAAGTAATCAATGATTGCTAACATTTTAAAGTACTTACTGTATACCAGGTGAGGCTGCTTGCGTGCATTTCATCTGGACCCCAGAACAACCCTGTAAGCTAAGTACTCTTCTTATGACCCCATTTGACAGATGAGAAACTTAAAATGTAAGGCTTAGATGAGACTTGAGAGATAAAGTTGCTTGCCTAAGGTTGACATCCAATAAGGGGCAGGGCTGGGGTTAGCAACAGGAAGTCTTTTCAAGGGTTGTTCTTATGCATAGGCTGTCTTCCCGCCTCTAATTGGAGACTTTTCAAGAATAGGGATACACCTTCTACTTGTTTTATATCCAACCATATGGCTTTTAAAAACACAGCAAAATGCTTCATAAAAGAATGAAGGATAATTTTTTAAAGCAGAGGTCGCAGAACTCTTTAGGAAAATAAGAAGAATGAGAATACAGAAAACCTGACATTGTTTATATACCACCCCACTAGAAACCAGAAGACACCAATTATTCTTCAACGTCCTTTCTAGACTTGTGCCACTGGATACTAAAAATAGCTTAAGTTTTCGAGCCGTTGACCTTGTTCGTGTCTGAAATTTCTTGTGATCTGTCTGTTCAGTAGTTGCTGACCATCTTGCTCTCACTATATTGCCACGCTCTGCCCTCCTTTAATTTCAATGGAAAGATGAATGAGCCCGTGGTGAGTGAAAAGACTTATCAGCTGGAAGAAATTTTTCCACATTAATAATGCTCCTAGGACTAGCTGGTTCCCACCTGTCCCCACCAAGGTCTTGATGTCACTGCGAGAGCCTCATGATTAGGAATTTGATTGATTACTTGCTTGGGAGGAAAGAGGGTACAAAGTCAGGTAAGGACAGAGCCTTCTCATCCTAATGTAATAACCAGAAACTCTTCTCTTGAGTCAAGGATGGGATATTTTTTAAAACTCCGAGGAGTGAATTTTTGCCTAAGGTGTATCTACATTTACCTCTATACTGCTGGGTGAAAATATTCCATTTCTAGGTTGGATAGTGTGGCCTATATAAATTTACTCCGTATAACTGCTGGACTCCAAAAATTGTGCATGCAAGCCAAGAGTGGCCAAGTATTTTGAAAACCTTTCTGGGTAAAGCACATACACGCTGGTTCTCCCTGCCTCTACTCAGTCTACCTAATGACTTGTATTACCCTACTGACTCTTGTAGGCATTTGTGCGGATAAGTGAGAGCACAGGACTACGATGTGAGTCATGGGGGGTATCCCAGAGAGAACAGAGATATCACTCACTCTCTAGACCTGAGACAGAGAAGCAGCAGCTTCGGAGCTCGAAGGAGAAAATGTGACCCCCAGAACCCAGTGGTTATCAAGAATGACAGCTGGTAAAGTCTGATAGAGGAAGGTTCAAGAGTCATGTGGAAGGTAGAGGGATGTAATGACATGGTGGACTACACATGGAAGTAGTTTAGCAATCTGCAGATGAAAAAGGAGGGGATAGGAGCTCAAGGGGAAGCAGAGATGCTTAACAAAGAGGAGTCACAGACATGGTCACAGGTCAGGAAGAATTCAGTGGAGGAAAAGACCTTCAGGGTGACCTACTGTCCTGGTTTGCCCAGACTTAGTAATTTCCTGGTATATGGAATGTCCAATGCTAAAACTGACAAAGTCTCAGGCCAACCAGGGAGAGTTGGTCATCCTACATAATGCAAAGGTGACAGTGTGGAGATGGAGTAATACAATAATGGGATCTTGGAAGAGGCAGAAAGGCTAACCTAGAAAACGAGGATAGATGCTTTCTAGACACTGATTTTTATTCTACTGAGAAGAACATTTGGGTTTCTGTATTATAGAAACATATTTTCACTTGCTCAGTGAGCTTCCCAGGGCTCGAGTCTTGGTCTCTTCCTGTTATCCCTTATTTCATGCTTTCAGTTAGCTCATTCCAACTATCTAGAGTCTCCTGGTCACTGACCTTCCAGCCCTCTGCCCCTAAATTCAAGGTCAAGCTTTCACTCTGTTAGTCCTCAGCCCCTGATAAATAAAGCTCCCTGAAGAGGCCCCAGGCTGGGCCTCTGCTTTGGATCAAAATGTTCTCTCAAAAGCTGCACAGGGAGAAAGTACTCAGGCCTACAGCATGTGCACAGGCTTGCTTGAACGTCCCCCAACCTTCTCTCGCTCCCATAGGGCCACATCCCCGAGGAACACACATCCTCAAATCTTTCTTTGAAATCTGGAGTTGGTTATCCTACATAATGCAAGGGTGACAGTGTGGAGATGGAGTAAGACAATAATGGGATCTTGGAAGAGGCGGAAAGCCTAACCTAGAAAACGAGAATAGATGCTTTCTAGACACTGATTTTTATTCTACTGGGAAGTATCTTGGTCCACGAGAACATTTGGGATTTGACATCCTGGGTCCATTTCTTTTCACAGTGGTTTCACAGGAGCAGGGTTTAGGCACACAGTTCTTCTTTAATACATCTTAAAGTTTACGATATTCTCCAAAGCTGACCAACCTCTCCCCTTTATGTCTGTCAGAAGTGAGAAGCAAACAGAATGTCTTGAAAAAGCAGAGCCAGAAGATCAGAGAAAAGCTGCTAGTTCTGCTGCTATTAGCCACATGACTCTCTATAAGTAATTTAAGCTCTCTACGCCTCCAGTTCTTCATCTGTAAAATCTGCAGATGATGCCCACCTCTCCGAGTCAGCCTAACTAAATTAGAAGGGATAAACAAAAACCGCTTGTGAATTCTTAGATACACTATAAATAAAATAGCAGCCTCCGAAATAATGAGTTCAAAAGTCATACCGAAAAGCCAGAGATAAATATTTCCTCGATGAATGAGTAAATGAATGGGTAAATATGGAATTGCTAAGGTCATTCAGACCTGCAGAAAACGTGAAAACCAGTCACTACCAACCGAGGCATTAAGAACAAGGGTGAGTAGTCCCAAGTTCATGGAGGTGGAAGTGGAAGTACACAGGAGGCTTGAAGACAGGTAAGCTAGGGGACACCAGGTACACTAGCTATAGAGGAGGCCCCACCGTGGGGAGAATTGCCCTTGCTTGGAGAAGCCTCATAACACAAGGCCAAGCACAAGGTAGTCCTCATGCTGAGCTGTCCTAGAAGCACATACACAGAGGCTGTTAGAACCAGAAGAGTTTCGTGCTAGAACGTAAATGAGAGAAGCAGACAAGTGTAAGACGACAGGCGTGCCGGCTCCTGCTGAACCGGAGAACACGTGTCCTTTTCAATGAAGGCATTTAAAACCCAGTTAGAAACAAAACTTCTGCCAGCCAAACAGACACAGACAAAGAACTCGGCTCAGAGAGTGGGAGAGCCTGCCCGTTTATGACGCCCCTATGACTGCAACCTCGATCTCCCAACTGCAAGCAGTACACCCAGACTGGGGGAGAACAGGTAGTGAGACGAGCTGCCTGCATGAAGAGTCACTGAGTGGATGGCCCAGACAACAGCAGTTTATTTCTTCCCAGTCCTGGAGGAAAGACCAAGGGGGCCCGCAGGGTTGGTTTCTCCTGAAGCCTTTCTCCGTGGTTTATTGCTTCTCATGGTCTTCGATCTGTGTGTCTGTCCTGATGGCCTCTTCTTATAAAGACACCAGGCAGGTTGAGTAAGGCTCACCCTAACGACCTCATTTAACCTTCACTACTTTTTTAAAACCGTATCTTCAAACACAGTCACATTTCTGAGGTACTGGGGGTTATGACTTCAACATATCAGTCTTAGGGGGACACAATGCAGCCCATGACAGTAGCTCGTGCTAGAAATCAATAATCCTGCGACATTTTAATGAGGTTTGCCTCTTTGGCACCGTGTATACTAGAAATAAGTGAAAGACCTTATGGAAACAGAACAAGGGGACCTAGTGATGAGGGTGCAGCAAAAGTCACGTAATCATCCTCTTTGGAACTGAACCTCCCCGACTCCAGGCACTCTGCCAGGTGCTGGGGTCATAGTCGTGAGCAAAGCCGACCTGGCTTGGGCTGTCTGGTAACTCCAACTCCATTGAAAACATTATTTCTTCTGGTTCCACCCTTTTCTACTTCAGTGAGCTTCAGTTTTCACATCTGAGAGATGGAGACAATACTGCCCATAATGACAGAAGATAACAACCCACACGTAAAGGGCCCATCACAATCTGCAGAACGCATGCATCCTCAATAAATATAAATCTCCTCCCCGAAGCCTTATCACCTAAGATTCCCCATAAAATGATACATGGTAGAGAATTAAACTTTTCAAACTCGAAATGGCACTTCTTTATTTTGCCTAAATGTGGTACTTCCCATTTCAGAGCAAGAAGAAAGAGGGACCATAGCTTATTAGCGGAGACAATAAATATGTTATCAACAGAAATGCACGTTCCAAGATAATGCAGGCCCGGCTTCCCAGGGTGAGCTTATCCCTCCTGCTCCCACCACAGTGGGCTGAGGAAGGACTGGCGCCATCTTGGGCCATAAATCATTTCCAGACAGTTCCTGGAGGGCACCAACCCTTGGAGCAATACCTTCCATGCAGCTAAAGAATTTCCGGCCAAAATGGATAAGAATTTCCTGTTTTGCTTTTCATTATTACTTTAAATAATCATATTCAGAGGTCTTGGAGGATCTAAGAGGCAGTGGCTGAGAGGGTGTGTCAACATCTTTTCTAGATTAACTCGGGACAATTGCAGCAACTGTAGAAATGGCACGCTGAGGTCTGGACAAAACGCACGAGATGACCGGTCAGGAACAAGAGAGGACAGCTGACGCATGCGGTCCCTCCTGTTTAGCACTAGATTTGGGGGTCCCTGCCTTTAAAGGCCCACGACTCCAGATCAGGCAGGAGTGTCCTCCCTGATTCTCACCTTAGAGTTCAGAAAGGAAACCCCACAAGCCTCGAGGTTACCGTATTTTTTGTCCTAAGAAAGCCCAAGTGCCCTTAGAAGCATCAGTCTCGGGAGCAGCTCTGAGCAACTCATGGGAGATCCGCTCAGGGAACTCAGGCTAGATAGCTCAGTGATCCTCTCTGGGGGTTCTGGGGACACTGGCTTGAAATCTCACACCGAGGAAGGAGGGGGACTGCTCCACCCCACTGCACTCCACAGCCATCCTCCTGTTCTTCACACCCTCCCTCACCCAGAGACAGAGAGAGCTTCCCAGATTATCTCTAGAACTGAGCACACCGCTCAGTCCCTCAATCCAGACCTCGTCCTGCAGATGCCAACCTTCCTTCAAGTCATCTGAACTCGAAACTTCCTGCTTCTCTGTATCTCTCTCTTCCTCCTCACACACCATCAACCGGCACCAAATTTAGCCATTCGACTAGTGTGCCAAGACCCGTGCTAGGTTCTTGCACATGTAGTCTTCCTTCCATATGTTCCCACCCCAGAATAAAGCCTCAGGGCTCTAGGGCCTCATCACCGCCAACCCCAAGGGTAGCAGTGGCCTCCACCTGGTCTCCCCAACTCCCATCCTATTCACATCACCCCTTCTCTAGAGAATACGTGTTTGTTTCTTCAGCCACTGAAATGTGGGGGTTATTTGTTATTACCACAAAGTCTAGCTTATCCTGACTGCTAGAGCATGAGACCTAAAAGACCATCTAGTTTCCTCCCCTGCTTTACAGATGAGGAAACTAAGGCTTAGGGAAGTGAAATGACTTGCCCAAGGTCACATCACTAATAGTGACTCAAGCTTAGAACCAAGGTCCCCTAATGTCCAGTCCAATACTTCTTCCCTGACACCATCCTGTAGGGTCCTTGAGACAAGAACCTAACAACAGAAGTCTGAGATCTCTGCCCCTGCCCTCCACTACTTAGCTATGTGATCCTGGGTAAGTCACAGGCCTCAGTTTCCCCTCTTCCAGAATGAGACCATGGGACAAAAATTCATTCTAAACTGTCTTTCTATGGACCCCTCTGTGTGCGTTATCTTCCCCCAAAGAGCTCACTATGATGCTTTTTTTGCACAGAGTGGGCACTCATGTTGCGTTGATGAACAACTAGCAGGCTTGCAGGCATATCCCATCTTTCCCATGGGACTAATCCATCCTGCTTTCTCCAGGTAGGCAAAGGCCTGACCAAAAGCACTGACCCACTCTTGAATTGCCCTTTACATCTCTTATTTCCTCTTATAGTTGCCAAAACGTGTGAGCTTATATTTGACTCTCATTCTCCAGGCCCTGCCTTTAATGGTTACTCACTGAACTTACATTCACAGTCCTCAACAGATGCCACAGAACTACCTGGCTTTTGGCAACAGGGTATACCTTACAGCGAGAGGTGTGAGCTTGGTTTCTTGGTATGTTGTTTCTTTTGTTTTTTCTTATCACACCCCAATTCTTGTGTATTCTAAGAGTTGTCGGCTTTTTAACCAGGTCATTGCATTTCTGCCCAGGACACGCTCTAATTCCTTCTTGTCTTTTTATCTCGTTTCCTTAGGCTGCCTCAGTATGAAAAGAACCAGTTCTTTGGAAGTTAAGACACTTATCAAGGTTTTAAAATGTGGCAGACTATCTTTTATTCCAGACATAGTGTCAAAAGTTGAGGCTGCCCCTCAGCCACTAGCCAGACGTCAGCATTTATAAGGGGGTGAGAAGGATCTCAGAGTCTGGGTGACCCCTTCCTCATACTGGTGGCAGTGGGGCAGGCCATGACCTGGTACAGCTCTCTTCAGAGCAAACATCTTGCCACAGACGCTAGTCCTCAAGAACTCTAACAGTTGTGGACTTGCCCTTTTCACTCTGGGCCAGCTCTGTGAGGGACATTCAAGCACATGACTGAGGAGCAGCCAGAGGCAAGGGTGTCTGCAGCCACCAAAGCCGTTCATCAAGCACCCCTTTTACCTAATCCTGGACAAGTTAACTAACCAGACCAGAAATGGAAAGGAACCCCGAATGTCTAGTCCAATCTGTCCACGAAAAATATAGTATGAATCACACGTATATCTTAAATGTTCTAATAGCCACATTAGCAAAACGAAACAGGGAGGGGAAATTAATTTTACTACTTTATTTTATTTAATCCAATATACCCCAAATATTATCATTTCACATGTAATTATTGTTATTGAGGAAGTTTATATTCTGTTTTTCAAGCCATCTTTAAAATCCAGCGTGTTTTACATTTACAGCACATCCCAGTTTTGGACTAGTCACATTTCAAGTGCTCAATAGCCTCTGTGACTAGGGGCCTCTATAGTGACAGCACAGACCTGGTTAAGCTACTTGTTGCTACAGATGAAGAAACTGAGGCCTTGGGATGAGAAGTGAAGGATGTCGAATCCCAGCTTCAGAAGCTGGGTCAAAGCGCAGGTGTTTTGCAACACTCTCTTCGTTGTACCACAAATTAAAAAAGAAAAGAAAGAAAGAAAGAAAAATTCTATTCAGCAAGCAAATAAGGTATCGGTTTATACAAACCGCAGACAAAAGGCTAAGGGTGCATTAATTAGCAGGGTTACAAGAAAGAATCGTGGGACACTCAAGTTCAAGCCAGCTGGGCATTGCAGAAATGTCTTATCGCCCTCCAAGTGAGGTAGCTATTGCGCTACAGTTAAAGCTGAGCAAAGTCAGCTGCCTGCTAAGCAGACCGATGTTCCCTCCAGGAGAAAGGAGCCCTGGAGGGCTGCCACTGATCCTGTTGTCCGCGCCCACACTAGTGACCACTGGGTCCATTAGCTTTGCTTCTGATCTGCAGCAAGACATTGGACAACACAGCAGTGGTACAGAGAGAAGAGTGTGGGTTCTAGACTTAGGTTGACTCAGATTTATTCCCCCAACAACCTCTCTGCATTCTAGTCTCCTCTGAAATGGGGCAGAGGCTGATAGTGCAAAGACACTTCCCATTGATGGCTGATGGAAAGATCCAGAGACCCCACTAGTAAGTACTTGGCACGCAGTCAGGCCTTGATAAATGCTGGCCTTCCTTCCCTGATGCTCCCGGCTTCTCGCAGCAGATCAATGCCATCCTCTGGCTTAAGGGCCACTCTTGGCTGGGGCCACTTGGCTAACATTAGAGCTAACCAGAGCTATTGCCACACGATAATGAGCGTCTCTGGAGCGGCTTTCTAGGCCCACCCATGACTTGCACAGAACATCATCCCCCTATAGTCATACGTGAGCCTCGTGGCAACACTGCTGCCTGGGGTTAGAAAGAAAACCTAGCTGGGATGCCATAGCCCTTTGTCACACTGTGCCATCGGGGCCAGTCTCAGGAGGGAGCAAACCCTGGGAGCAGCAGCTCTGGAGGAGAGTGCCTCATGGGGGTATAAATTTAGTGCCCAGCTGAGATATGGAAGTGCCTCTATCCTTGTGGTATTTTTAATTATAACATCAAGTAAAAATAGAATTTCCTGTTGATCTGATAGAAATTCCTGTTTTTCCAGGGAGCAGGGCAGCCTATATCGGGGGCATGGAAAGCGGGGTTTACCAACCACTTCCGAGATGGATGATTAAAGAAAGGAGGGGCTGAGTAGGCCTCGGTTCACAATCAGTTATTTTTAAAGTGTAAAGACAGCGCATACTCAGAGGAATCACAGTGTGTGATTAACAATTTCCTACATCCATCGAGGACCTTGACTGCCTTTGGAAGAGCTTCTGCTGCTTCCCTGGAGCCTGGATATTTTTAGTGGCCAGTTTGGTTGAGACTTCTCAGACTGGGCTGTGGCACCTCACACATAGGACATGCAAATAATGGCGACACCTTGCCAGGCCCCAAACTTCACTCCAAACCCCTAGTCACCCCAACTTGTGCTCTGCTTCTAGGGTAGCCCCAGAGCCCGTGGCTCGGCAGCCCGCTGTGCTCGCTTCTGCATAAACAGTTCAAGGAGTTCATTTCTAGTGGATCTTTGAGACTTAGGGGCCTCCCGGCCTCTACTTCCTTTTCCTTCTGTTATCAGCTCCCTCTTTTCCACTTAAGAAATCATCTCTTCCCCAATTTGTGCAAGCTTCATGGAATTGTCCATCAAGGATTTTTTCCCTCCCCTGGTCAGGGGACTCATTGATCAGACTCTCTTCTGGGATTTGGAACCTTGACTGGAGCAACACAAAGACAGAAAAATGACCATCACTTATTCACCCCAGAAGTCTGTCCCTGATGCCAGGACCCCCCAGACCTTGTCTAGCCCCTGACATTTTGAGCTTGATTATTCATTTCTCTGATTCTGTGGCCTACCCAATAACCCTCTGAAGCTCTCCATTTTCAAGCACTTGCAAATAATGCAATGTGACAAACGCAAACACATACCCATGGTGAGTCAGAAATATCACCTTGCGTGTCTTCTAACAGGGAAATAAGAATCATAGCACAGACCTGTGACCCATGACTACTTGAGAAGCACCCCACTTAGTCTTTTAGCAGCTCTGTGAGGAAGTCAAGCAACGATCACAGCGCTTTGAGAGAAGAGAAGGCTGAGGTTCAGAGACCTGCCCTGCTACTACACAACCTGGAAGCAGCAGGGCCATTACTTAGACACTGGTCTGTCTTCTGACTCCAACCTAGAATGTTCTCTGCCAGACCACACCATCCCTCCCAGGCCTCCTACGCTGACGTGGATCTGCCCTCCAGGCTGGGGTTATCTGGTCCTTAGCCTCTTCTGCCTACTCATGCCCATGTCCTGACTCACCTGTCACTGAAACTGGAAACCCAACCCCCGAAATATATTCCACAAAGTCAGGCTTGCCGTAGCATTCAAGCAGAACACAGAAAGATACATTTTCAAAGCCATTTTTAAAATGTCATTCAGACCGTATGTGCATGTTCCTATTGATCATTCACAAGAGCCCAATGTCCATTAGCAAATCGATGGGTACAAAATTTTAGCTGGGGAACAGTCGGGATGGAGACAAACTGCTTCGTGAGTACAGAGTGGTACTTTGAATGATGGAAACACTTTGGTAACTAGATAAACATGGTTGTTGCACAACATTATGAACGTATTGAATGCCACTGGGTCGTTCACTTTAAAATGGTTAATTTGATGTTAGGTGAATTTCACCCCAATAAATTATATAAAGAACTCGAGTTGATAAACAAAAATAAAACTAATTTAAACACTAAAACAAAAATGTCATGGCGACCCAGCCTTTTTTTTTTTCTTTATTCCTATCAGTCTCCCTGACTCCCTTCCCTTCGTCATTTAAGCATTCACACTTACCTGTCACCAACAGGCTCACTTCACACAATTTTTAATCACGCTCTCTCAACAACGCCCACTGACACCCCAGTGACTACAGATGAGGCTCAGTGGGCCGTTAAACATCTCCCATTCTCTGCAACTAAACTGCAAAGCATCCTCTCTGCTTTACCTGTGCTCTCTCTCCTGACCTCAGAGAGATGATCTTCATAAACCTTTATACTTTATAACGTGGGTGATGATGATGGTGGTGGCAGTGATATTACGAAACCACTGCTGCTGCTACTAGATATTGCTTCCATTTGCCCCAAACTTCACATGCTTCTACGTTGGGGTGGGGATACTTCCCATCAGAACCGAGACAGTTTTCCTGTGCTCCTTGCTTGTGAGTGGGCTCTGGTGTCAACTCTGCTCTGGTGACTATTTCACCCCCTTTCCTTCTGCAGCCTTCTCTCACCCTGCATTTCTAGCATGATAACCTCTAATCCTTTTTGTTTTGCATTTCCCCTTAACCTCTCCCTTAGTTGATATGTAGGATATGTGTGATCTTGGTATTTGTGTGACCCACTCAGGCTGGACAATGGAATTATAGCCAAGATATCAGGGCAATTGTCATCTATCAGGAACCTTCCTGTGGGGTGGTATGGTGTGTTAACAGGCCAAGAGGTGTGAGGAAGATAAAATGAGCTCTCCTGAAAACAAACAGGAGATCTCAGGGGCAGGCTGGTCCACTGCTGGATGGAAGACATGGCTTAGAGAGACGGGAGGGGATGAATGGGAGAGAGCTGTTGAATGTTGCCATGAGGAGAGAGGGTTATTTCCTTGGGGTTTTGGCTAGTCGAATGGTTAGTTAGTTGCTTGCTACTGATTTATATGCTTTTGTCAAACATACACCTTTGAATAAGGCTGTAAGCTGCCCAGCCCATGGTCAACTGGCATCACGGACTGAATGAGAACTAAGATTCTGACATCTGAAGTGCATGGACAGTGGCCACTAGAAGACGAAAGGGTGTTCTAGTCACCCTTTCCATATACTATTTGACTCTTACAATAATTAATTATAGCTAGCAAGAGATCTAACTATCTCCACAGTAAAAATGAAGAAACTGGGGCTCAGAAAGATTTGCCAAATAGCCCAAGCCACGGAGCTAGGAAATGTGAAGTGTGGACTGGCTTCCAAAGCCCCTGCTTTTCCCTGAACTCCAAATCAGTTCCTCTTCTCTTCTCCTGCCTTATCCATTCCTTGGGGCTCTTCTAAGAATTAGCTGGCCCTAGATGACCTCCCCCACTTTGGAGTCCCTTTTCTGGACTCCTACAGTGCATACCAGCTCTCTTACTCACTTGAACATCAATCCCATAATCTTCTAATATATTCTCATTGAACCCAACCTTCTGACATAGTATTATTTGTTTCAGGCATGCATATCTTACTTCCCCGATAAAAGCATAGGTTCCTTGAGAAAAGACAACTGCTCTGCTCGCCTTGCTCCAGCCTGGCCAACCAAAACACGAAGTGACCACTGCATCCTGGGATCTGCTCATTGAAATGGTCTTTAAAGATTGCTCTTACCCAGGACCAGACCCCTACAGAAGCTCCCCAATGATCACATGAGCAAACGAAGAAAGAAATATATTGTTTCAACTGACTTCACTACTCTAGTTCTTTTTGCCCTTAAACAGCAATTTCTTGTTGGAGAAATGAGAGTTAATTCCATTCTTTCCAGGGTTTTGGCTCTCAGAGTTTCAAAGTGATAGTCCCTGCTTTTGAAAGTCAATTAAGAAACATACCAACTCTGCTTTTAGAAGTAATATAGGTTCACAATCTCATCCTAAACTCTTGGAACCAGGTGTATTTCAAAAGTCAGAATTCTTCCCCATGTACCAGCCCCAGCAAGGTCCAAAGAGGCATCTCAATAGTATTTCTGAATGTAGCTGTATGCTACATCAGGATAGATTTTGCTTCTAAATAAGGTTTGACACCAACCATACAATTTTCAGTGCTTTTCTGTCTTCAGAATAGGTAGCAGAGACCGTGGACCTAGGATAGGTAATAATTATTGAGTGTTGATTGGATGCCAGAGTCTCTGCTCCATGCCTACCGTATGTTACCTCATATAATCCACCAACAACATGATGAGGTAGGTTCTCATTTTCCTTCCATTTCACAATGAGGAAACTGAGGCTGAAAGATTAGTAATTTGCCCAAGATCACACAGAGAGTGAGCATCGAAGCAGGACTTCAAGGGTATGTATAGGCATCATCTCCCTTCCCCACCTCTGTGGTCCCTCTGTGGGTATTTAGGATGGTGGACCTAGGAGAGGCAAGTGACTCCCTTGGGACCTCTGGGTTACAGGACTGGGCGGATTTCACCTCAGGTATGGAGAGATGGAGCCCCAGGTGTTGTAACTGATTTTAGTTAATCAAGTGACAATTTCAAGAATGAACCTAAGCCTTGACCGTGAATAAGGTAAGTGTGACGAGCATCACCTGGCCTGGAGGATCCACATAGTATGGTAGTTAAGAGAAGGAGGTCAGAGGTCAAACCAGGGGTGTCAAACCCTGTAACTAGCTGGAGGATGCAGGCAAACTTCTTTCCTTGCTAAGCTTCAATTCCCTCTTCTGTGAGATTAGGTTTCATGATGCTTCTTCATAAAACTGTTTTGAAGATAAGTGAAACAGTTCACATAAACACTTGTGCCTGACACAGAGTGGACCCTCCATATTAGTTTTAAGTAAAAGCACGTGACAGAAGGAAACTGGAGAGTAAACTGAGATAACCAAAGAGCAAAGGAATCAGTAGTCTTATTCTTTATTCTTCTGTCTTCAAGCTCCTAGTCTGAATCCCTTTGCTGCTAAAAACATCCTCATTTCGATTTTCATTGCTCAGCCACAGACGGTTTGAGGAGCCATGGGGAATGAAGGGAGTCAAGCATGTCCAGAGCAGGCCACAGGAAGACGTGGCGGCCACACGTTGGCTCAGGTGGAGGAGTGGCCTAGGCTGGAGTATGGCAGCCCAAGAGCCCGAATAAAGGCCTCAAACTTGATCCACAGTCTCTGAATGGCTTGAAGACAAACGGATGAGCCACTACCCATCAGTTTATTCTATCTGCCCTGAATGCCTGAGAAATGGCCTCAGTTGCCCATGGTTTTTTTCTTATACCCCTGAAAATACCTGAAATAATAGCCAATTCTTATAGATGAAAGGTTTGCCCTTCCCCCACAAAACACAGGATATCGGAAATAGCCATCTGTGCCAAAACAAAGAAAACTGTAACTATGAGAGGTGATGGGTGTTAACTAGACACATTATGGTGACCATTTCTCAATATATACATATTTCAAATTATTATGCTGTATGCCTAAAATATGTTATATGTCAATTGTGTTTCAATAAAAATATTTTAAAATAAAGTTATACTAGCATTCTAAAGGGAAAGAAAAAGCAGGAGTTGAATTTCGTCAAGAAAAATAAGGTCATCCCAATTTAGGGGGGAAAAAACACAAGCGGGATAAGTAAGGCACTGACCTCTAGCTTGAACACAAATGGAATCACTCACACACACACACACACACACACACACTAAATGGCCGTCTGGAGCATCAGGAGCATCTGAGGCAGCCAAGATTTGCCAAGGAGATGCAAACAGATCCATACTTCTCCTCTAGGGTCTTCCACGGCCAACACTGGCATCACCCCAGGCCTGGGGCCAAATTCTACATGACGCTCAAGGAGACTTTGTGGCTTTAAAGCCTTCTTCTGCTCCATGAACCTGGCCAGGCACAGGCACCTGCCAAAGGGGGTCAGAGAACAAGTTTCATGACAACAGGGTGTTTGACTGACCATTCACCCTGAGAGTCACTATTCGCCTTTGTATCCCCGGGGAAGAACAGCATTTGGCAAACATAGGAACTTCATTAATGTTTGTTGAGTTGATAAATGAAAAGGACAAGCACCTTTTGAACACTGCAGTATCCAGCTCAGCTTCCCCTGATGGGGTGTCCCTGCCTGGGCCTACCCCAGCCCAGTGGTTCCTCCTGGCCAGCACTGGAGCTGTCTGAGCACAACACCCAGGCCTGAGGCAAGACAGAAAAGGGAGCAGGGGCCAGAGGAGTGGCCCCAGGGGCTGAGCTGACATTACTGTCAGCCTCGGCCTGTCAACCCCCTATTTAAAGCTCACATGTTTGTTCTTGTTCCACAGATAAACCTGCCATTAGGCGCCCAAACTCAGCTGCTCTGAAAAGCAGTCATTAAATCAGCAGACCGTGATGTCTGCTTTCTATTCTTTTCACACCTGTCTGCCAACAGCAGGATTACTGGGTTAAAGGAGATCTCGGCTGTGCCCAGACTTGTAAGCACCCTACAAAAATGTCCACAAAGCCTGAGGCCGGTAAAGAAGGAGGTGGTGGTCAAGTCATGAAATGACCAGCGTCTAAGTCCCTCCCACAGAGCAACTCCCTGACGTTTCTTTGGGGGCTTCCATGAGGCCTGGGAATGCTGTGGATGGAGCTGAAATGAGAAAAACCTGGCACTCAGAGTCAGCAACAGATCAGCTACACAGATCAGCCAGCAATAATTGTTCACTTCATGAATAATTTGGGAGCCTCTATGCGTCAG